>OW240915.1:312789658-312805013 GCA_933207985.1 Pelobates cultripes
TATATTATATGTAATAAAGATATAATATATAAATATAGAATTTTTTTTAAGATTTTTTTTTTTCCGTTCCTGTTGGTTTTTCTCACTATATTGGTTACTCACTTGATCTGTGGACCACATGGTGGGAAAATGCTTCAATGAGGGTAGTGCAAAATATAAACTTAATATTATAGTATGTATCTATTTTGCTGCACATTCATTAGCCCATTTTCATTTCCTTTTTTGCATCTGATTTCTTTCCGAAACAGGTTTTCGTTACAGAAAATCTGCTCAGCTGTATAGCTAGGAGTCCCGAAAATGATTCTATTATCAGGGAAAAAATAGTTCGGCCGAACCGAATTTTCTCATCATGTATAAGTCTTATATCTGCATTGCTGGACCCACTGGGATACACCCAGTATTGAATCATCTCTAATATCTGCATTGCCACACCTACTGGCAGACTCCCATTAATGCATCGTATGTTATATCTGCATTGCTGGACCCACCGGGAGACACCCTTTTTACCAGCTGTAATATCTGCATTGCTACAAGATGGACTTCTCATTTGTATGGAACGAGGACTGTTGAAAATAAAATGTGAACGACTTCCTTGTGAGGGCACCTTACAGTCACTGCATATGAGCCAGCACTATTGTGCACATAGATTTTACTTCTACGTGTCCTATGTAAAAAGCATTAATTATGCACTGCTTTTATATTCCATCTTTTATTAACCCCCAGTGTTCTAGAACTCTGAGCAATGCGTTATTTAAACATCATTTTCGGTTTAGAAAAAGAGAAAATAAAAATGGCAGTGAATGTGTTGTGTTTCCAAAATCACATAATCCAGTCCTTAGAGTTAATAAAGGACAACTGGCTAAAATCGTAAGTTAATATGCGATATTAGCTGGCTGGCCACAGCACACGTTTTGTTTAGTTGCAGAGTCCGGATCGAACACAATGTAAATGGCAATCATTTAGTTAAGGCTTAGCCCAATATATTATCCTTGGCATTGAACTAGTCTCTTCAGAATGACAACTCCAGTGATATAGCACGTCTATGGTTTGGTCACATTATTTATATTATAGCTCTGCTTCATCCATCCTTCCATACTTTCAAAAGGCAGCACAGTTGACCTCTTCTAATTGGAAATCCCATTTCATCAATAATATTGCAGGAGGCGCAGAAGATATCAGCTTGGAGAAGACTTCAAAGATCAGCGTTTCATTGTCCCCCTCCTAACTGTTATTAAAAGCCATCACTGTGATAACTCATTTCATTCTGCTCAGTAATAAAGTGTTAGCTTTTATTTTACTGGTCTTTCTGCTCACTGGAGAGAGAGTAAGAAATCCCATTATTTCAGAAAACTAATGGACTGAAATTTGAACGGAAAAAGGATTAAATATAGGAACTCCCATCACTACAATAGCATATGCTCTCTGCATAGATTATGGCACAAGGAGGCCCCTTGTTCCTGGTTCTCTAAGTTAATGCAATTTGCTATAAGACCCCCCAATTACTTCACGAGTACAGGCAATGCTTGTACTTTTGCAGAGTTTTTACTTGCTTTGCATATGCTATTCAAGCCCTGACCTCTAAGAGCTAACGGTAAATTGTGTGGTTAATATTATTGTGTGTACCTCTCAAGGAGAAATTGTATTTTAACTGCGAGTGGACAGGCCTATGGGCAATGTTGTCACCTGCACCACCAGCAATGCCAAAAATAAGTGGTCCTGTCTGAAAAAGGGGTGGAGCCACCATAGAATGTGGCGTAGCAAGCTGCCTGGATGCACACAATGCTGACTGAGCCTGGCTCACTCAGAACATCACATGGACAGAATGCTTCTGGGACTGCTTGTGGGCTTAATGCTATCTTAATGCCCTGACTGCATTCTGCATTGTGCGAGTGCATCTCTTGATGGTGCTCATTCTATGGTGATTGAAGACAAAGGGCCAGAACCCAGAAATTGATCCCACTTAATTCAGGACTGTTGGAAGGGATAAGTTCATGAAACAATTTCATTAATATTTTCAAATGTATGGGGTTGCTGTTGAATGTTGAGCAATATATCCCATAAACTCTGAGCAGAGTGGCTGACAAGTGTCATGATTTGCAGCAAAGGTCCACGTTTTAAAGTTTAGTATCTATTTCATTTATTTGTTTAATTGTTTATAGTATTTGCAATATTCATTGATTATTTTTGCCTCAAGATAAATCGTATTAGTGTCACAGGAGCTGGCAATCTCTTACCTTCCCGGGGCGACTGCAGCCTCCACAACATTGGCTGGCCATGATTTTCAACTCCAGGGCTCCTGCTCAACATCCTGCATCCTCTCCTGGCCAGTCCTCAAACATGGCACCCGCAGCAGCTGCTCCTTCTTCCCAAGATTCTACTCTCTCACTCTAGCCATTGCCCAGTTGTTCTTTAGCCTAGTCTCAGTTACCTGTGCTCCTCTATTAGAGTTTTTGTGTGATCTCTTGTCTACCAGTATTTTGGCTTCTCTCTGATTTCTCCTCCTGTCACTTGCCCTGACATCCAGACTGCCTATGACCTTGCCTCTCCACCTTACCTTTTTGGATATTCGTTAATTTGCCAATGAACATCTCCCACGATACTCTATAACATCATAATGACTGAGTGAGATAGCACACATCGTCTGGAATAGAAGAAGGGAGACGTTTCCTGAACTATCACTTTAAAACATACATGATGGCTTCATGATCTGCCATATTATACATAGTATGAGTAGAGGTCCACATGACAACTTTTTTTTTTGGAGATATGTAGTCCCCGTCCTCTTAGCTCATATTACGGGCTGGTTGTGCCAGATAAACAAAGTGAGGAGGAGTCCTGTATTAAAGCAAGAACGAGTTGTGATTTCAGCTTTATACACCTCTCCTTCTGTAGGATGTATTGATGACATAATTGCTTGTATTTTACACCTCTCCTATTCATCTAGCCAGCTGGACTTTGATTCTCTGAATTTTACTTAAAATTTAAAGACTTGCTTTCTGGAGTTAAAATAATTTTTTTTTTTACAGTTATAATTAAATAGCCACGTTGCTGCAATTCTCTTAAAATTTAAGAACGTATTTCAATTTATCCAAAAGTAAACCATAGGAATATGCAAATGTTGGACAACCAATTTTCTTAAAATGAATATCCGATGTTGAGTTTTTTAATAATTAATTTGGCGTCACAGAATGGAGAAATATTAGTAAATAACCATTAATGTTCCCTGCATTATCTCTATTTTCTTTATGTGAACCTCTTGCGATAAAAAAATAGGATTATTCATATACATTTCAAGGAACAGAACTGTGTCTTATAGTGTTCAGCTCAATACATCATTTGCATTTGATATATTTATAGTACACACACCATTTAGCGGACAGAGATAATATTTTCTGCCTATTTAATTTTATTTAGTGTATAGTGTCCGTTAGCAAGAATTAATGTCTATTATTCAGTTTAGTAATTTTCTCACGCAGAGCCTAATCACCGTTTATCTAATGTTGTGTTACCAGTTTTGATGATGCGTTGTAACTCTATCTTACGATGCAACACAATACAGTATATCGGTGCTTTATAAATGATGAATAATAATAATAAAAGCATGTTCTTCGAATGCTCTGGGATAGATCCTAAGAATAGCAGATGTTCGATGTTCTCACTGACAAGATATATTGCTGCTTTAACCTAGATATTTGTTTTCTTGGTGCTAAACGTTTGAATGCCATTTATTTCCTCAATATTTAGAAATGCTGCCTACATTATGGAGCTGTTCTATTTACAGAGTTGGACCTTGGTTTTTACTCTAGCACAGGCTCATAAAATTCTTGGAATATAACTCCGCACAATGCAATTGTGTGGCACAATGCTGGGATAATCATAAAAGAAGTATAATCTGAAGTTATAGCCTCACTGAGTTCCTGAACAATAAACAAAACAATAAACAATAAACAAAAACAAAAAAACTGTGTAGGTGCAAAATTAAATGTACATAAAAAAAATTAAACTCACTTAATGGATCACTATAGTGTCAGGAAAACAAACTTGTTTTCATGACACTATATCATCCTTAGAACCCCACCACCCTCAGGTTCCCCCTCCCTTGGCACTGAAGGGGTTAAAACTCATTCAGTTACTTACCTTAATCCAGCACCTTATCTAGCACCGTGCTCTCTCAGTGATGGTGACCTCTCCTCCCCCGCCGATGTCAGCTCCCGAGTGGAGCGGAATGCGCATGCGGGGCAAGAGCCGCACACGCATTCAAACAGTCCATAGGAAAGCATTTCTCAATGCTTTCCTATAGACGTTCTGCACGCTGGATGCGATTTTCACATCCAGCATCGGAGAAGCGCCTCTAGCGGCTGTCAGGAAGACAGCCACTAGAGGTTGGATTAACCCTGCTACGTACATCTGAAGGGTTAAAACCGGGGGGACCTGGCACCCAGACCACTTCATTGAGCTGAAGTGGTCTGGGTGGCTATAGTGTCCCTTTAACTTCAACTCTGCTCTAGTTTTGATCCACTGAAGTTTTGATCAGTGTCTTTGCACCATGCGGAGAGATCACACTGCACCGGGGCCTGCATGGCTCACAGTGTATAGAGCTGCTGCCTGTCAACTACAAGGAGTATAAGGAATAGGGATAGTTAGAGAATATTATATGGGCATATATGAAGGATGCAAAAGCAGTCTGCAATTTCCTATATAAAACAAAAGTGGGATGTTATCCAGATAACTCTGGTCATAATGTCTATATACAATTTAATTGTTCATATTTCCCTACTAGCAATACATTAGCCCAGATTTTGTTACACAAAATAGCAGTGAATATACAAAATATCTTTTTTTTAAAATAATAAATAAAAGTGTCTGCCCATCGCTGAACAAGAAAAAAGTAATTGATTTTTATTTCTGCATTTCATTGACTAAGTGGAACAATAAACAAATACAGGGTTTCTCACTAAACTCTGAATTGGAAAATTGGAAACATTGTCTATTTATAATCATAGTTTGTTTATTTTGGTCTTAATTTTGAAATTTAGGTTTCAGTTTGCTACAATCCGCAGTTTAGTAAATAACCCCATTTAAGATACTTTGAAGAAATTAGTTTTTCACAACCTTCATATACATGGAAAATGTCAAATACAAGCTAGTATGTACTTTGTTTTGTCACATTAACCTTTTCACGACCGATGATGTGCCATGAGTGTCAAGATGTCATAGGATTATTCTATCCCCTTGTCCTGTTGGGATCCTGAATTCATCAGTATTGTGTTTGGTGTTGAGTGATCTTAATTATTTAATATCAGCTTTTTATTTTTGTTATTTTTTTAAAAAAAAGTTTTTAAGATGGGCGGAGGATTGGGTAAGGGGGTCTAAATTCAAAAGAATAGCAATTTAAGCCCAATTTGAAATATGTTACAGTTTCTGAATACGTCAATATAAGTTGCTAAACTAGAACTATTTTCCAACAGCAAACAGTAAAATATGGTACCTGGTCTGTGCGTGTTCAAAAATATTTAATTTAAAAAAAGGAAAAATAAAATATTTCCCTGTGCTGCCTCTTTATTGGTGATACCGTTTTAAAAATGCGACAGTGAGATATAATTTCACCCTGTGGCTATACCTTCCCACCATCCTCTCCTTCCACGGGGCGAATTGCTAATACATCACAAAATGAAATCCAAAACCTAAATAAAAAGCAGTGTTAGTACATTCATTCACTAATTCAAAAGAAATCTACAACATACCAGTGCTATAAGTCACCAATTTGCCGTAAGCCTGCAATGTGTTAAAAGAAAAACACAGAATTCAGAAAGCCCGGAAGGTCCAAACTATACCTATCTCTTTTCATACGTTGCATAGCGCTATGTGTAGAGCTCGACCACCAACATGCTATATACAAAGCAGGCCACACAATATACCAGTTTCTGCAGAATCCCTCTTAGAGAAGACCTAAGGGTCTATTCAGTATTGTAGCAAAACTGCAGCAAATTTGGATATAAAGGGCAAAATCAGGCCAATATAGCAATGCTGTGATCATAACTGAGTTATAAAACATGCTTTCACACATTGTACCATTATGATTTACACTAGGAGTTTAGTAAATAGACCCCTAAGATTTTCCTGTATGTCTAACTTGTCTTGTTGCTGCTAGTTGCTTATTAGTCTACCTATTTGTACACAGCGCTGTAGAATATGTTGGTGTTTTATAAATAATGATATTTTTTTACTGTCTGTGTGGTTTTTGTCTATCTGCCTCTGGTTGTGTCCATCTGTACAGTGAGGGAAAAAAAGTATTTGATCCCCTGCTGATTTTGAATGTTTGCCCACTGACAAAAAAAATGATCAGTCTATAATTTTGATGGTAGGTGTATTTTAACAGTGAGAGACAGAATAACAAACAAAAAATCCAGAAAAACCTTTACACTGTGTCTTTTACACTGGTTACGAGCTGAGATTAGGAGCACTCTCTTAAAGAGAGTGTCAGCTTGTTATTTGTATAAAGGATATCAGGGACAAGGATGTCAGGGACAAGATTGTAGACCTACACAAGGATGGAATGGGCTATAAGACCATCGCCAAGCAGCTTGGTGAGAAGGTGACAACAGTTGGTGCGATTATTTGCAAATGGAAGAAACACAAAATAACTGTCAGTCTCCCTCGGTCTGGTGCTCCATGCATGATCTCACCTCGTTTTCTTTCAATGATCATGAGAACGGTGAGGAATTAGCCCAGAACTACACGGGAGGATCTTGTTAATGATGTCAAGGCAGCTGGGACCATAGTCACCAAGAAAACAATTGGTAACACACTACACCATGAAGGATTAAAATCGTGCAGCACCCGCAAGGTCCCCATGCTCAAGAAAGGACACGTACAGGCCCGTCTGAAGTTTGCCAAGGAACATCTGAATGATTAGGAGAACTGGGTGAAAGTGTTGTGGTCAGATGAGGCCAAAATATAGTTCTTTGGCATCAACTCAACTCTCCATTTTTGAGGAGGAGGAATGTTGCCTATGACCCCAAGAACAACATTCCCACCGCCAAACATGGAGGTGGAAACATTATGCTTTGGGGGGGGGGGGTTCTGCTAAGGGGACAGGACAACCGCACCGCATCAAATGGCCGATGGACAGGACCATGCACCGTCAAATTGGGTGAGGTTGCTTTGAAATGGACAATATTTTCTAGAACCCACTTGAAAACAAGATAAAAGTATCGTCATGGTTAAATACTGTAAGCCTTTTGACTGTAAAATGGAATGAGCTTAATAAATGTTGGTCTAAATAACTGAACTGAAAAAGAAATGTTTTAACGTCTCTAATTAGTTCTGATTATTTGCAATTCAGTCATGAACTCATCATAAGTTACTGTTTAGTTAAACAACAACAACAACAAAAACATTCAGGGTTTTTCTCTGAACAGTGAACTATCAGGAATTCAAAATTTTAAATTCAAAGTCTTGGAGGTTTCCTAATTCGTCTAGTTTGGATGAGAAATTAAAATTAACATTGAATTTACTTTGTATTCCTGACAGTTGACAATTTAGTGTCTAACCCTAATTGGACTCACGTACGATGGGTGGGTAATGCATTGGAAGCCGGTTAATATTTAAACAGTATGTTAAAGGAGATTTTAATATTTAAAAAGGCAATTTGACTGTGTGTACAGCTAAGTACACTGTCTCGATCTGTAATGTTACATTGTAATAACATTCACATTAGTCATTTGTAAAGCATTAGGATACATTTGCACTAATTCACATATTTTGCAATTAATTCATTATATATTTATTAGCTATTTTTTATTTTTATTTCAAAGGCATGCAGAGGTATCGCTATAATTATAGATTGTCACAATGTATTATTCATACAGCAGTGAAATAATTAAAATCTTAATCACAACATGTGTTATGGTTGTAGTTCGTTCACAATAAGACATAATTAAAAATCTTGTTGATTTAAATAACATTAGCATTATAACACATAATGTTACTGTGTTTAAAATAGCTAACTAATTATTTTATAAACATACATACACTGATCAACCACAATATTAAATCTACTTGCCTAATATCATGTAGGTCTCTCTGGTGCTGCCAAAACAGCTCTGATGCGTTGAGGCATGGACTCCACAAACGTGTCCTATGGAGTCCATGCCTCAACGTGTCCTGGTATCTGGCACCAAGACATTAGCAGTAGATCCTTTAAGTCTTGCAAGTTGTGAGGTGGGGCCTCTTTGGATTGGATTTATTGTTCCAGCACATCCCATAGATGCTGAATTGGATTGAAATCGGGGATATTTCGAGGCCAAGGCAACACCTTGAACTCTTTGTCATATTCCTCAAACAATTCCTGAACAATGTTTGCAGTGTGACAGAGTGCATTATCAGAGTGCACGAAGGGGTGTACATGATCAGCAACAATCTCTAGGTAGTTGGTACGTGTCAAAGTAACATCCAGATGAATGCCAGGACCTAAGGTTTCCCAGCAGAAAGTTGGCCAGAGCACAGCCTGCCTTCTTCCCATAGTGCATTTTGCTGGCATCTCTTCCCCAGGTAAACGATGCACATGCACCAAGCCATCCACCTTAACTAAAAGAAAATTTGATTAATCAGACAGGCAACTGTAGCGACACCCCGATAGAGTGGGGGGTTTTCGCCCCCAAGAGATGTCCTTTCTCCCCTGTTGTGAGATGGAGGCTGTAGAGAAGAGCAGGGACAGCTCTTAAAAGTGCTAGTGATTATAGAGCAATCCCAAGGCAGGGATTGCAGCAGGTATAACTTTTCCCTACAAGCACGAGACGAGGCTCTGTGTTGAGGGTAAATCAGGAACTGCAGGTTTCATGGGGCACACTGGCCTTTTATACAATTTTCTGACAAGGGCGCCACCCAGGTGGACCTTGTTGGGCACAGGGACACAAGATCATACAGTGTACACAATCCCTTCCCTTCTGTTTGGGAGACAATTGAGTTAATTTCTATATCAACTCAATTATCTCCAAATGAAAACTACAGGTATTTTACCCATTTTTGGAAACACCCCAAAAACATAAATTTCCTGATAGCCCCAATTTGGTTTAACAACATACTTAAAAATCACCCATATCGGTTCAGGGGTTCAAAAGTTAGCTGGAGCTCACATTTCTGTCCGGCTGCCCATGAGGCTACTGCCCAGAATAGTTCCATAAGTTCAGCTGGGTCGATCAGTCTATTTCAGGGGTAGGGAAACACATAAAAATAACGAAAGAGCTGTTCATGTCTATGATTCTCCAGTGTCTCTTGTTCATATGCTTCAATGTACCGAACGCCACTGCATTCGTATGAAAAGGAAACAAATTACTGGAAGTCTGGAAGTCCCAGCGGTGTTCGTGCGATCGAGTGCCCGAAAACAGTTCCATACACTCAACGACAAAACACTGCTGACCGTTCAACAGTTTATGATGGCCGCCACCATGTGTTCGTGCATAAGAACGACGACCACCCAGCTGACCGCTCAGAAAGTTGAGGTGTTTGCGGTTTCCCAAAGTGTTATAAAGGTTAAAAGGGTCAATAGGCAGTACACTCCACTACGGGGTGGTTGGTCATTCGGTAATTAGTTTGGTTATTCGAACAAAAATCAGACTGTACATAGGAGAAGTTAAAATCACAGAACAAACCAACAAACTCATCATTAGAAATACAAAATCCAGGTACAGAGAGGTCTGTCACAGCAACCTTCTTCCATTGCTCCATGTTCCAGTTTTAATGCTCACGTCACCATTGCAGGCACTTTTGGCAATGGACAGGGGTCATCATGGAAGCTCTGACCGGTCTGCTGCTACGCAGATTTATATAGAGCAAACTGCAATGCACTGTGTGTTCTTTCCATCTAGGCCAGCATTAAGTTTTATAGCAATTTGAGCTACAACAGCTCTTCTGTGTTATCAGATGAGACAATCTAGCCTTCACTCAGCAAATGCATCAATGAGACTTGGGTGCCCATAATTCTGACGCAGGTTCACAGGTTGTCCTTCCTTACACCACTTTTGGTAGGTACTAATTATTCTACCAGGAACACCCCACAAGACTTTCCATTTTACTCAGTCATCATGCCAACACTATTTGTCCCTTGTCCCTTCGATCTTCTCACTTGGAAATGTTTCCAGTTTCCTGAAATGTTTCTAACATGAAATCCAAGAACTGACTGTCCACTTAATGCCTAATATATCCCACTAATATATAAATATTGCATTGAAAAATCTAAAAAATATTTAAATTAAAACACAATTAAACAGACACAACTTTTACAAGTGTCTCGATCAGACAGATCCCTACCTCACCAGGAGGTTTATCCACCAATCAGGAGCCTCTCACACTGCCCTATGCTGTGTGATCTTATCCCATAAAATCCATGACCAGTCGAGGTTTATAAGATAGTAGTTTATCATTTAAACTCATCACAGAGTGGAACTGAGCTGTATCTACTCTAAAGCCTAATGCAGCTTTCAAAGAACATTGTAGTTTTAGAACAACTCTGACCCCCCACCCCCCTCCATCCCCAATGTGCAATAAAATAATAGATTTTCTTACCTTTAAACCCTTGCTACACTAGTCACCACGTGGCTGCCCCATCCCCTCTTTGAGATTATGAAACTTTATCTACTCAGCCAAACAAATGCTTTCCCAAAGGGAGGCATTGGAAGGCAAGTGCGCATGCACGGCAAATCACTGAGCTATGCCAATCAGCATCTCCTCATGAAGATGCTGAACGTCGGTCCTGAAATCTTTGCAAGATCAAATCAAGGAACTCCCTCTAGTGGGTGTAAAACTGTCAGTCACAATTTTTGGCCTTAGACAGCCGGGAGAAGGATGGGCTTTGTACCCAAGAACCCCTACATTAAGCTAAAGTGGTTCTGGTGACTTTTGTGTCCCTTTAACAGGGGAACAGCTGTAAATAACATATTGATATATCCATTGATTTGTAATCACTACAAGAGTTGGAACAGTTGGAAGCTTCTTCTTCCTGATTAAATAGTGTAAGTACTCTGGAGAGCACCCATGACTCCCGGGAGTGAGTAGTGATGTCCCGAACGGTTCGCTGGCGAATAGTTCCTGGCGAACAACGCTTGTTCGCGTTCGCCACGGATGGCGAACATATGCGCTGTTCGGTCCGCCCCCTATTCGTCATCATTGAGTAAACTTTGACCCTGTACCTCACAGTCAGCAGACACATTCCAGCCAATCACCAGCAGACACGTACCACGGCGTTGTTAAAATAAGCTTTTTCTTCCTCCTGATTAAATAGTGTGTAATGAGTACCCATGACTCTGGAGTGAGTAGTGATGTTCCGGAACGGTTTCAAGGGCGTATTTCCTGGCGAATAACGCGAACGCGTTTCGCTACGGATGGCGAATATATGCGCTTGCTCCGGTCCGCTTCTATTCGTCAATATTGAGTAAACTTTGACCCTGTACTGCAGCGCCGTGCATATCTCCCAGCCACCACCAGCAGACTCTCCCACCTCCTGACAGCATCCATTTTGGCCATTCATTGTGAAGCTGCATTCTTAGTGAGGAGTGAGGACAGTGTGCTGCTGCTGATTTACAGGGAAATTGATAGCCAGGCTTAGGTATTCACTACCTCTCAGCCTCAATTTAGCCTCTACACCTCAGCCTACTAAGCAAGTACTCCTCCTACTCACCTCTTGCATCACTTACCTCAGCCTTACTACTCCTACACTCACTCTCTAGCCTTACTACTCTACAATTTTACCTCAGCTCACTACCTACACCTCAGCCTTACTACTTCTACACTCAACCTCCCAGCCTCACTACTCTAACACTCCCAGTGCATCACTACCCACTCACACTATCCTCAGCCTTACTACCTCCTACACACCATCAGCCTCTACTACTCCCTACACCCAACCCCTGTGCCTCACTACTTCCCCCTACATCACTCTCAGCCTCACTCACCCCCAGCCTCACTACTTCCCCACACCACCCTCAGTATCACTACCTACCTGGGCTACCTCACCTCAGTGCATCACTACCCCCAGCCTCACTACTTCCACACCACACGCCAGCATCACCACTCCCACACCACTCTCATAGCCTCAGCCTACCTCAGCTCACTTTTCCAGCCCTGCTACACCTCTCAGCCTACTACCCCTACCACTTTCAGTGACACTAATTCTGGGCTACCTCACCTCCTCAGCCTCTTCACTACTCTACACCTTGTGCCTCCTACTACCCACCAAAAACTCCCTCAGTATCACTTCACTCTCATTACACCACTCATCAGCCTTACTCACTTCTACACCTCAGCTCACTACCCTTAAGCACCAATTTCTGTGCATCACTACAATTATCAGCTCTACTACCTCTTACACCATACCCCAGCCTCTACCTGCTACCCCAGCCTCACTTCCAATTTCCCAGCGCTTTACTCACCTACACCACAATTTCAGCCTCCTTACCATACCCCAGCCTCACTTCCTTACACCACCTCAGCTCACTACCTCCCACACTTTCAGCTCTCACTACTCTACAATTCAATTTCAGCTCTGCTACTGCTACTCTAACACCTCTGTGCATCACTACCTTCTACACTACCTCAGCTCACAATTTGGCCACCATATCAGCCTTCCTCACTGCTACCTCTATTACTACTCACCTCAGCTCTCACTACCTACTCATATCATTTTCAGCCTTCACTACCTCAGCTCAATACTACTTCCCCTAAGTACACCAATCTTCAGCATTACTACCTCAGCCTTTACTACTTCCACAATTACGCCAGCATCACTACCCTTACACCACCCTCAGCCCTACTACTCCCCAGCCTTACTACTCTACACTACCTCAGTTTCTTACTTTTCCATACTACACCCTCAGCCTCTACTACCCCCACACTACCTCAGCCTCACTACCCCAACCCTCAGCCTCACTACTCCAAATACCACCCCTGTGCATCACTCACCCCATGGCTCACCTCAGCCTCTACCACCCTCAGCCTCTCTCACTACTCCCCACACTCACCTCAGCCTCACTACCCTCTACACTACCTCAGCCTCTTTACTACTCCCCACAATTCTCAGCTCCTACTACTCTCTACACCTCCCTGCAGCTCATGTCCCCAAAACTCCTAAGTACCACCCCTCTACAATTGCTACCCTTCTGCCAGCCTCACTTTCGCTACCCCTTACACTATCAGCTTCCATACCTCTGCATCACTACCCTACACTCACCATCAGCTCACTACTCTAGCCACCTTTCAGCCCTACTACTTACACCCAATTTCTCAGCCTCTTGCTACTCCCAACACCTCAGCCTCACCAAGCAATTCTCTACACCACCTCAGCATCATCACTCCTACACCACTTTCAGCCTCACTCACCCCAGCCTCACTACCCCTTTCTTACACCACCCTCAGCCTCACTACCTCTACACCTCAACCCTACTCACTTGGCCACCACCCTAGCCTCACTTTCGCTACCCCTACACCTCGAAGCTCACTACCCCACCACCTCTAGCCTTGCCACCTCACACTTCTCAGCATCACTACTCTACACCAATTTCTCAGCCTCCTACTAAGGCTACCTCATCTCCCTACCCCCACACCACCCTCAGTATCACTACCCCCAGCCTCACTACTCCCACACCACCTCCCAGTATCACTCATCACCTCCAGCCTCACTACTCCCTACACCACCTCAGCATCACCACCCCCACACCACTCTCATCCTCACTCACTACTCAGCTCACTACCCTACACCACCTCAGCATCACTACCTGCAGCCTCCCTACCTCCCCACACCACCCTCTCAGCATCCCAGCCTCATTACTTCCCTACACCACCTCAGCCTCACCCACCCCCAGCTTCCTCACTATCCCCACACACCACCTCAGCCCTCCTCCCACTACTCTACACCTGCCACCCCAGCCTCACAACGCCTCTACACCACCTTCTGCTAGCCTCACTCACCTCTACACCCTCAGCCTCTACTACTCCCCACACCCACCCTCACAGCATCAATACCAATTCCCACACCACCTCTCAGCCTCACCACCCCAGCCTCACTACTCCCACCACCTCAGCCTCACTACTCCCACACCACCCTCAGCCTCACTACCCCTACACCCTCAGCCTCTACCTTCCCTGCCACCACCCCAGCCTCACTACCCACCACACCACCTTCAGCCTCACTACCCCCCACACCCTCAGCCTCACTACCCCCCACCACCCTCAGCATCCTTTATGGATTAAAACCAGACTTTGCATCAACTATGGCAAAACTCCCATGGATCCCCCTCCGGCATGCCACAGTCCAGGTGTTAGTCCCCTTGAAACAACTTTTCCATTACTATTGTGGCCAGAAAGAGTCCCTGTGGGTTTTAAAATCCGCCTGCCTATTGAAGTCTATGGCGGTTTGCCCGGTTCGCCTGTTCGCGAACATTTGCGGAAGTTCGTGTTTGCCATTCGCGAACCGAAAATTTTATGTTCGAGACATCACTAATGGTGAGATACATGGAGATGGTAAAATAAGTGGCCTGATAGAAGGCATCTGAGACATTGTCTCCACTCACTGTACAGCAACTTTTTCATCTTAATCAAATTTTACTATTTTTGGATTATATATTTCTTTCTTTTTCTAATCTGATCTCGTGTGGGAAACACATCCTCAAATTTGTACATTTTGCTGTAAGCAAAACACTGACTTGTCAGATGTCAGACACACCTTGAATGAGTGAAACCCTCGCCCGTCCAGATGTAGAAACTCACTTTCTGCAATCACTTTCACTTACTTTATTTCATGTGTTGTAACTAGCTTTTTCCTGTGTTCTTTTTGTTATTTTTTCTGTCCGTTGATCACTTTTCTCTCGCTATAAAAGCTTTATTTCTTGTTAGCCATGTCAGATCTATTCAGCAAGGTATTTATAGGACAAAATAGGGAACTGGTCACCAATTGGGCTGCCATTACAACTCTTACAATAACGGCTCACACACACTTCTAAACACAGATACTATGCTCACAGGTAAACTAATGGACACACAGACAATCACACACACACTTAAATATACTGATACACACTGCCAGACAGACACACACAAAGAAAATGAATGTCACACACACATACAAAAATAGACAATGCCACACTACACACACATTCTCATACACAATGCCACACCACACAAATACACACAAATACACACAAATACACTACACTGAAAGATACATACACTCAGAAATATATGTTTTAAGTCATCCTTTTGGTTTTCTTTGTCTTGTGGCAGGAGGGAACCTGCTACATGGGTTCTTTATCCATCGGAAGGAAATTATATAGTTATCAACCTCCCAGCAATATGGCACAAGAGG
>OW240915.1:312805363-312876673 GCA_933207985.1 Pelobates cultripes
CTCCATCATAGCCACAGTAGTCCAAGAAATGATCTTTAGTTCATCAAACTCACAAATGGCAACATTTCACCCCATACAGACATTCACTGTGACTGAGTGGTGGAGTTACAGAAGACCTAGTGTCAAAGAATACATTTTGCAAGTCTGCAAGTTGTGCAAACAACAAATATAATACTACTATTAGGAAATCGCCAACAAAGATTGTTCTTCATCGATTGTTGGATGGACTCCAGACTGCCATGCTGACAATATATCATGATGTATTCATGTGTATGTGAACAGGTTGCTGATCCGAGGAGAAATCTGATTGCCATTATGGAGCCAAGAAGGATTTGTTTCCCTGTTTATGACTACAGTTGGGTTTTCTTGTCTTCTTTTGGTTCAACAGCAGATAAGAATGTTTATCAAGGTTGAACTTGATGGGCTTTAGTCTTTTTTCAACCCAGAATGTAAAATTTGTTTTGTCCATTTCTCATTCCACAATGTTGTCACCGTATCTGGTCTTTATCAAGTCATATGTTTTGTATCACAAGTCTGAGCAACCATAACATAACTGGACATAGAACACATGCCTTACTTTAACACAAGATCAATTTATTACCTATTTAAAGCCTTACGTTCATATGCATGCAGTTCCCACTCCTCAATCCCTCTTTGGCTCTGGGCGCTCCAGCGTGTTCACCGCTGGAGAGTGGAGGCTGACATCCTCTCCATGCGCAGAAGACATCCTCTTCTTGCCGCGGCCCGCTGACTGCTTGGAACTGCGGGCAACACCATCAGCGACAAGGGAGGAATCATCACATGCTGCATATTCACTGGGTGCATGCACGCCTAGAGGATGGTCTCTTAAAGCGACAGGAAGCTGGTTAGTTTCCACAGGTAGAAAAAGTATCCCTAATGGTATGGGAGAGATCCGTCCTTCTCGCCACTATAACCGCAGCTAACCCAGCCTGTGCTCAGTTCTACTGTGCTACTGTCGTGTTCACCTCAGTGTAATTATCCTGCATTATTTTCTTACTTGGTGTCTGACCCTCTGCCTGTTATAACGTTCATGAACCTGTCCTGATCTTCGGCTTTTCCTGACTACGCTTACACTTATCCCTTTTTTGGTACCCCGCTTTGTTTTATTTCTGCTAACAGGGCTCCTCCTGTTAAAATATGTAACAGTTGGGCTTGTTAAAGATTGGATATGGTTGAATCATTGACTCACTTTATTAATTGAATAACTTTGATCATAATTTTGATCTTTTTTGTTTACCTGCCTACAGAAGAGACACAGCAGTGAAACATAAAGGGCAGTACATACACCAATCACTATGTGTGATAAAAAGAAAGGATAAGAAGAATAAGGGCGCGCCTTGAAAGAATAATATAATACGTAACCGTACTTTTTTAAAGTGAATAATATGATAAAGTCCAAGTAGTTCAACAATAGTCCAGAGTAAGGTAATCCACAGCAGTCTATACTCGTGACCATACACAGGCAGGGTGTATGGTCACGAGTATAGACTGGTTGTCCGATGGAACATGTAAAGAAGAAACAGAAAAAGGACTCCAATGGTACAGTATGTAAGTATAGGCAATTTTAGGTTATATTAGTAAGGAACTACTCACAATATCCAGAGTTTAAATCCAGCTCTGGTTTGGACTGCGTGAAGTGGAATGATCCCCACTCAAGGATATGTAGGATTCCTCTGATTTTCAGGTATATGTGTCAGCAGAGTAGTCCAACTCAGAAAGAGAGGAAATAAAATATAGTGCTCATGGTATCTCTATTTTAAAAGGATAAAAAGTATGAAATATACTCACAGTATATTGAGCAGTCTCACTGCTCGATGTACAGCGTATGAGTGGTACAATTCCCACCTTGGGATTCTTTGTGCTTCTTATAGATGATAAAAATAATGACGTCAGGTCAGGATATTAAAATAGCGTAAAAAAAATAAAATAGATTAAAATAAGAAAGTGAAAAAAAGGAATATGGCAACAGTATTTAGCCAAAAATTAATTTATCACAAAATATAAAAGGTTTCTAGATGTGTTTCGCCTAACCAGGCTTCTTCAAGTAGAAACTGGTAAAAGATATTTTTTTCATACCAATCACTATGTAAATCAAGAAACACAACAATAAAATGTGCATACGTTCAACAGCAACAACATTTCACAGCAATGTGTAGTGTTCATATGATTCATGGTGAAAAAACAGGGGGCTCGCTTCCATGTTTGTCGCAACCATTTTCTGTCAAGTTCCAATTGCATAAAATAACTTTTGTAATCTTTTGCAAGTACTGGAAGCTTCCAAACTGCAGTGAGTGATGTCTACTAAAAGCCACATTGAGGCTGTTGAAATTTTTTGGAGTGGAGAAGGAAACTGGTTAAGAGCTTAGTAGCATCGAGTTTCTGTTGGAGATGAAAAAATTATGGATAGATTCTGTCACCATTTGAAAAACAAGTCTGCCATTGCAACCTTTCAATATATCTCAGTTGATAAAAAAAAAAAAATGCTCAGAAACCTGTCTTTTTGTTGAGTTATAAAATGGTACACATTATCGCTAGAGGTGAGCGTAAGTAGCATACAGATTTTAAAACCCCAACTCTAATTGCTCTTCTGCTGTGAGAGAATTATGTTCTTAAGGAGTTGATGACCTTTTTACCACAATTATAAAAACAAGTCCCACGCCTGGTATGCACGAGTGTGCCATCGAGCTCCACAGCTACATCACTCAAAACACCTTCTAGGTTAGAAGCTTGTGGTGTGTGCTCTCCTGTTTTGTCTCATTTCTTAAAACTGAGTTTACAGTTACACTTTTCTGACGCATAAACGCTTTGTGATATAATGAGCGTCACCTAAACCCTTGTCGTTAAAGGTTTACGTATTATGTAATATATGTTTTTAGTGTTTTAAAATAAATCTCAGTAATACCTTAGTAAATGGACATTCCTTGTTTTTTTTTTTGTTTTTTTTAAATAGTTTCTGAATATGACCCAGACATATTGCACTTTTAACATTCTCAATATAACTAGTTACATTTATTAGAGCATTTATTACAGCAGCTGTGACACTAATAAAATTCCGTATTCCAGAATCCCGTTCCTTCTGGTATCACGGTATTGCGTGATTTCCGTGACATTGCAAAAGAGTTCTGACTCGGCACATATGTGGTCCACAGATGCTATCTAGAAGGATTGATTATAGGAGAGTGTGACAGCACAGCATCTGCCTGGGTACGGCCGTGTGGGTTTGGAACACACATATCTAACTTTCTGCTATTCTTTGCTTATTTATATAAAGCGGGAGTAAAAGGCATCCAACATCTGTCATATAATAATCACACTTCACACAGTTAATTTATTCAATATTGTATTCTCTCTTTTAATCCTTCAATTTTATGCTTGAGTGCCGGTACAGAATGCAAAAAGAAATTAGTAAAGGGAGTTTTAAGTAAAATACATATTTGCTCATATTTGTCAAAAAGGTGCAAAGCTACTCCACAGCGATAAACTGTAACATACTGTACTGTACTGTACGTGTGAATTACGAGAAAACTGACTCTTCAAAGAATTTAATGTTCTAATGGTACAGTCCTGCTGACTAACAGGCCGGTGCAAAATTGTGCAACTTCACCGTATGTGAAGTTCAAATAACACGCCCAGGTTGTCCAAAATTATGCAATGCTCAGCTTATCTCGCACTGTTAAATTATGCACACGACTACATACAGAGCATTTTTTTACATTTTTTTTTTTTTTTAGTTAAACATTTTTTGAAGCCCACATAGAATACATAGATAAAATTATACAATAACATTTGATGCCCTGAGAAATTGGGTTGATAGAGTGGAAATAAAGGGTAGAAAAAAAATAAATATGGTTGAGGACCAGGCATATGGGCAGGTGAGAATGGAATATTAGAAAAAAAAAATTTTTTTACATCCGTCATGATTAGTTCTGCAGTTTAGTTGCCTTTCCCCCTCATTGATTCTGCGGAGAGTCTGAGCAAATAACCATATCAAGAATTTGGGGGGTTGTTTAAGAAAACAACCTATTTTTTAGGCATAGATGTACTTAAAATGAAATACACAAAAATAGGTCCTATGCTCAGACTCCCATTAGTCCTATGCAGCAGCTATGACCATAGTACACATACATACAATAAAAAACAAAGAAAATAGTTGTGCAAAAAAACTCAATTTGTTTAAATGTGCATAGGGATTTGGGGTAATTCTTTTCATTTTTTTTTATTGTATGTATTTGTGCTGATGAGTACTTATACTGGGTATGTATACCTATTTTTGTGTATTTGTATTTGCATTACACAGGTATGTTACAGTGTTGTCGCCCAGCCCATGTGTTCCCTATTAAGGGTTAATGAGTATGTATGGGTTTAATAAAATACCCCTCTCTGTCTCATTAGAGATTTCTTTGCCTGAAGCTGAAGGAAGCAAAGTGAATTGTTAGTGTAGGATGGACCCACCTAAGAGGTTTGCCTTGACATGGTAGGTGGGCTTACATCTAATGGCCAATGGAGTGAAACAAAAAAAACATAATTTGTTTAAATATGCATTGGGATTTGGGGTAGTGCGCAAGTAACTCTTTTCTTTGTTTTGTATTGTATGTGCTTAAATTGTGCTAACTGGATTTTGACTTCATCCACTGGCTTTCTGCTGGGCCTACAGATCCTGGACATTCTAAATGACACGCCGTGTATTGTTCTGTCTTCTACAGCTCTCATTTGGTAACAGGAGCAGAGGATGGAGTGTGATCTGTTTCATGTGGCTGTGGTTTTCCTAATATGTAGATATAGGTTTATGATGTTGAACAGGTCATAAGGTCTCAGTAAGTCAGGTGTTAATTGAATGGGGTGGAATGGGTAGAACCCTGAACATCTCAGGAGTCAGAATCCAATTCTGGCAGTACAGGCTACAGGCTAATAAATACTGATGTATATTGTCCAAATGTAGACTTGAGCATTCTCGGTAAATTTGGTTTGGCTGCATCACATCATCCAGAGATAAAATTTAGTTTAGGTAGTACAATAATTGCCCATGTGTCAGTTTGGCTCATCTGAAAAATCATCAATGATGCTTAATATTTTGGAAAATAATTTGAACAAACAAAAAGCATGTCAAAATGTGCCAATCAGTGTACTGCAAAATGCATACATACTATGCCTAATCCCGCCATAGATCAACTAATTAAAAGTAACCAATAGGGGCAAAAAAGAGGAGGAACAGAAATAATATATATTTTTTCCCCACTCTTGACTTTCCCCCCTATTGTTCACGTCTTTCTTGATCTGTGAATAAAATCACCTTTAGCCACCACTGATCTTTTTATTGATCATAGATCAATCATCTATTTTTTGATGCCACAGACAGAACTCTGTGAATCACAGATCAAACATACTCGTCCATTGCACAAATAGTTTTTAATGCTATACATCTACATGGCAGTTCGGAGTTACGGATGACCTGATGATTGGCCTAAATTTGGCAAAAAAGTTTTTGGGGTGAAAATAAATGCACACGACCACCAAATGTTTTGTAAGATGTTGCTATGTATCGAGTTTCATTGAAACAAGCAATAAAAGGACACAGATCCCTTTTTCTAACATTAGTGATTCATGACTGCAGTCTGCTGCCTTCAACAGCAAATAGATGCTAGACTTGTGCACCACGAAAAAAATTCAGTTTGGCCCAATCATTTTGTTCAGACAAACCAAGGACATGGAAATAGTGTGCTGGAAAAGATAAATATTATGTATATATTTTGCACTACACAGACAGGGACATTTTCCCTTCATTTGGTTCACAGATCAAGCGAGATTAAATAAACAACAGAGGGAAAAAAGGGGCAGAAGTAAAAGATCGAGCTGCCCCATAACCATCAATCACCATATTCCATATTTTTTTGACACCACGGATGGAATTCCTAATCTCGAATTAAACACGTTGCAAGGTGGGGCCTCCATGGATTGGATTAGTTGTTCGAGTGCACCCCACAGATGCTCCATTGCATTGAGATCTGGGAAATTTGGAGGCCAAGGGAACACCTTGAACTCTTTGCCATGTTCTTTAAACCTTTTCTGAACAATTTTTGTAGTGTGGCAGGGTGCATTATCCTGCTGAAAGAGGCCGCTGCCATCAGGGAACACCATTTCCATAAAGGATTGTAAAATGTCTGGAACAATCTCTAGGTAGGTTATACGCGTCAATGTAACATCCACATAAATTCTGAGGCCCAAGGTTTCCCAGCAGATCATTGCCCAGAGCAATGTACTACCTCTGCCGGCCTGTCTTCTTGCATCCTGCTGCCAGCACTTCTCTAGGTAAAAAACACACACGCACCAGGTCATGTATCTGGATCTAAAATAAAATGTGTTTCATCAGACCAGGCAACTTCTTCCATTGCTGCATGGTCCAGTTCTGATGCTCAATTCCCCATTGATGGAACTTTTGGTGGTGGACAGAGGTTACCATGGGCAATCTGACTGGTTTGCCGCTGCACAGCCCGTATGCACAAACTGGGATTCACTATTATCTATTATAGCCAACATTACATTTTCAGCAATTTGAGTTACAGCTCTTATAGCTCTTCTATTTGATCTGACCACACAAGCTAGCCTTCACTCACCATGTGCATCAATGAATCTTGGACACCTATGACCCTCAAACCAGTCGTTACTTGATAGGTACTAACCACTGCATACCGGGAACACCCCACAAGACTATTTTGGAAATGCATCTAGTTATTAGAGATGTCGCGAACCGTTCGTGGCGAACTCCGGTCAGCTGACACATCCCGGCCAATCTCCAGCAGACCCTCCCTCCCAGATCCTCCTACTTCCTGGACAGCATCCATGTTGAAGGCAGCTTCAACATGGATGCTGTCCAGGAGGTGGGAGGGTCTGGGAGGGAGGGTCTGCTGGAGATTGGCCGGGATGTGTCAGCTGACCGGAGTTCGCCACAAACGGTTCGTGGCGAACCACGGTGAACCGTTCGCAGACGGTTCGCGACATCTCTACTAGTTATCACTGTTTGGCCCTTGTCAAAGTCACTCAGATTATTTTTCTTTTCCGTTTTTTCTGCTTCCAACATATGATGCCTAATATATCCCACCACTTGACAGGTGCAACTGTAACATTATAATCAATGCAAATAACTTCACCTGTCAGTGGATTTTATGTGGTGGAAGATACATAAATAAGATAAAATGCATAAACCTTTTGGATAGGAATGGGGAGAGAAGATGGGTGGCTTTTGGAACTTAAGTAATCAGTAGCACTGTTAATGGAATGCTCATAATTTTTGAATAGAATGGAACAGAATAGAAAGGTAATGACTTCCTTAGTGTTCCACAAACTACCATGTTGACAAATTCAGCCTGTTGGTGTATGTGAGTGAAAGTCACACAATAATAACAGTATGCACTGTTACAATTGTTCTGGTCATTCAACATTACTCATCGGCAGCATATCTGAATTGGTCAAATGAAAACCACAATGAAGTAAGTCAACGAAAGTTGCTTATCAGATTGAGATAACATAAAATGTTCAAGTCTCTGTCATGCTGCCCTGCTTCCTCCAGTTTGAAAAAACAGGTTAAAAGGACACTCCAGACAGTGAGTTGACACTTTCTGTTGTATAGCTTTATATAATTTGTTATAAAAATATATGCAAAAACAATAAAGTAAACATAATTAAAGGTAAAACCATACTAACATGTCAAGTACCATTTGCTCATTCTTTGTCCATTGACCTCTCACCAACCAGGAAGTGGTGCAGACATTCACGATGCTCTCTTGGACTTCTATAGCATTCCTTAAATTATATGCGGCGCTTAATGGGCACAACAAAGGTTTCTGGGGGGTCTTAGTTCAATTCTCAGCAGTCTACTGGAGAAAAGCCAATAGTGTAACTAAAGCTCCAAGAAACCTAATGATTTCATACACATGTATTGGATGTACACTGTATTTTGGATGTAAAAATGGAAACACTGCAAATTGGAAGAGGAGAGTCAGAGAGAAGGGACGTATGAAAAAACACTATTATTTTTAAATACAACTAAAATTTGATTTAAAAAACCAACCAGCATATCTAACTAAGCATTTCATCCAATGAACAGGTGCCTGCAGTCTCTTTAATTTAATAGCTTGTCTAAAACACTGACGCCTGCATTAAATATTCTGTGGAATACATTTAGTCTCAATGCAACATCTCGAATTCGCTAAGAAAGAAGAGGAAACAGACAATTAGAACTGGTCTTTCAGCTGTCAGGCATGACCTTAGTATATCTTTCTTTCTTTCTGTTTTTTTTTTTTGCAATTTAATTAGGTCATGTATAGATGCAATTATTAGCATAATGAAATTGGCCTGTGTCATGTTATTGTCATGTCTCACCAGCATGAAGCACAGCAGAAATGTGTGAACTGTGGCTCCTAGGTCCGGCCTGAGCATCATGGGAAATTAACTATTTCAACGAACTGTATCGCACAAACATTTAAAATTCACCTTTTATTACATTGGTTTATGGCTGTCTGAGTAGGCATGTGGAGCTGCAGAGCTTCTCCGAACACTAGAAGGAGCCCCCTATCACGGTCTTTCTCCTCAAACATGTAGCAGATCAGTGGAAGTGTCATCATGGGATACTGTGTATCTGCTCCCCAAAGATCTACCACCAATCAGAACTCTCACGGTGACCCTGTCCGTATTATGGTTTAAAATAATCGGACTGCTTGTGGACAATGGAAAACAAGGTTTGACGCAAGGAGGGCCCCACAACGCAAGGATGAACTCTCCAATGCCCAACTGCTCAATCCGCTCAATCCAGCCATGACGTGCTCATACAGCTGTCAGAAAAAAAGATTACATCGATTGATTACTGATTAACCCCTTAAGGACACATGACATGTGTGACATGTTATGATTCCCTTTTATTCCAGAAGTTTGGTCCTTAAGGGGTTAAACACTATCGTTCCATAAATCTGCGGCTATTGAAGTTTTGCAGTTTTTACCGTTACCCTATAGAAAGAAAAGCAATCAAGCAGTAAAACAAGAATGTGTGAACACAGTGTTGGAAGATGACAAAGTCCTCCTTTAGTGAAATAAAAGATTGTGATATGTTTATGTTTGAAATGTCTCTAGTCAATAAAGGAAGATATTCCCAGAATTCTCTTAGCTTAAGCCTGGAATAATAGTCACGCATTTCCCTTTGAATTGTGGAGGGTGCAACATTTAAGTTAAAATAGCTAAATTAGAAATGTTCATGGTATGCATTTGTGTATCTCTTCTTAATTTTTCCCAGTTCTCAGTTGAGTGAATAAACCCCACTGGATTTAGTCTGGCTAGCACTATACGGAGATTAAGTTATTTGTTGTTCTTTACCATTATTAAGCTGAGGATGATGTGCGATACAGTCTACCACTAGCTTAGGTTGCCCAAACTTGATTTACACAGAAGTGGTATCCTGCTATTTATCTCAAAGAGTCAGTTGTCTTAACTTAGCTGTAGATAAGACAGTTTGTGAAAATGTTGAACTTCTCAAGAAACCTTTATCTCAGACCGTACATGTGGACATTGTTATCATATTTGAACTCATTGTTCTAAGCCAAGGTATTGGTTTTTAAAGATTCAGCAGCAGCTGTCAATGAATTTTGGTTATTAATTTTTAATTCTTTGTCACACTTTCTATGAGACAATATTGTAGCTTCTATGAATAGGAATTAAGGGAAGCTCCAACTGTTTCTGCTCAAAAACTACAACTGCATATATTTTTTTGTTTGTAAAGAATTCCTGGGCAGAGTTAGTGAATCAGGGGCCTATTCACTAAATAACTATTTTGCTAGATGAAATATGACATGGAGAATGTAAATAAAGTAGCCAAATTAGGAGAACAAGTTTTAATTTCATATGATTGGAGGCTTTTTTTAAATTCCGTTCTTTAGGTTACATTTGTCTGTTTTGATTAACACCTCCGAAGGGGATTATTTACCAAACTGTGAAATGTTGAGAGTACAATAAACATTTTAATGAATATATGTATTTTGGCCAAGGTATTTAAAGTGGCAAAGGGCTAAATAAATGTTTACCGCAAGACTCCTTTTTTCACAAACACAATAGCTGAGGCAATAAATGGATATTTTGAGAAACCTAGAATACTTGGAACGTAAGATTACAAAAAAACCCACAACTTCTGTTCACTTAGTGTTATCTTAAACTAGTAACCGGATTATTCATAGATAAGTGGTCAAACTGCCTATTTCATGGTTAGGTCACATAACACTGTTTAGATTGGTAGAATTACTTTTATCCTTACTCTCCACTTTCCTTTATAAAGCTCACAAAAGAATCACACCATTTATATGGCTAAAATAATCATCCGAGGGTTGAAACTATTGAATCTATGTAAGAAGCAGCTATATGGCGTGTTGGGAATTCCTAAAATATGAAATATAATATTGCTTCAATTTTAGCCTACATTCTTAGTCTTCACACAGTCATTGAACTACCACAATGGGTCCTTTCAGAAAATGTTTTACTATTCCTCGTGCTATGCAAAATATTGGACACACAATCAGATCCCCAGATGTTTAGAGAACTACAACTCCCATGATGCTTTGCATCCCTTTAGAATGCTTTACAATGACAAAGCATCATGGGTGTTGTAGTTTTAAAACATCCTGGGATCCCACCCTTGCCTTAGACTACCCATGTCAGGAATGCTAACTATATCAACACATTTGTTAAACATACGAGATAAAAATAAAGGCAAGTTGGGATCACCTCAGCCCCTCCCTCTAGCCTCCATGATCCAAATCATAACTTATTATATTCCCACTTTTAAACCTTAAACCATGAGTAGAAGGTTGTATAAAGTACAACATTAGGGAGTCTGACGTTTGGAACAAGGGGGGAGGGGTTGCCGGTGATGCAACTTGCGTCCCTGCTGTTCCCCAGAAGGGATTCTAGAAACATATTAAACATATAGTATCTAAGTATAAATGCCCCAAACGTTTATGTAGCAAAACTCTATGCTCTATGTATTCCCTCTCAAGAGGCAAATCAAAATTAAAGTTTATTCCAGATCCAATGACCATATATTACCAGCATTATTTATGGCACAGAATCGAAAGTAGGAAACGCAAAACAGGTCACTACATCAGAGTCGTTTAAAGAAGACACCAACATACAACTAAAGCACTAACCCGAGGGCCAAACGCTGAAATATAAAGGGATTTATTTACTAAACAACGCAATTTAGTGAGCTGCAAACCACACTTCAAACTCCAGGACAGAATAGAGAATAGATTTGTTGGAGAAATTCTCTATTATAGTCACAGTTTGTCTATTTGTGTCTGAATTCTGCCGTTTGGTTTTTAACGCATCATTATTCACTTTTTAGCAAATAAAATCTAAAGTTATATATTTTACATTCAACATTTTTACTGGAGTCATTATTTATTATCTACTTCATTTTAATGGCTTATACATTATATATATATATTTTTTTTTTTTCCTCTCTAAAATAAATACTAGATGTCTATATTTTGCTTGTCTTGTTTACGGTATATTTAGGGTGATTCCCAAATATGTTCTACCTTGCCTCTCAGGTATCAACTCGCAGCCTGTCTCAACGCGCAGACATACAGCAGGGGTATCTAGAAGGGAGACCAGAAACATACCAGCTGTGCTCTAAGTGATCAAACAATGAGCCTTACACAAGGCATCTGCTGTGCAACATGAGTGAACTGCTTACCCCAGCTATCTCTGAAATCAGTTTCCACTCTCGACATAATGCTATCCCTTCATTTAGAAAGAAATCCAACAAATGTCACTACAAGTGCCACTGAATGGCAACAATATGAAAATGATAACAGAGGAAAATAGTAATAAAAAAAAAAATAATAACCAAAAAAATGATTCAATCACTTTCTCTGCAAATCTGCAATAATTCAATAGGGAAAGCTAAGCCTTCACATCTAGGTAACTTGTATCTGCGCAAGACGCAGGCCGCGGCAGATGGAAATGTATCCCCTTCCTGCTTCAATGTGCACAATGTGACAGGTGGCCATGCTGGGTGTGATACGAGATAAGGGACAATACAGGAGAAAGATTTAATTCTCTCCCAAGTGGATGTATCTTTTTACAAAGTAAGCTGATGCTCACGACGTTCACGAAATAGACCGGGTAAATGAATACACATAACTGATTTAACACTTTTCCTTATTCTGTTTCCAAAACAGACAGCAGGGTTATTTACTAAAGACAGATTTCAAAGCGAATTCAAAGTGAATTGCAAATTTAGGGCCAGACTAGCTGAACTGAAAGCATAGCCCGGCTTAGAGAAGGTTTCAAATGCGGCTATTTCTACCTTGAATTTGAAATTCAATTTGAGTTCTCACTTTGGTGAATAGCCCTATTTGTAATTAGTGGACTCTACTTACCTTGTAAAGTAGAGCTTCCATCAAATAAAATATTAAAGGTCACTGACCATACCATAAAAACAAACAAAACAAAAAATGATGCATACACATATAGCTATCTGGCTAAACGAAATGGAAACTGTAGCGGAATGGACGCTCTTTATAAACTTTTTTTTTTTTTTTTTAATTCTTTATTTTAGTCGTGCGCACATGAATACAACAGTATGCATTGCCATATCTTTAACAACAAGCGTACCATCACGGACTCTGTTATGACAGTCAATATAGCACATTTTGTGTACATTATATCAAAAAGGATCATGAGCTTTGCAACTTTATGACTGTTACAACCACAAAAACAAAAATGTAGAAACCATATACTATCTTGTCTGGATGACGGGTCAAAGACATTCCCGTCACAACTGAATACGTGTGCACTCGGATGCTATGTGGGACACCAGGGTTAGCTCCACATCCCTGGCCCCAGTACCCTATCCCTTTAGTGTGCACCCCACATGAGTATGGGATGCTACCTCTCCTGATCTAAATGTGCTTTAGGCGGTACCCTACTAAGTCCAGTCCCCCACCCCCCAAGTGAGGGTCAAGGCGACGGACTGCAGACAAGGTGAAGAGACTAGAGTAAAGTAGAGTAGAGAGAGGAAAGAAGAAAAAAGGTAAGTGATGTAGGAGATGAGTAAGTAAGGAAATAAGTCGGGGTATCGAGGTTCCACAGAGGAGGCAGCGGGGGCGAGAGGGCAGAGCCAAGAACCGGGCCGGATCCCCATGCCTACGTTCCCCCTTAAGCCCCCAGCGGGCTCCCATCCCATGGCTCCCAGACCTTACTGAATGACCTTGTGGAGCCTCTCAGTCTGGCCGTTAAGTCATCCATTAGTCTCACCTCCTTGATACGTGCATGTACACTTGCCATCTGTGGCGCCACTGTTTGTAACCAGGTGTATGCTATCGCTCTCCTAGCTGCCAAGGTGAGCTTATGGAGCAGTGTCTGCTCCCGTTTCGTCCATCCATCGATGGACCTGTTGAGGAGATAAACCCAAGGGTCTAAGGTCGGGGCTCTAGAGAAAACCTGGATCAGAAGGTCCTTTACGGACCCCCAAAACCCCTGAAGCTTCGGACATTCCCACCACATATGCAGATACGTTCCCTTATTCCCGCACCCGCGCCAGCAGTCATCTGTAGTGGTTTTGTGCATCTTGTATAACTTAACCGGGGTCCCGTACCATCGGAACAGCGTTTTAAAGGATTGTTCTTGCAATGCTACACATATTGACGTTGTTCTGCTAGCCTCCCATATCTCCTGCCACTCCACCCCCTCGAGTTCCTCCCCTAGGTCCCTCTCCCATTGGGCAACATAAGCCATCTCCCCCCACTCCCCGGCCGTAGAGCAAAGGTGCCTGTATAGCAGCGCTATGAGGCCCCTCGGTATGCTCCCTGTCTCGCACATAGATTCAAAAAAAGTCAGTGGTCCCTGTGCTATTGACTTGATATGTGGTTGCCTAGCATAATCTCTAATCTGCAAAAAGCGGAAGAAATCCGCTGGTGTCAGGTGTCTGTCCTGTCGCAAGTCGTCAAATGTTACCATGTCCTGGCCACGGTAGAGGTGGCAAAGTCTCTGCAGGCCTGCGTACTCTAAATTCCTAAAATTCCTAGCCGCCATTCCAGGGGGAAACTCCTGATTTCGTAATATTGGCGTAAGTGGGGAGGGTGAGGACGCCAGCCCGTATTTTCCTTTACACGATTCCCACACCCGCAGGGAGTTCAGCACCGCCGGGCAGGTGACTCCTATCGGTGGCCTAAATTCCTTGGGCACCCACATCACAAACTGGGGCACATCTATCCCCATCATAACCGATTCGATGTCCACCCATCGTCGCTCGTTCGGAGGGGAATGCCAGAGCGCCACCTGGGCCAATTGGGCCGCTAAATAGTAGAGGTACAGATCCGGGAGGCCAAGTCCTCCTCTCGTCCGTGGCCTGTACAGAACATATCTGGATATTCGGTGTCTCTTATGTTGCCATACAAAGTTCCCAATTGCCCGCTGGAGCGGGGCTAGCTGTGCCCTTGTCAAAGGGATCGGAAGTGCCTGGAAAAAAAAAAGTGCCCTGGGCAGGACGTTCATTTTGACAGAATGGATCCGCCCTATCCAGGAGATTGGCTTGTCGATCCATCTGTCCATATCCCTCATTAATGCTTGCCATAACGGGGTATAGTTGCACGCATAGAGATCATCCGGATCTGCAGTTAACTGAATTCCCAAATGTTTAACAGAGCGCTTTTCTATCTTAATATGATGCTCCCTATGAATTTGGTCTATAACGTCCAGGGACATTCTAATGGGGAGGGCGCTGGACTTTTCCATGTTCACTTTAAAGCCGGAGATCTCTCCGTATGTCGCGAGCACTTCCCGCAGCACCATCATAGATTCACTTGGCCTTGTGAGCGTTAAAAGTACGTCATCAGCGTAGGCGGCTACTAGGTATTTCTTCCCCCCCACCCTAACCCCATGGATCCCCTGATGTGTTCGAAGCGCCTGCAAAAGGGGCTCTAGAGATAGAGCAAAAAGTAAGGGGGAGAGCGGACATCCCTGTCGAGTTCCATTATGGAGCGAGAAGGGGGAAGGTGGCGCCCCCGAGACCCGGACCTGTGCCCTAGGGTTACTATACATCGCCTCCACTACTGTGATATATGGCTCAGGGAACCCCAGATGCTGTAACACTGTAAACATATATCGCCACTTAACCCTATCAAAAGCTTTTTCAGCATCTAGAGAGACTGCCAGCGTAGGCGTGTTCATTACTGTTTGCTTCCAAATGAGGTCTATGTTTCTACGGGTATTTTCAAATAATTGTCGTCCCGGGATGAAGCCCACCTGGTCGGGATTGATAAGGTAAGTCAAATGCGGGGAGAGTCTATTGGCTAGTATTTTCGCTAGTATCTTCATGTCCTGATTGATGAGGGAGATGGGCCTATAGCTACCCGGCAGCTGCGGATCCCTATCGGGCTTGGGAAGTAATATAATGGAGGCCAAGGTCATGTCCGGGCTCGGGGCGCCCCCCCCCCTAAAGTGGTTAAAAAGTTTTACCATGTGGGGTACAAACTCCTCTGCGAAGGTTTTATAATAAGCGCCATCGAACCCATCCGGTCCTGGAGCCTTATTCCCCGGCAACCCCCCTATCGCCCTGCCTACCTCCTCCTCCGTGATCTCTGCCGCAAGCTGTGTCCTAGCCTCACTGGGAAGCCGGGGTAAGTCCAGGCCGAGCAAAAATCTGTTAATGCCGTCTATCTCCTGAGCGCCACTTTGGGCGTCTGCAGGCGTGTGATTGTATAACGTTTGATAAAATTCCCGAAAAACCTCTGCCACCTCCCGGGTGTAGTTTTCAAAGAGCCGTCAGCATGTCTGATCGAGGTAATGTGCGTCCGTCTCTGTCGGGGCTTTAGCATCCTAGCCAACATTGTGTCCATTTTATTGTTTTTTTCATAAAAAGCCTGTCTAGTCCATGTCAACGACCATGCTACATCGTCCAGTAGTAATGTTCTGACTTCATGCCTAAAAGCCTCTACAGTCCTCAGTGTGTCTCCATTGGGGTGGGTCTGGTGCCTCTGCTCCGCAGTCCTAAGGTCTGCAAGGAGTCTCTCTAGGGTTTGCATTTTTAGCCTTTTCTTTTTTGTCGCTAACCGTATAAGGGCTCCCCTCACCACTGCCTTGTGTGCCGCCCATGTCGTAGGCATACTAACCTCAGGCGTTTCATTAGTTTTAAAGTATTCCAATATCTCCGTTTGTATTTGTTTTTTAACGTCGGGGTCCCTCAATAAGGAGGTGTTAAGCCTCCAAGTCCAGGGAGTCGCTGCACTAAGGTTCCCAGGGTAATCGTGACCTCGGCATGATCTGACCACGTAATGGTCCCCACGGTCGTGTCAACAGTACGGGCAAGGCTGCTGTCATTAACTAAAAAGAAATCTATTCGGGAATAAGTGCCATGCGGGGCTGAGTAATACGTATAATCCACCTCACTCGGGTGATGGGCCCTCCATACATCTACTAATCCTGAGCGTGTAATAAAGTCATGAAGCAATTTATCCTGCCCCCCCGTCCCTGCGATCGGGGCAACCCTTTATGAGAGCTCCTATCTACGGCTGGGCTCGGTGCAGCGTTAAAATCCCCTCCCGCAAGGATCATGCCTCTCGGAAGCGTGCTAAGCTTGTCCAGTAGGGTGGCCCAAAAGGTCGGATCCGGTCAATTAGGGCCATAAACATTCACCAGGTGAATCGTATGGGAATAAAGAACTCCCGAAACAATCAGATAGCGCCCCTCGTCATCCGCCTCCGACCCTGTAATTTGCAATGGGCAGGTATTGCGCACCAGGATAGCCACCCCGTTTCGCTTACGGTGGGCCCTAGCTTCATATGAGATCGCATATATATGGTCCCTGAGAGAGAAGCGCCCCTGTTTCATCAAATGCGTCTCCTGAATAAATGCTATATCAGTCTTTGCCCGTTTCAGCTCACGGAAGAGAAGGCGTCTCTTAGTCGGGGAGTTAAGGCCCCGTACGTTAAGGGAAACGAGTTTTACTGTCATTGTAGCCCCTCAGCTCCCATGCTAACGAATGGGTCCGCCCGGCCTCCCCCCCCGCCCCCTCCCCGCGCCCCCGCCCCCGACAAGAGAAGAAGAAGGAAAAGAAAGAGAAGAGAAAAGGTTGAAGAGAGTGCGAAGAGCTCGCACTGGTGAACAGAGATACATCGTCTGGTCTTACCATCCGCCAGGTGTGGACGGGGAGTACCATCCCTCGTTACGCCCGCGCACTGCGTCCACAAGCATCGTGGGATCATATACCTAAACCCAGTAACGCTGTAACGCTAGTGGAAGTAGCTAGCATAATCTCGTGTGCGACACCCCATCCCTACTAACCCAGTAAACCAAAAACGAAAACATCAACTAAACAACCCATTCTGCCAACGTCTGATGCATTCTCCCCAACCAAACCCTCCCTTAGCACAGGTATCCTATCATCCCTCCGCCTCCTTCCTCTGGGCTTCTGCTTCCACAATATGGGAAAGAGGGTAGCGCCTGACGCACCACCCTCTTAGCTAGCATGCAGTGTATCCCCCCTGGATGCCCCCTATCCCGTGTAACCTCCCCTACTAGAGTGGGGATTCTCTCCTCTAAGGTCTAGTGGCTGGCCCCTATCCCCCCCGCCCTCCCCCCGAGGCTGGGCCCATACAGCTGCTCTCCCCTCCCATTCGTATCTCCGTGTCTACCTGCCTCCTATTCCATACAAGCCCCTCAGTACGATCCTTCCTGTCCCATGTGAGCCCTCGCTATCTGACCCCCCGTCTTCGCCCCATTGTCTCCAATCCCGCAATCTCCTTCCTTCATCCTGCCTCCCTTCCACCACCCTGGAGGAGGATGCTCACCCTAATTCCTCCTGAGGTAACTGACTCTCCCCGGGCTTAAAAAAAACAAACAAAAACAAACCAAATAAAAAAACCCCACCACGCCACCAGACCGCTGGGTATGTGCACTCCTCCCTTCCCCGACCCCCTTGGAGGTATCCTCCGTCTACTCTCCCCCAGCGTCTGTCCCCCTCCATAAGGTCCGCTGTGCTCAGTGGTCCGCAGCTAAAAACCTCTATCATCGGTGTGCAGCAGTCAGTGTCCCTATTATTGGGGGTGCCCATCCCTTCCAGCTGCTCCAGGGAGCCGGGCATACCCCTGCCATTTCGTCCAAGGACCTTGGGCCCAAACCCCCCCCCATACTCCCCATCCCTCCCCACCTAGTACCTTAGCCAGCCATCCTGGGTCTCTTCTCCCTCTCCCCTCCCGGGCCACTCGCTAAAACCCTACTGCCTCCTATCCCCAGCGTCCATAACACTCAGCCTCCTCTTTTCTCCTACTGCCCAGAGTCCCGTCGGTGGCGGAGCGGTGGTGCCCCAACTCACGGCCCTGTCTTCTGGCCCCCGCGTCCTCCATTCGCTCTGCAAGGGTTGCAGTACCTCCACTGGTACTGGCACCGCGGAGAGATTCAGAGGGGGCGCCAGCCCCAGACCCTCAAAGAGGCGCCTGGTGTCCCCCCCCCGGCTGTAATGTGTGCACCCTGCCGTCCTTGAATGCCATTAGACGAAATGGCATACCGGACTCCAGCCCAGCGCAGCGCTTCGGTGATCGGCTTCCACTCTTGGCGACGCTGTAGTGTACTGGGTGCCAAGTCCTGGTACAGGGCTATGGAGGTGTCTCCAGCTTTAATAGGCCCGTCTCGTCCCCTCTTCAGCAGCGCCTCCTTGGTTGAATAATGTAGGAATCTAATGATGACATCCCGGGGTGCATTTGCCTCAGGGCGCCTAGCCCGTAGGGCCCGGTGCGCCCTCTCTATCTGCCACATGTGCTCCGGGATATCCGGCAATAATGGCTTCACCAGGCACAGTATGACGTCTGCCAGGGGCCCCTCTCCTTCTCTCTCCGGCAGCCCCCGGACCCGGAGATTATTTCGCCGGGATCTATTGGCCGCATCTTCCAGCGCCAGGTCCGCTTCAAAAAGGCGCGATGTAAGGAGGTTCACTTGCGATACAACCTCATTATGCGCTCGCACTGCGGCCTCCATCCGCTCCTCCAATCGTCCGGTTCGAGCTCCCAGGGCTTGAATCTCCGTTTGGAGCACTGCCGTCGACCTCTCTATTTCGCCGGCTAAATAGGTGCGGAGCTCTGTTAGCTTCGCCAGTATTTGCTCCGTGTCTCCCTGGGACGGCTCCCCTGTCCCCCCATGGCGCGGCGGGGACCAAGAAGGAGCGCGGCCCTCTCCGGCGCCATTTTGATCTTCCGCCGGACCCGCTTTGTTGGCAATCAGCAGGTCGATAACGGAGGCTCCAGCCTCCGGCCCTTTCTGGGGCCCCTTCTTAGGGTTTCTTTTTTCCATTAGGTGGAGGTGTCTGGTGTAAATAAAAGTGCTGAAGTATGCTTAAAACAGCGTTTTTGGAGCAGAGCCTCACACCACCACGTCCAGCTCGCTCCAAGGTCAGGCCACGCCCCCCTCTTTATAAACTTTTATCCCCTGTTGTTCGGCTGTACGTACACCCCCATTCATTTACCAAACCCCTACCTGTGTGGTCCCTTTGTTCGCACCTTCTTACAACCGACCACCCCTGGCTGTTAACCCCAAATTGCTCATTAAAGAAAGTGTTTCCCTTGTGTGGCCGCCTTTCATTTAACCAAACACACGTGTGCAAACAAATGACGGTCATTTTGGCTCCCCAACGCGGGCAGCAGTAAATGGTCGTCACCGGCGTGGAACTATTTTCAGCTACATGACCCCACGAACACCCAGTAAACTGGTACCACTGATCTTCCAACTTCCTGAACAGGTATGAAAACGGCGTTCGGGAGGCATAAACTGATGAACAGGGGGAACTTTCATACTCTAACAGCCAGGGGGAGCATTTGTCAGTGTTTGTGCGAGAACCCCCAAAAGATGACCGGTCATTGCCTTGTTTTCTCTGGAACTGTTTTGGGGCATCACCTCATGGCCAACAGGTCGAAACTTCATTTGACTGGTATTCTCGAACCACCAAAGGGATCTGAGTGATATTTCGTCAAAGTGTGCGCTCAGATCCAGGCTATTCGGTGATGTGACTTTTGTGGGGTTCTGAAGTATTAAAATGCATGTTTGGGGTATTTTAAATTATTGTAGATTTTTCTGTTCCTGAGAGATAATTGTGTTATATATTTTTCTCATGCAATTATTTCTCAGGCACAGAGGATCCTGGGAGGGAAAGCCCTGTATTCTTGTGTGAGAGACTCAATGTAGGGGTCAGAGCATAAAAGTCATGTGTGGCCAAAATAAAACCAGTTGACTCCCAGAACTGTGTGTTGTCCAGTTACTGGACAGAGGGGAAAGTGTATTGGAATATTTTACTGCTTATTTCGGCTACGAGGACTGAACAGCGGAGATACCTGTGCTAGGTATTGGAGCTCTGCTACAGAAACTCCTCACTCACTGCACAAGTTATGGTGCAACAAGGTTCCCTTTATATGTGTTTCTACATGCCATAAGTGTAGTGATTTGCATGTAATGTGCTGTAATGATTGTAAGCTCGTATGAGCTCCTCCTCTTGTCTCTGTTTTGTATGTCAATTACCTGTTGTCAAATATCCCCATTTTATATTTGTAAAGCTCTTCAGAATGGTGTTGCTATATAATTGTTAGTAATAGTAATATTGATAATAATAAGTCCCATATTGCTCAGTGACAATTATTTAATTGAAAGGAATCTTCAGAATTATATTTAGTAATTTTTGAATACATCATAAAACTCCACAAGTAAATCCTAGATGGATCGATTCATTTGGGTGTGGATTAAAAGGAATTTTAATGCTTAATCCAGAACATTTATGATGAATGCCGAACTATGGTAATGTACTTTAACACAAAAACGAATAAAAGTAGTTATTTGGAGTTAAAACAGCTTAATGTGCGTTATTTGCACTTACCATGCTTTTTAAAGATTGCAGTAAGAGAGCAAAATAAAAAAAAATGATAATTGGAAAGTCACCGAAGAGGAAATAAATAGTAGAATTGTGTGAGATCCCTGACTTCTAACAGTATCAAGATGAAATTACGTTGATTAGGATTTTGTTTTCTTCTACAGAAGACAAACTGTGAGGCCAATTTCCTGCCGAAAAAAATGTTGCGATCTAATTTTAGAGTCTGGAGCACAGCTGGATAAAGAGATTTGTCCTAGATTTAAACTTTCTTGGACGTCTGTGTGTTACTGAGCAGTTTATTGCTCCTGAAAAGAAACAAGTTAAAATAAATATTCTTCGATATATAACAGAAAAAAATCAACCAAAATATGTTCATAGTCTTGTTATATGGATTATAGATTTGCTTTATTTCAGAGTAATTAAAAATATATGTTCTTCTGCTCTATATTACATTGAATTTATTTAGATGGAAAAGACGAATAATAGAATTTATCCATTTTTTTAGCCATTGGAACTGAGATTTTCAAGAATTTTTGATGTAAACATATGAACAGATGGATCTGGAAAACGTTGGACATTTTTATTGGAGATCTTCATAAAACACAAATATATTATAGAGAGAACCGGCATAGTCAAGCAGCTGGATGCAAACTTCAAACTCCTTTCTGGATGGTTTAATAGCCTGTGCAATAACATTTATATATATAAAAAAAGAGCATGATACTAAATGACAAAATATGACAACATATATCATATGTTCTACCGTGGATATTGCGGTTCAGAGATATGTCACAGTATATCTTCACTGTTGTAAATAAGAATGACTCAAGCTCACTTTTATTTATTTGCAATAAATACAGTATTTGATTTACTAATGAAGCTCGTAAACATGCCACCAACACTAAGGACATTGGATAAAAGCCTTAGTGCCTTGAAATGTATTATACCAATCTATGCTTCCTTACTCTATGGTTTGGCTAGATATAGTCATACCAAAGAAAATAAATAATAAAATGTTTCACGTATTTAGCTGTGTATTTGTAGACACGTTATATTATAGCATTTTTTATTTCAAATTCTACCATTCTAAACACCTTGGATATGGATATACCTGTGAGAGTTCTATAATAGATACTTTGTGCAACACGTCCTCCTGGGAATAGCTTTATTTAATTGTGGGCTGGACTCTAGAATATGCTAGAAGTGTTTCACTTGGGTTCTGGATTCCCACAATTGTACTAAACTGCCTGGCACAGTTAGTCTTTACTCCATCCTAGCTTGCTTCATCTTATTGTACAATTGCTCTATTGATAAGCTACTGTATTAAAATCAATTTCTAGTCATTTTTATAGATCTGTTGGTGGACAATCCTTTCCTTGTAAACTTGGACAGTATGCTGTAGAAACCATTCATTAGAGCAGTGTTTCCCAACCCAGTCCTCAAGGCACACCTACCAGTCCAGGATTTAGGGATTACCCAGTTGTGTCTAAGGTGTTTTTTTTCTTCTTTGTAAAAACACCTTAGACACAACTGGGTAATCCCTAAATCCTGGACTGGTAGGTGTGCCTTGAGGACTGGGTTGGGAAACACTGCATTAGAAGATCTATACACTGTTACCACGTATGAAACTATCTGATTCTAACATTGTCCAAGTATATACTTCTCTTTTATCATGGGTCCAATGTGTGCCACGGAAATAATGATGGCAATAATAATTTGCCATCAGATAAGAGAAATATAACAAGAAAGAAGATTTCGTCTAAGGCAAAGAAAAGGTTTTTTACTGTAAGAACAATAAGGATGTGGAATTCTCTGCCTGAAGAAGTGGTTTTATCAGAGTCCATACAGATGTTCAAACAGCAACTAGATGCATACTTGCAAAAACAGAATATTCAAGGATATAATCTTTCAATGTAGGGTAATAACTGCTTGATCCAAGGATAAATCTGACTGCCATTCTGGGATGAAGAAGGATTTTTTTTCTTAGCTTGTTGCAAAATTGTGCTTCAAACTGGGTTTTTTTTGCCTTCTTTTGGATCAACAGCAAATATCAAATGTGAGGCTGAACTTGATGGACGCAAGTCTCTTTTCAGCTATTTAACTATGTAACAATGCATATAGAAAGATAATGGACAAGCTTTAATATGCAATGTAGGATACACATTGTATCACATCTCTCTTTGTCAGTACCTAAATATAGAGCATTTCATTTTGGGCCTTTTTGCCTCAATATCCATATGGGATTGCATCTCATTTATTGACAAGCCCTTTGAAATAAAAATGTCAATGCTTCTGTACGGCCACACGTTAATGCCCCCGTGTCAAGACTGTTCCATTCCCCTACATGCATGCATCATAGAGCAAATTCTCTCACCAAAACGATGCAGCAGCATCAATTCAGTCACAGTCAGACAGTCATTACCCCCACAGCATCAGTACTGCCTCCTTGGTGACATCATCAGAATCGGCAAGGAGGTGAGATGGTGGTGGGGCCAAATGCAATTTTGGTCAATCAGCACCTCCTCATAGAGATGCACTGAATCAATACATCACTATGAGGAAAATTCAGCGTTTCCATGCAGAGCGTTCACTTGAGGTGTCCCTAGAGGGCAATGTAAACACTGTCTTTTCTGTTTAAAGGCAGTGTTTGCATGAAAATGCCTACAGGGAATGATTATACTCACCAGAACAGAACAACTCACCAGAACAAGCTGTAGTTGTTTTGTTGACTATAGTGTCCCTTTAAATGTTTGTCTTGTTTACCTATTGCACAGTGCTATAGAATATGTTGGCACCATATAAATAATTGTAAATGTAATTGTAATTATTCCTGACCCAGCTTTCCTAGACTCCATGCTCTCATGCCCAGTGTTCCAACCTGGTTTGTCCCAGACTGCGTGTTGTCTTGTTCAGTGTTCCAACCTGGCTTGTCCCAGACTGCGTGTTGTCTTGTTCAGTGTTCCAACCTGGCTTGTCCCAGACTGCGTGTTGTCTTGTTCAGTGTTCCAACCTGGCTTGTCCCAGACTGCGTGTTGTCTTGTTCAGTGTTCCAACCTGGCTTGTCCCAGACTGCGTGTTGTCTTGTTCAGTGTTCCAACCTGGCTTGTCCCAGACTACGTGTTGTCTTGTTCAGTGCTCCAACCTGGCTTGTCCCAGACTGCGTGTTGTCTTGTTCAGTGTTCCAACCTGGCTTGTCCCAGACTGAGTGTTGTCTTGTTCAGTGTTCCAACCTGGTTTGTCCCAGACTGCGTGTTGTCTTGTTCAGTGTTCCAACCTGGCTTGTCCCAGACTGCGTGTTGTCTTGTTCAGTGTTCCAACCTGGTTTGTCCCAGACTGCGTGTTGTCTTGTTCAGTGTTCCAACCTGGTTTGTCCCAGACTGCGTGTTGTCTTGTTCAGTGTTCCAACCTGGTTTGTCCCAGACTGCGTGTTGTCTTGTTCAGTGTTCCAACCTGGTTTGTCCCAGACTGCGTGTTGTCTTGTTCAGTGTTCCAACCTGGTTTGTCCCAGACTGCGTGTTGTCTTGTTCAGTGTTCCAACCTGGTTTGTCCCAGACTGCGTGTTGTCTTGTTCAGTGTTCCAACCTGGTTTGTCCCAGACTGCGTGTTGTCTTGTTCAGTGTTCCAACCTGGTTTGTCCCAGACTGCGTGTTGTCTTGTTCAGTGTTCCAACCTGGTTTGTCCCAGACTACGTGTTGTCTTGTTCAGTGTTCCAGACCTGGCTTATTGACCACATTCTATTCCTATACATGTATCCAGTGTACTAGAGCCAGCTTGACCTCACTTTGCTTTGCCTATTCCTGGCATGTACTAGTTAGATTAGTTAGTACTAGTTAGTATCGCTTCCAACATGCCGTGATAAGCCTTGCGATCTCTTCCACTGTGCCTTTGTCTAGATGCTTGCTAATATCTTGCCTCACATCCTGACTGCTTACTACAAACATAGAGAAAGAACAGCAAATGTAGCAATGCCGAAATTCTCCACCAAATAATTAAAATCTGCAAGAGATGCCATTTTCTACTTAAATATCTACAAAACCAACTAATTCATGCCTGCTAGCAAAACAGCAGCTAATAGGTGTACAATTCTATTCAGATTACTTCCTTACTTTGATATTGGAACAAGCAAATCAACATAATTTTCTTCCAAGTGAGAACTTAGTATTTTCTCCCATCCTCTGTCTTTTTGGAAGGGGCATTGATATGTATAAATAAACACCTTGAGCCCATAAATAATCCCACCCCTGGTTCCTTTCCCATTTTCTTTGGGCAGGGGGGTCGATAGAGCACAGATAAAAGAAAGTATTTGGGCTACAGGGCCCTCATTCTGGGTTGTTGCACACTCAGGCCCACCTGCTTTTGGGGAGAAATTTGTCACTAAATTTTTGTAGAAATGCCTCTTACAAAGAGTTTACATTTTACAGATACAAAAATGATTTTTCTTTTCTTTTCTACCTATAACCCATGCACAGATAATCGTGAATAATTTATCCAAATGATGAAAATAAAATATACTTTCTCCAACCCATCAGCTTCAGAGTATTACATTTTGATGCAATTTAATGAAAATATTGTTGCATATCAAAGTGAACATATTTATAAATCCTTGATAATCTCAGGAGTGGCTGCAGCTCACACGTTCCATTTATCAATTTACCTTCTCAAGAAGAGTAAATCATAAATAAGCCACCAGCCTTTATTGTATTCACTTGTTTACTGTTTGAAAATTGCCAGAAATGCTATAATCTACATGTGATCATCCCAAACTATAAGATTTTCTCAGCCAGCTACACAATTAGCTTTCTTTCTAGTAATGCGGCAATATGAGTTAATTTGTGTTTCCAATGACTTTTCATTTATTAATTACTGGCATATAAAAAGCATGCCAACATATTCTGCAGAGCTGTACAATTAGGGGAGAGCGTAAAATATACAAAAGGTAAATAAGGTAAAGAATAAAAGCAATTTGTTTGTCAAAAATATTGAAGGTGTAATAATTATTAGAGTGAATACAGGTAGGTGCGTAAAAATACATGTATTGTACTAAACTAATTACACTTTCAGTGATATAACGCATTTATAAAAATACAATGAACCCTTGTCATCGAGAAATATTTCCATGTTTAATAGGAGTTTAAACCAATTGGCACCACTGGTTCCCAGAATATCCCCCTGGTTCTCAAAGCTCCTGGTTTTAAAGGGACACTGTAGTCACCCAGACTACTTCAGCTCAATGCCAGGTCCCTCAGGTTTTAACCCTTTAGCTGTAACCATAGAAACTGCTATGTTTACATTGCAGGGTTAATCCAACCTCTAGTGGCTGTCTTCCTGACAGTTTGCATGTAGCATGCAGAACGTCCATAGGAAAGCATTTTTTTTTTAAATCTTTTCCTATGGACTGTTTGCCGCGCATGTGCATTCCGCTCCACTCAGGAGCTGACGTCGGCGGGGGAGGAGAGGTCACCAGCGCCAAGGAAGTCCGGCTCTGGATAAAGGTAAGCTGCTGAAGGGGTTTTAAACCCTTCAGCGCCAAGGGAGGGGGACCCTGAGTGTTGGGGCATCCTTAGGGCACTCTAGTGTCAGGAAAACGGGTTTGTTTTCCTGACACTATAGTGTTCCTTTAAACTGTCTTCATCTGTGTAGGTATACTGGCTTCTAATCACCATTGAAGCAAGAAGATGTACCTGGGATGAGTTTAACTGCAGGGATACCCACTCTATATCAAACATCACTACTTACACTGTGGCTACAGGCTGGTGGACATAAGATATTACTATTTATATAGATATATCACTCGTGTTACTGGGACTTTACGGCCTGATAAAAATATGTGTTTTTAAACACACCATTATCACTTCTTGGTGAACAGAGTTCATGATACTTATTTAAAAAGGACTATATTGACATAATTATCCAGAACATGTGTAATATTTCCATAGGACACATATTTCAACCAGATTTCCCCCTGGTCAGCCCTTTGTAATAATTCCTATTTTTTTTTTTATTTCACATGAATGAAAAGAGTAGTATTGTATAGGTTTTATTAACCTAGAGGTTAATGTATGTATCTATATATATAGATGGTTTGGTACTTGTTTATTATATCACGAGAATTCTGGACAAATGGTTTGATCCAGTCTGTTATCCAGTTGGAATGCCAGCATATATAACAAACTTTACAGGTTATTAGTTTGATTAAAAAAAAAAAACAATTCAGTCACATTCTGGGCTTCCATCTTGGTGGCACTACGTCTCAGGTCCTTGTGATTTTGATGGCCCCATTGGTGTGGGAGCCACTAATATGGGACTTCTGCACAAAAATCCTGAGTTTTATATAGTGTGCTATGGATGCTATGTGAGCCTTGTATGCATGTTAGTGTGTATCTATTTATTCATGTTAATGTGTGTCTATGTATACATTATTATGTGTCTATGAGTGTGAGCATGTTGCAAATAAGTTTGGGCTCTGTATGTGCTATGTATGTATGTGCATGTGGCTAATTACATGTATGTGTTTGTGTGCACAACAATGTCTGTAAGCGCAGGGCCCCATAAATGGTAAGAATGACCCGGGTTATGTTACACTTATAGATATGTATAATATATGTTATTACAATCCCTGCAGAATGCATTAAATAATAATAATATAATTTAGTGATTTAGTCATCTCTAGTTTTCTCTGTATTATGGTGTATACATGAATTTTATTTATTGGGAATTTATTTTTTATGATTTTTTTATCATTTTCATTTTTTGCCTTGCATCAGACTTTTTCACTTATGAGTTTATCCCTGGCATCCATTTGCGTGTCAACCTAACTTGGCAGATCTGAATATTTGTGTCTTCAATGGCACAGATATTAGTTTTTCCTCTTAAGCCCTTTTTCTGGTAGCGATGTAATGCTATAGTCTAGTGTCTTAAAACTTCATGAAAACAAGACTATATTAGAGCTGTAGAAGAGATCTGTGTAATTGGTGGTTCCTTTATGCATGACCAACAGAGAGACCTGAGCTGCTGAGCTCCTGGTCCATTGGCCCCATCACAAATTTACCTCTATAGTTACGCCAATGTTGACATAACTTCAATAGTCTACCTACAAAAGCAAACGCAGGTTACTCCATGATAAGATATCTCGGAAAGCAAGCCTGCTTCGAGAAAATAGGTTAATGTGTATGCAAAACTCCTGGAACTTGTGGGAACAGGACAACTGAACCTTAATCAGAGTAGCAACAAAAAACAAAAAAAATCTAAGGAAGGAATATGCTTGACTGAGAGGTACAACGTTTTATTGATAACATTATCTAAATGGCCATTTGCACCTGCTACATTCCAAGAGATCACATGCTGAGTATTCATCGGGATTCTTTTTCAAAACACTGAACTGTTAAGAATTTGTAAAAAATTCAGCTCATTTTAGATAAGCGATTCCACATTACAGCCTTTTGAAGAAAGCCTTTTATTTACCGACCATAAAGGCCAAAGAAATTTGAATGTTCTAACTCTGTCATAAACATCCTGGTATTTTCATGGCGTTCTCAAGGAAAACTTATCTTCAAAGACTCGTTTTTATTCTTTAAGTGATTGTTATGAATTTAAGAGGAAGTACAATCCTATACAATTTAAAGTGTTATCATAAACAAGAATTACTGCTAACACAACTCACTTGGATTCTAAATGCACATATGCAATTTTATTTTTTTTCCTGAGAAAGAATCCTGATTTATTTAAATTTTAAGGCTTAATTTATCAGTGCACATAAAAACAAGTGTAAGCTATAAAAAGATTTATGCTTGTAGTTCCTTTATAAGATCCTTGAGATTTACGAGTGTGACACAGGGTATCAGAAAGTAGCATAAATGTACATTTCCAGCGTAATAATTTTCCTGGTGTGAAGTCTTTGGAGTAATGGCATCGAGTAAATATGTTTGGATACATTTTTCAAATAAATTAATAATTTTGGATAAACTTTTAAAATTAATTTTTTTTGTAATTTTAAAATATTTAAAGATGTATCACATATAAAAATAAATATTAATGTATCAAAAAATATCAAAATATTGAAATATTTTTCAAAATATTAAATTATTTTAAAAATTGAATTGAGGCTGATGTTAGATATACCATATCAGACCAAAAGGATTCCAACAATCTACCATCACCACTTTATCAGCAGTAAGATTACACACATGATCAATTAGTCAATATTGAGGCAGGATTGGAACCAGGTGTTAAGTTTTATGTTTTTCTATGAGACTTTTTCAGCTTGCTCTGAGCGTTTTCTACGCCAGCGTAATTGATTTGAAACGGACACTAGTAAATGCCATTTTCATGTAACGTTGACTTTGCACAAATAAATTGTAACACTGGCCACTATACTGTGTTATACCTATTATGATACTGGAGTTTATCTGGATATTACTCCCTGGAATTTTAATGCCAATCAATTGTTAACACCAATGTTATTTCTGTAAAATTTACTTTGGCTTTAACTATTTTGATACATGTTCGGATTTTCCCTTATTTTTTTAAATAAATATGTACATCGTTGAGTTAGACACCGGAAAAAAAAACGAAACAAAAAAACTTCTGTTTACTATGCGTTAGTATGTACATGCATGTAATAAATGCAGAATTTTTAAAATCAAATTTATATACATTTTTTCTTAAATGTATCCAGTCCACAAATGTTAATTTATTGATACATGGATACATGTTGAACCAAGAACGGATTAGATCAGAGAGACATTAAATGTTCTAAGTGAGTTGGCAAATAGATAGGTAACAGATGATTCAAGAAAAATGTCAGAACCTGCTCATGTCAACATTAAAGATCTACACATTATTGCACAGATACTATACTGCTACCAAATAAAATAATGCAGTATTACTATAACACCATTTATAATGACTGTATCACTATTGCTATAAGTATACGTCTTCCTCTGGTGCTGTATTAATATAATGTACAGTAACGTACCCTGTGCAGTAGGATCATGTATATTTAGGGCTAAGGGGGCGTGGTTTGGCTGAAAATCTTGGGAGATTGAGTGAGTCTATATAACAAATGGAGATAGTCTCTATCCCTAGGTATCACTTAGGGATAAGTCCCTCCTAACCCTTAATAACACCTAACCCTAAGCCCCCGACTCTAGAATGCTAAAAACACATACCCCAAACTCACCCTAAACCTTATTCTAACCTTAACCTGACATTCCCTATTGTTAGAGCATTGTAGTGATGCTCAAATCCTATGTATGGAGAAGGATTTTAGCATTGGCATAGTTTTGTTCATTATGTAAAATGCGTTGTCTTGATGGTGACATTTTAAATCTACAGGTTGGGCAAAGATAATAAAATAGTGCTCAAACAGGGAAATGCATGTACTTCACACTTTCTTTTTTGGGGGTTTTAACATATTCAACTTTTCTACAATGTATTTAGTGGGTGTCACATCCTTAACTCTGATTTAGTTTATACATTTCCGAATATACTATTTGGATTGAGTTTTCTCGCTCTACCATAGATCTTGGATTTTAGGACAATTCCCTCATAGCAACATATTACAAAATTCTGTTATGATTGGACTAGACCAGTGGTTCCGAACCCAGTCCTCAAGTACCGCCTACCAGTCTAGGATTTAGGGATTACCCTGTTTTGTCTAAAGTGTTTTTTTTTTTCAAAACACAATTTAGACACAACTGGATAATCCCTAAATCCTGAGCTGTTAGGGGGTACATGAGGACTGGGTTGAAAACCACTGGACTAGACTGTTGGTTTTTTTTTTGTTTTTTTTTTAAATCATTTTGTTAAATTTGTTAATCAGTGTTTTATACATTCTATTTAGCACATGATTTTTTTTGTTTGTTTTTTTTGTATTTTGAAGTTGTTATTAGAGAGTTATGTAACCATGTATTTATTTGCCTGTATTGCAACAACTCATGAATCAATCTTGCACAAGGTAAGTATGTAATCTGTGTAAACTGTAATGGTTACATACACCCTAGCACAGGCATAGGCAACCTTCGGCACTCCAGATGTTTTGGACTACACCTCCCATGATGCTGTGCCAGCACTATGGGTGTCAGAGCATTATGGGGGATGTAGTCCAAAACATCTGGAGTGCCGAAGGTTGCCTATCCCTGCCCTATCATGTACCATAATGGACAGACCAGCAAGTCATGTTCAAGTTTATCTAAACCTGAGTCTATAGTCTGTAAGTTGTTTTATAGTTTCTAAGTTGTATTATGCTTCAGAAGGTGACCTTGCCATCAGCATATCTGTGGCTGATTGGTCTTTAGAGTCATCAGGCTATAGCTTGGAATTTGTTGGAGGACATTAGAGGACAAGCCATATGGAAATCTTTCCCACAATTCCATAGTTAAGCATTACATATAAACTACAATATAAACACTAAACACTTGGTCATAAACTTGACCATCAAATTTTTCCCTTCTTTTGAGTCATTTGACTCTGTAACCGACTCACTTGGTTGGTTTTAAGACTGATAATTCGGCTCTCTCTGTTTAATGATTTACACGAAATCCTGTCATAGTAAATAAATAATTCGGTTTTTGTTAGTTTTCGAATTTTTTCGGCAATTTTAACCTGATAAAGCATTCTTGAAAAAGCTGTTTATTTACAGTTTGCCATTATTTAATCAAGGGTAGTGTTCCGCTTGCAAACATGTAACTGATAATAGTTTAAAGTGTTACATCGTAGGGCAAATTATTTTGTAGAACCTTGGAAACTCTATATTCCGTGATTGAAAGCACTGACACTTTGACCCTTATTTGCATTTTTACTCACATTTCTTGTGGAATTAATTAAAAAAAAAAAAAAACTTGTGTCTTGCCAGTTAATTTCAACACTTTGTCTCACGGTTTTAGAGTGTTACGAAGAATGGTGATATAGTCATATTCATAATAGAGAGACAACTATACAATTCACAAATGCCACTGGTGATCAATAAGAGTTTATTAAGCAGTAGAAGCACTTTTACGGGGGGGGGAAAGAGATGGTTAACAAGGAACAGCAGCAAATGTGTTCACAACAAAGTAAACTGAAATTGTACAGAAACAAAGGCAAACATAGATAAATGTGTTTAAAATTAAAATGCATTTACTGTAAATATTTGATTGTTTTGTTTTTCTGTTTAAATGTAATGCTAATGTTCATGAACCAAAATTAAAATTTTAGAAATATAATGTTTAATGCAGGTGGATGGTTTCTAAATACATTAAATTAATTGCCTATTTTTAACAGGTTTTTATTATCTGCTCTAAAATATATACTATACTTTTTTTAAAGTATATTTATCTAATTAGTATCATGTGACCGATATATTTTAAGTTTTAGATAATCTGTAAAAAAAAATTATATATATGTACATTTCAGAATGTTGTGAATGTATTTAATATCTGATATAATGGTCCTATGCTTATCAAAAGACTATGCTGTTGAATTATTTACCCTATATTTATTTCAAGATAAAATTGTGGTAATAATTCAAAACATCTCGTATATTCACCAATACAGTCACTGCTCAATAGGACAAAACTCCAAATAGCTCTTTAAATAGTCAGCATCCTGAGAAGAGTTCTGAGAATTCTATTTATTCCATGCAAGATTAAAATCATACAAACACTCCATCATTAAAATCAGAATATGGAGAGAGATATATACATTCCATCATCTTCATATAAATGTATCTCATCTTCTTGTTTAATTCTTCACATTATGTATTCAGAGCCTCCGACTAACTGAAGACATCAGTTTCTCCTTGGGTGAAGATTGAATAAGAAACTCATCAAATCAGATGTAAGGAGCAATCAATGCAAGAGGGATTTTGAGTACAGAACCACCCTACGCATTTCATGACATTCTCTGCATAATTTGCATAAATATTCAGAATTTGGTCAAAGTCATTCAGATGAGCGTTTAATTGAATGCCTGGTAACATTGATACATTCATTCACACAATTACATTTTTTTTGGTTTAATCTTTCAGAAATGTTGCCAACAAAGTATTTTTATTTCACAGATATAAATATTAAATTAACAAACAAACAAAATCGACCTCTACTTGGAGGTAGTGCGTGTCATAGTATAGTGCCTATACAACGAGTGGGGCACTAATAAATAAATAAACAAGTGAATAAAAAACACAACGTGTGCAGGGGTTGACTTACCCCATAAATATTTTATAATAACAACCTTGAAGGTACATATGAAAAAAAAAAAACAAAGAAAAAACTATATAGTGTAGATGGTCTTGAGAATAGTAAACATTAGTAGATAAATAACCAGAACCATTAGTAGATAAATAACAAACAAAAAAATATATACCATGTGAGTGGTTCTAGTTATTTATCTACTAATGATTACTATTCTCAAGACCATCTGCACTATATATTTTTGTCTTTGTTCTTTTTCTTTTCAAGTTCAGGTTTGTCATTACACAATATTTATGGGGTAAGTAAACCCCTGCACAAGTTGTGGTTTTTATTCACCTATTTATTTATTTATTTATCAGCGCTCCGCTAATTGGTATATAGCTTTATACAATATATTGTATTTTTATTCTTTTTATAAATATTAAATTGTCTATACCCTCCAAATAATATTTAATACTCAAATAATTTATATTACCCAACCATCAGACCAACTGAAAGAGGCACCTTAAGCACCATAAGTGCGTTGGGAGCATCCCACAGTAAGTAGTTTAACTGTTTTTGAAAGGTTTGACATTTTTCTGGTTTTCCTGTGATCTGTACTTCTTCTGTGATCTGAAAAATCTAACGCAGACTCACGCCCTCCACACTACAAAAGCAATTCTGTGAATATTTGGATGGAATTAATTGGCTCAGAATGTCAGCTGATGTTATCAGTCAATGAATTAAGTAAACATCTGTTTTGGAGATATCAGAGAGGAGGGATGAACCGTGGGCACATTGGGGAACCAGATAAGTGTCAAATTGTTTGAATTCTTACTGTGAGACAGCAACAGGGGACTCCAGGCACCATAAACATTTCTGGATTGTAATAAGTTTTGCATGAAAAACTCCCATTGATCATCGAATAGCACATTTCCACTCAACTGACTATGGCGGAAAGGTACAAAAAATACATTTGCTTGCAGAAAATGTAAGTTTTTCCTTCATGAAACAACCATTTTTACTTCATTTGAGTCCCTTGTGAAAGGAAAAAAAAATATTTGTAAAACAAAAACCAAAGCGTCATATTCAAAATGCTACACTTTTCGATGATTTTTGTTAACTCTAACAATGTGAACTTCAGATAACTTGAGTTTTCAGTATTTTACTGGCAATTCCCACACATAGAGAAAGATGCTTGTTACACTGTTGGGAAAAATTCCACACATTTCTAGCTGAGAACACATGGGACACTCAAGGCTAGGCATGACACCTGGATCCCATATAATGGAAGCATAGTGATCCACAAAGAAAATCAGACAGACTGCAACATTTGAAAGAATTCCTTTTAATTCCAGCGCGTTTCAGATCTCTTATTAACCTCACAATTTCCGACCTGACCCTTGAGTTGCTATCTTAGCAAATATTTATTTTAATTCTGCAAGCTGTCAGGTGGCATATGGAAAGTTTGCAGCAGGACTATTTGGCGAGACGTAAAGCAATCAATTAATTAATCTTGGAAGAGATTCCACAGGTAAAGCATTGATTACTGAATTGATTCGCCACATTCCATCTCCATATGAATAATACTTACTGTCAAGATTATTATGCCGTGATCCAGCCTGCAGCGGGAGATGTAGCTAGACATCTGGATTAACAGTGTAAAATAAGCTCAATTATTAAAACTCAAGTCTGCTACTAGCCAGGCCTTAAGAGTTACTTGCCACTGCAAGATATAGCATATGAATTTTAGCTTGCCAGAACTAAATTCTTACTTGCCAATGGCTAGTGGCAGGTGGACATTTTGAATCCTGACATCATTACAAAAACAGTTATCATTGGTTGTATTGAAATTACACTTTACTTTGGGAAGGGGAGGATAAACGTATCCTTAAGATTACTATCTTTTTTATGGTTTTTTTTACACTGATCAGCCACTACATTAAAACCACTGACAGCTGAAGTGAATGCAATGTATTATGTCGTTACAATGACACTTGTCATATATTGGACATCAAGTGAATAGTCAGCTCTTGAATTTCATGTGTTGAAAGCAGGAAAAGGGGGCAAGCAAAAAGATCTGAGTGACTTTGACAAGGACCATTATGCAGTGGTTTGTACCTACCAATAAAGGACAACTGGTGAACCAGTGTCATGGGCAGTGGTGTATTTGTGCTGCCCTAGGCACAACTAAATTCAGGCACCCCCCCAAATCTATATTTGCCCCACCAATTCGTGTCAAGGTCACTTTTTTGACTGACAGACACAGGCCCTCATTGATACATGCACTGACATACACTCAATTGTAGATACACAGTCATTGGCACACACATACAGTCATTGGCATACACACTGTTTAACCAACACACACACTGACAGACAAACACTGACACACACTCTCAGATACACATAAAATGACAGACACACACTCAGACATACCCATCCTCACTGATTTGGCACACTCTGACAGACACACACTGACAGCTACACTCACTCACAGACTCACAGAGCGTGAGAGAGCAAGAAGAGCTTAGAAAATTAGTAGTCTAACATCTCGGGGGGGGGGGGCCCTAAGAAGGACAGCCCCAGGACACGAGGCAAACAAGGCATTTGTTTGGGAGCTTGGGGTGGCATTTTTTGGCGCTCCCCTAAAAAGTGCTGCCCTAGGCAAATGCCTTGTTTGCCTTGTGATAAATACAGCCCTGGTCATGGGTACCCAAGGCTCATTGATGCATGTAGGGAGCAAAGGCTAGCCCATATGTTCCAATCCCAGATAAGAGCTACTGTAACTCAAATTGGTGAAAAGCTCAATGATTAAAAGGTGTCTAAATATACAGTTCTTTGGAGTTTCCTGTGTATGGGGCTGTACAGCCACACAGTCAATGATAACTCCATCCACTGCCAAAAACACCTTCAATGGGGGATGTGAGCATCAGAATTGGACAATGAAGCAATGAAAGAAGGTTGCCTGGTCTGATGAGTCATGTTTTCTTTTAAATCAGGTGGATGGCTGGGTGCATGGGAATTGTTTACCTGGGGAAGAGAAGGCAGCAGGATGTATTATGGGAAGAAGGCAGGTTAGTGGAGGCAGTGTTATGCTCTAGGCAATGTTCTGCTGGGAAACCTTGGGTCCTGGTATTCATGTGGATATTACTTTGACATGTTCCACCTACCTAGAGGTTGTTGCAGTCCATGTAACCCCTTCATGGTAAGGGTGTTCCCTGATGGCAGTCACCTCTTTCAGCAGGATAATACACCCTGCCACCCTGCAAAAATTGTTCATGAATTATTTGAAGAGCATCTGTGTGTGTGTGTATCTGTGTGTATGTGAGTGTGTCCATATCTGTGTGTCTGAGTGTGTGTGTATGTGTCAGTGTGTATCTGTGTGTTTCAATGTGTGAGTGTATTTGTGTTAGTCTGTGTATCTGTGTGTGTCAGTGTGTACATATGTGTGTATCTCTGTGCCAGTGTATGTATCTTTATGTCAGTGTGTGTGTATGTCAATGTGTCCATATCTGTGTGTGTATGTGTCCATGTGTATCTGTGTGTTTCATTGTGAGTGTATTTGTGTCAGTGTGTGTAGGTGTGTTTATATATATGTATTTTTGTGTCAGTGTGTGTGTGTATATAATTGTGTCTATATATGTGTACCTCGGTGTGTGCATATGCATCAGAATATGTGTGTGTGTGTGTGTGTCAATGTGCATCTAATGTATGGGAGAAATATATGTAAATATGTTTGTGTATCTGTGTAAATATGTATGTATCTGGCAGTGTAGCTGTACATATCATTCCAATGGCAATAGTACATACAAATACACCCATACATGCACACATATACTCTATACAAAAACATGATTACATTCAAACACACAAACACTGCTCACAGCAGGGATAAGAAAATGGTAGATCCCCAGCTGCCTGTAGCATTGTGGGATTTGTAAAACAGATGGGGTTTACCTTTTTGGCCACCCCGGGTGGTAATGCAGGGCACAGAAAAATTACCACATTAGTTCCGCCACTGAATAGATATAAGTGATGTTCTCTTCATTTTCTATAAAACTGCCAGGAAAATGGCATGAACTCAAAGACAAGATTTTTATAGTTGTTTTTCAGTTTTCTGAGTACCTGCGGAAAATGATTGATTATTATTCAGTTAAAGGCAACAGTTCGAGATTGCGCCTGATGAGTAACTATGCAGTTGTCAAATGGTTGGTTATTTTTTCTGACATGTACGAAGGCTGTTGAGCTTGGAGAACTGGAGCATATTTTACAGATTTACTACTAAAATTGTTTCAAGAAATGTGTGTCTTTTGTGAACACAGTTTTTAATTGGTTTTACAGCTTGTTATTTCCAGCCCGTTATCGGATAATGAAATTATAACAACAATGTTACTGAATTAAACATTCATTATAGCCTGATTAAGTAAATTACAGAAGAAAATACAAAATGGAAAAAGACAGCCTAGCCAGACAAAAACTGTATGAAAAGCCCAATCAAATAAATTATACTAATAACAGCTGAAGCATATATCCACACTCATTCCCAATGTGTTACGACCGCCAGAAATTTAAAATAAAAATATGTCTGCACCAAATAACAGAGTAACTTGAAAGAATTATTAATTATATAATAAACCAAATAAATCAATACCACTAAGGGTCAGCAGCAATGAACTATATTAAAACCAATGACAGAGCGCCTTTAGAGGGACACTATAAGCACCCAGACCACATTTCAATTAAGTTTTTTCTGAGCAATATTCCTTCTGTTTTTCTCCTGCAATGTAAAAGCATTGCCTTATCGAAGGCACAGCAATGTTTGCAAACCATCTCTAGTGACTGTCAGAGTCATAGCCAGTAGCAGTGTGTGTATCACCACAATGTAAACATTCGATAGTGCTCCTTCTTCCAAGACTGAGTTTGACTTTCAATGTCGTAACTCACGCATTGCATGAGGACCACAAGTGTTCAATCAATGTTTCTCCTAGAGAAAAAAATGGATCCATAAATCTAACCGCAGACACCAAGACCGGGTTTGAATGGGTTCTTTACTTTCAACGTCCTCACACATTGTTTGATGACCTTGTATGTTCATTCAATGCTTCTCATACAGGAGAAGTATTTTATTGTCACATCATGGCAAACTCAGTGCATATGCCATAGCTACAATAATACTTCTCTGTGAGACATGTCATTGGCAAAAGAGAAGTTATCATTGTAATGCAAAAGTAGGCATTTTTGCTTCAGATTTTGGCACCGGAGTCAAGGTTAGTTTGATAATAAAGGTCCTCTATGGTTCTCTATGAGAAGCACTGGATTGGACATGGATAATCACAATTGATGATATCAGAAGAGGCAGAGTGGCCGCCGAGAAGAGACTGTCCCGGCATTAGATTACAGGTGAGTTGAAAGGATTTTTCTTGTTTTTTTAGCATTTTTAAAATTTGATAAGTGGTGGCCAAGAAGTTAAAATGTAAAAGGAAAGCTCTAAGGTTAACGATAAATATATGTATATATATATGTGTATATATGGATCAGAAAGTATTGGCAATACTACCAGGAATAGTCCACAGGATCCCCAAGCCAGCAAGCTTGCAGGACACCAGATTAGGATAACACTGTCTCTCCATGGTAATGGTTTACGATAATGAGGAACAATGAATTAATGCTTTCACCTGTCTTGCATTCTTTATCAATATATCATAGGAAGATCTTTTCATCAAAACGTCAACAGATAGGTATACGGTATTTTTCTCAGGTTCAAGTGTGAGAGGATATGCATGGTAATTTGTGTGAGGGTGTGGTTATGGTTTGTGGACATCTAGATTCTTCAGAGGACAATATAAATTATTATATAGTAAGACTTAATTCCTTGGGCTTAATTCCTTGGGAGCTAAAGCAGTTAACACCTTGTGGGCCAAGAAACTGTGTGTACCCTGGGTCACTGTATATTTAGTGATTAATTCATATAGATAACAATTTATAGGGGTTAACTCCTTCCAAGGATAATCCATTATGGGCAAGTGGATTTGTACTCAAGGCACTCACTTTATATTAAGAGGGTTACAATTTCTGGGGCTGCTCCCTTTTTGACCAGACTGTACATATCCAAGGCTGTACGCAAAACGTCTCTGGCATTATTGGGGTCCAGTGGACCCCACGTTTGTTTTAAATTGATGATTTATTTGTACTAGAGAAATGATCAGTTTCAGGAAGCAGATTGTCTCTCATTACATGCTCCTGGGCTTTAACACAGCATGCATTAATTTAAATATTTATTTATTTTTACCTTATTTACTATTTGAATCTACAAAACGCATGGCTGTTAGTTGCTATAATAATATAAGATGCAATACTTATTTTGCCAGCGTCATGCAAAGCCTGTATTTACACTGAGAAAATAGCTGTGCGGTTCCATGCAGAATCCTACCTGCAAATTGTCAATGTAACAATCTCAGATCTATAAACTGACCTTCCAAGCATATCTCATTTAAGCATTGCCCTGTACATCAATAGTAGTTATTGAGACTGCTAGCACAAGCATTCTACAAATATTGTCTGTCTCTTCTTTAGTTTTGTAATTTCAATCACAATAATTCAATTCAAAATAATTCTTTATTTAACAACTACTTCTTTTCCATTTCTTTTTTTTGTACAATTTAAATTAACCTTGTTTTAAACATCTTGCCACTAGAGGGTTAAATGAATATAGAATCGATATCTCAATAACAATATCAAAATATAGCTTTACTTAATCTCTTCTTTTGAGCCATCAGGTAAAATCTTTGGAAGACGTACACATTTCATACTCTGATTGGTCTCTTGATCTTTAGTATTATTTATGACATAGATCAGCATAGTCGGCAGAGGAGGATGTCAAGAAGCCCTGCTCAAAGTAAGTCACTTGCTCTACTGGACCGAGTCAGACGGTGCTCCAGTCACTGTGACAATAAATACTTCATCTACTTGTCTTCCTATTCTCCTCTGTATTATATTGTCATTTATCTTCTTTATCAGCTTCTGCTGGAAAGGGAAACTAGGACGTTTTGAGAAAAAAATAATATAACATAAAAGGATTATATGACACAGAAAAAATCAATAATGAATAGATGTGATTTAAACATGTGGAACTTGTGTGTCTGTATGAATGTGTATGTATGTGTATGTGTGTGTCTGTATGTGTCTGTATGAATGTTCATCTGTATCTATCCATCTACAAACATAAACATGCATACACGTACATGTATTCCTGACCCTATAGTTTTAAAACCAACTATCTAGCCCCTTGGGCCCCTCATGCCTCCATAAATATAGCAAAATCTTACTGTACTCAAACCTGAAGCTGTAACTCTGCATGCTGTTAGACTAAAAAAAAAAGCAGTCTGCTGACATCATCAGAAGTGGTAGCCTGATTCAATCACAGTGCTTCTCCATATGATTGGCTGAGACTGACAATGAGGCAGATCAGGGGCAGAGCCAGCATGATTCAAACACAGCCCTGGCCAATCAGCATCTCATCATAGAGATGAATTGAATCAATGAATCTCTATGAGGAAAATTCAGTGTCTGCATGCAGAGGGAGGAGATACTGAATGTTTGGATGTATTTTAGACAGCCATGACCCAGGAAGGATCTCTAACAGCAGGCCCGTCGCTACCAGGCAAGCAAACCAAGCAATTGCTTGGGGCCCTGAGCTGGCCTGGGGCCCCAAGCAGGGCCGGCGCTTCCTATAAGGCTGAAGCCGTCTGAGAGCTCTATAGAGAGCCTCAGGTGGCTGCAGCACTGCCTCTCTCGTCACCTCCCCTTCCCTGTAGTGTGGCCGAGCTCCTCTTCCTCCTGTCAGTCTGGCTGGGTACCGCGCGGTACATGAGATTCAGTTTCCTGTTCCTGGCTGGACTGACAGGAAGTGCACAGGAGGAAGAGGAGCTCGGCAACGCTACAGGGAATGAGAGGTGAGAAGAACATAGGGTGGGAGGGGGAGTAAGAAGGCCATAGGGAGGGAGGGGGGAGTAAAAAGAACATGGGGAGGAGGGAGTAAGAAGGACACAGGGGAGGGGAGTAAGAAGGACACGGGGAGGGGAGTAAGAAGGACACAGGGAGGAGATTAAGAAGAACATAGGGAGGGGGAGAGGGGAGAGTAGTAAGAAGAACATAGGGAGGGGGGAGTAGTAAGAAGAACATGGGGAGTAGTAAGAACAACATAGGGAGGGGAGGGAGCAAGAAGAACATGGGGCAGTAAGAAGAACACAGGAGGGGGAGGAGTAAGAAGAACACACAGGGGTTGAGGAGGATGAGGAGAATACAGGGAGGGAGGAGCGAGGAGAAGGGAGTTTAGAAGAACACAGGTGGGGTGAGGAGAAGGGGAAAGATTAGGAGAACACAGGGAGGGGGAGGAGGAGAAGTGATGATGAGGAGAACACAGGGAGGGGGTGAGGAGAAGCGGAGATGAGGAGAACACAGGGAGTTTTCAATTGTTGAAAATGTTAAAAATGTATGCACAGTATATGCAACAGCAGTATTTGCACTGTAAACCTTTTTTATTTATATAAAGTGTGGGTGAACTTAAACTGTATGGCTATGCTGTGGTTCCTGTAGGCTTTGCGTGCATGTGGGGGGTGGGAGGGTTGGGGCCCCCAAATTTCTTCATCTGAGGAGTGGCCAGTGAAGTTATCACTAGGCTGTAATGTAAACACTGCATTTTCTCTGAAAGGACAGTGTGTACAGCAAAAAACCTGAAGGTAATGATTCTACTCACCAGAACAAATTCAATAAGCTGTGGTTGTTCTGGTGACCATAGTGTCCATTTAAAATGCCGTTACTATGAATAAGGGTGTGTAACCCTAATGTTAAATTCTTTTGTCAATATTTTTAGACAACTGTATCCTCCTTTGCATTTTGCATGAGTTGAACCACAAAGAGTGGTGATGAATATGCCATTTACTTATTGCTAGAGCACCTGTTCAAACACACTCAAACATTTTGTTTTTCAACAGAACCGTTGTTTGCTGATATTTCATACCGAGCAATTACTTCAGCTAGGATTTACCTTGCCCTACTGGCCAACAATACATTTTGCAAACATTCGAGGTCGCACATGATTACCTGTCTATAATGCAGTTGACACATTTGCAAGTAAATAGCGAAGAGTTTGTCAGATGACCAAGAAACATTATTTTCAAATTTGGGCAAACTGAGAAAATAAACAGTGATATGATATTAAGATGGTCAGCGGGTCGACTACAGAGATCGTGAGGATCTTCCCTGCCAGTCCATTATGAATCAAGCTTATCTAGTAAGTGGCCATGTCAACCGCCGGCAGCTACAAGGTCGAGCCCAGAGATAGAAATAAATCATAGAAGAATATAACATGGTTGTCTGGGCCTGTTCAGCTACAGAAGCTGGCTGCAATCTCCTCTTCCGACTGCCACGCCATACTGCTCACTTGAAGGATGTGGTGTTTTGGAGTTGTAGAGGACGGTGTTATTCCCTGTATAGGCCTATGATGATTCTGTTTTGGCAGTTTTGTCTCACAACACCAAGTGCACCATATTTCCCTTCTTCCTCAAGAGATTTCACACTTTACATCAGGACTCTACATTGACCTCACAAATGTAGGAGCTTCATAGCTCTCCCATTCTGTGGCTTTCAAGGTGACCTCCATTGAGGAAATAGGGGAGAAAAAAACCTGCTTTATAACTTGTCTTCTTCAAATTGACAAGGAGAAAGGTAGGATGAGGGCAAAGGGGAGTGTGATCATGATAGTAGAGTGAATGGGAAATGACGTGAGGATGTAATTATTATTATTAGTAGTAGTATTATTATGTTATTATTTATATTGCGCCATCAAATTCTGCAGCGCTTTACAGTGGGTGGACTAACAGACACATAATTGTAACCAGACAAGTTGGACACACAGGAACAGAGGGGTTGAGGGCCCTGCTCAATGAGCTTACATGCTAGAGGGAGTGGGGTAAAACGACACAAATGGTAAGGATAGTATTAGGCTAATGACAGTTGCAGAAAAGGAATCAGTCGGGAGCTATTAACAGTTCAATTGCTAATTGGTAATAGAGGAGGAATAAGACATGGATGAGATTTAGGAGGTGAAGTGGAGTAAAATGACATGAGAGAGGTTAGAAGAGGGGGAATGAGAGAGGTTAGAAGAGGAGGAATGAGAGAGGTTAGAAGAGGAGGAATGAGAGAGGTTAGAAGAGGAGGAATGAGAGAGTTTAGAAGATGAGGAATGAGAGAGGTTAGAAGAGGAGGAATAAGAGAGTTTAGAAGATGAGGAATGACATGAGAGAGGTTAGAAGAGGAGGAATGAGAGAGGTTAGAAGAGGGGGAATGAGAGAGGTTAGAAGAGGAGGAATGAGAGAGGTTAGAAGAGGAGGAATTAGAGAGGTTAGAAGAGGGGGAATGAGATGGCATGAGGTGTGGAGATAAGATGTTGTAACACAATGACATGGAAAAATGTGAAAGGAGAAAAATTGAAATTCAGTGCATTTCCATTAAGATACTGAATAACTTTAATTATTGTCTTCAATTGAATTTCCCTACACCTCCTTGAATAGATTGTCTCTATAGCAGGAAAATTATATAATAGATGAAGTAGAATGTTTCTTTGTTCCTGTAAACAGAGTTAATAAGGACAGAGATCTAAAAGAGGTTTGACTGAAATAATCTAACTGGTTAATGTTTTACTAATTCTGTGACATATCTGCAGTTTAGAGGAATTGACTGTTTGGGAGAAATGCTGGTTGAGACATGTGTGTCCTGTAACAGCTGTAATGAAAAGCTCTCTTTCCTGCCATCATTATCTGTACTTTCTTTACTAAATATTAATAGTCTTGGAGAATCGTTTGGTTCCGAACTGCAATCTGCCCGAATTTGGCCAATCGGTTGAATTCCCAAATCCCAATCCGAAATGTAGCCGAATCACAAACTAATCAAAATGCACAATGGCCAAGCATGTTTTTTTTTTTTTAAATTGTGGTTCTGAATTCTGCCTGTGGCACCAACAAAAGAGATGATTGGTGGGGAAAAAAACACGATGGCTAGATGACAGTCAGTAATTGTTGATTTTATAAGCAGATCTAGTGAAAAGGGATCAACAGACGGTAAAAAGAAGGATACGTAAAAATAATCTATATTTATATATAATACACTTAATAAATATGTAAATATAGATTAATTAGTTTTACCGCTCCTCCTCTTTTTCCTTGTATTGATCACATTTTCTCACTTGATCTGTGAACCAAATGGTCGGAAAATTATATTTACATTATTTATATTTTTTCCAGTACTACGATTGGCCCATTTTCACAGCCCTTTGGTTTACTTGATTCATTTCTGAGTCAGGGTTTCAGTATCGAAAAACTGCTGAGCAGAACTGACATATGGCCAAAACATTGCTTTTCCCCCCCCAATTTTGTTTCTCTGAAAAAAACAAAACATTTTCTCGTTGTACACACATCTAATTATTAGGTGAAATAGGTGAGTGGAGAAACCAAATTTAAATTTGCTACAAAGATTTGTCAAAATATTGATAACTGAAGTTATTGTTGATATATTAATTATAAAATGAGGCAAGGAAGAGAACCTATCACAAACTGCGACCAAATAGTCATGATTTAGGTTTCACTCCTACAGATCGTCTATCAGACTGTACACTAACCCCTGGCCCAAATTTCACAAATACTCCAATCTTGTCTGGTCTGGTTGAATGTTCCCAATCAAATAAAATAAGCAATGGTGGAAATCATCCAATAACAATGCCTTTGATTGACCAGACTTATCTGCAACCTCCATTTTTCAAGTACATTTTCTTCTCATTGAATATCAGAGTCTCGCATAATAACATCAACTAACCATTACAACAAACACCATAGAAATAAGAGTCCTAGTTTGCCTCTAAAACATCTTCAATAACAAAATACATTTGGGGGTTTCTGCTTTAAACACCGAAATTCAATTTGGCCGAATTTTGGCAGATCGGGTGATAGCTCTGGTTCCCAGGCCGAGATGTACATGAAGCAATGCTGAATATGTTCTGTTCACAGTCATGATTCTAAGTTCCAATCATGAGAAGTGAGCAAGAGAGAAAAAAACAGTAACAGTAAAAAAAAAAAAAAGTAAAAATAATCTATATTTATGTATTATATATTTAATACATTTATAATGCATAAATATACATGTATTTTTTACTCCTCCTCTTGTTTTTCACATTTTGTCGCTTGAACCATATGGCAGGAAAATACTCTTATCAATGTACTGCAAAATATAAATAAATTTAAAAAATGTTCACGGATTTTGTTCTACTGATTCCGTTTCTGTATCCGAATCTTGGTTCCGAAATTCTGTCGAGCTGAACCGACATTTTGCTGCAACTGAAATGTGCCCAAAAATTTCTATTTTAGGAAAAAAATGGTTGGACAAGCCAACTTCTCTCACCCTGCACAAGTCTATAGAAAGCAAAAATGCAACATTAGCTGAATTTTTCCTAGCTATGTTATAGTAATAGCGTGTCGAAATAGTGCAGTTTAATTTTCATTTTGCTGCAATTTGCTGTTAAGTGAATAAACCACCATTACAGCAAAGTACGAAAGGACTGAAAGGACATGCCACCTATATTTCAAGCTTATTACGAGGGCGTCTCAGCAATGTGGATGTAATTTAAAAAATGTTCCATTTAAATCTTTTGCATATAAGCTCAGTGTTCCAACTGCATTATTATTTTATGTTTCTCTAAATCACTTAATTCTTGCAAAGTGCATATGCCAGCAATAGTCTGCAATGCCACGGCGAATCTGTTTCAAGCCGGCGCTATGAGCCGAAATGATATTTTGTAACAATACAATGTAATATTTATAAGACAAAGTAAATAAATAATACTTGGGGAAAAAAATTTAAAAAAATTCCACATCTCATCTAAATTGAATTACTTACAATCACATGCCGTACTGGAAGGACAACTGAGGTAGCAACTCAGAAAATGCAAAGATAATGATGTGCAAGGATTTATTCCAAGTCTATTTCATCATTTCCCCAGGGAAGAAACATTAATGCCTCAGTTGTATATTTTGCACTTAGCAGTTGTTGAAAAAGCCTGACTCTCTATTGTATACTTCCTGATAGGATGTGACTAGCTAATACATGATCGATTTTAAGACATTTTTTAGTCTGGCTGTCCTGTTCTATTTAAAGAAGGCTGAGCATTTAAAAGTCACCAAATCTCAAAGCCAGCACCTCTCCCAGGCACCCATCCCAGACAGGTTTTAATTTATCTAGCTAGCATAAAGAAAGTAGCGTGTTTATTTAGAATCTGGCACAGAAGGGCATCGTTTAATCTTGTTTATAGTTCTTCCTGTGAGTATGACAGCTCAAACCAATGACCTATCTAAGTTATTTTTAAAGGTTGTCAACTATCTAATGGCAAAAAATGATTGAAGAAGATGCATTTTGATTCTGTAGCGTATATAGCTCCTTTTAAAGCATCAGCCTACTAAATGCATGGAGTATCTACTAACAGTGCTTGAAGGTATAATTAACAATACACCAAATATTACTGGGGTAATTTCTCTAAGCAACAGATTAAAAATAAATAATAATAAAAATAATCATGGGGGGAGCAGAGGCAGTCCTCCATATTAGGTCAGATAAAGAATTGCACTAATAGGGTTAACAGAAGTGTACCTAATATCAACTTGGTACTTTTCATTAACCCCCATGGACCGGCACATGTGGTGCTTTAGAATGTGGGTGTTCATGCTATCTTCCACTTATATTTAGAGATATATGAGTAGAAGTCAGAACTTGTAACTATTAGGGTTAGGAGGGCTGGGATCTATCTGGCACTGTATTATTTGGTGTGCCATTATTTAGTTGCACGAGGACTCCTGGCAGTCCTTGCAGTCATTCTGACCTGTACGGGATGATGGCACTAGAGATAGCACTTCCCAGAGGCACCACTCAACATTACCTACTTTTATTTAATTAACTGTTCAGTAGACTTGTGCACGGTCAGAAAATTTGACTTGGCTGAACCATTTTTTGGGACACCAGAATTCCAGTAAAAAGTCAATTACACTTGGCAGAATTGGCAGAATTTTGGAACTGAGATTCAAGTTCGGAAACCATATCAAAAGAACAAAATAATGGCTCAATCAGTGTGCTGCAAAATGTATCCATAATATAATATTATTTGTATATTCTGCAGTACCCTGATAGGAGCATTTTCCCATCATTTGGTTCACAGATCAAGTGAGAAGAAATAGCCAATAAAGGGAAAAATAGGTGGATCAGCAAAAAAAATAAAAATCTATATTTTCTCGTCTATTGGACACTTCTCACTTGATCTGTGAATAAAATGAACATTTAGTAGCTGTCCCCTAGCCATCAATCATCTTTTTTTCTCCTTAATCATCTCTTTTCTTTGGAGCCACGAGTGGAATTCCAAAATATGACCCCGAACCGAGCATGTTTGGCATTATGCAGCTCAGATGATCCATGATTCGATTATATCACTGGAATTTGGATGATCAGTCAAGTTGCAATCAATCTTTAACTTTCTATTCACCCCCTGGTGCTGTCGATGGTAGTAGACCCTTAAAACAACTTTTGGTGCATACTGGCTTCGCTTTGAAAGTAAATATTGTCACATTCTCTGTCAAGGAGCACTACTTAAAGAAACACTATAGTCACCAGCACCACTACCGATTAATGTAGTTGTTCTGGTGTCTGTAGCATGTTCGTTAATGTTTAGCACTGTAAACACTGCCTTTTCAAAGAAAAGGCAGATTTTATATTACTGCCTAGTAACACCTCTAGTGGCAGTAACTCAGATGACCACCGGAGGTGCTTCCTAGTTCACAGTGTGCAGCACCTACATTCAGTATCTCCACACTCTGCAAAGAGGCACCGAACGCTCCCCATATAGATGCACTGATTTAATGCATCTCTATGAGGAGATGCTGATTGGCACAGCGCTGCATTTTGCTACACATGTGCAATAGCCTCCCAATGTTTTCCTGTAGGAAACCATTAGATTGGCTGAGATCATGAAGAATGATAATCCCAACCATGGAGGTGGGGCCAGCCGTGGTGAGACTGATGCGGCTAGGGAGAAAAGATAAATTAAAAACCTTTTCATTATATTAATTAAGCAAAAATGTTCTCGTTTTGCAATATGGTTTTTCTATCCCTCTCCATTTTTGGCTATTGGCATTCACATACATTGGCTATGGCAATATACCTCAGCACAGAATGCACCTGTCATGGTTGAAGATATATATATTTTTTATATTGTACCCTATTGTAGCAATGCAATGTTTTGTGGACCCAGGACATACTTGAAAATAAGAGAAACCTCAATGTATCCATCCTGGTAAAATATTTTGTAAATAAATAAATAAACTTCAACTGCCATCTTGAACCATCTTTTTTTAACCAATGTTCTTTTAAATGAGCACAATATAAAGGTAATGCACTATGCCACCCATCCAGGCAGCTTAAATGGGCAACTGGGTCACTGACTTATCGCTGTCCTTAAATGACAGATTTGACAAAGAATAACACTGCTGAAATGTTGGCCAAGTCCATCCTGGTGAGAGAATATAATCCATTTTGTAAAAGATTATGTGGTGTGCTAAGTCACTATTGTGGATTTACTAAGCTGGTTGAAAGGTGAGACCTCAAGTGGATTGCATCAAGTGTATTGGTAATGTAATATAATGTAGGTGGATCTCAGTGATATGTTATGTATACATTTATACATGCATATATATGTACCAGTTTAATCTAAAGCACAGGATACATTTCCTGAACAATGTTTATATTATAAAATCTTAAGGATGAAGCATGAAGACTTGTGGTTCTATGTTGATTATGTAATTAAATTTTGGAACAGGATCCTTAAAAGATATTATAACAACACCACATAGACCATTATCAGTCCCCCTTGATGTTCACATAACCTGACATATTGTAGACCAGGGGTGCCCACATGGTAGATCCCAAGATGTTTAAAAACTACAACATCCACGATGCTGTGTCATTCTAAAGACATGCAAAGGCATGCAGAGCATCATGGTAGTTGTAGTTTTGCATCATCTGGGGATCTACCTTTTGGGCACAACTGTTGTAGACCATGGCGATGAGGAAATAGACTTTGTAGTAGATCAGGTGGATTAACAGCTAGTGCCTGGGTTATGATGATGATGATGATGTCATCATCCCATCGAAATACCAAATAGTGAATAAAACCAGTGCCAATATTGAATAAAACATTTTTTTTAACTCTGAAAACAAGAATAATCAAGGCAAGCTTCCTTCTCGCTGGATATATCAGCTGATTCAAAATTGATCTCAAATAAAATTGTAACAGGGTTGCTGGTTCTCTCGCACTTAGGGACATTAGCAGACTTCAAAGAACCTTATCTTTAAACATTCCGATAACACGTTTATTTCTGATAACAGTCTTTGTAGTGGGGAAAGTAATGCTATTTGATCTCTGTAAAGTAGACTTTGGAACATTTTAAATAAATGAAAAAACAAAAGAAAACACATTTTTAAAAAAACATTTGGCATTCTATATTAACCTCTACTGTGTCAGAGATGAAAGCCAGCAGCACTCAAAGAGTTAAAAGTTAAACTAGATCTTGTTTACTGTACACCTTGCATTTATTTATGGAAAAATATTATGATCCAATTTTGTTTGTTGGTGCTACACTTCGCAAAGCAAATACAAGTAAATGTCTTATAGTATAGTACATTATTGCTATTTTAGTTCATAAATAATAAATGGATAGTATTCTACTCATGTGTTACTAATCTCAATATATTGTCTCACGGGATGCAGCAATAAGAGAATAAAAGAGAAACTACCATTGACATTGTCTGCTTGCAATTCTGGAACTGGAAGGTCCTCTAATTTGCCAGAGTCCTGTCCATGGAGTACACCAAAAAGAAGACAAGTGCAAAACTTGCAATCTTCACTAAGGGTATCCCAGAGGGTGGGCAAAGAGGAGAACGATAGATATATGCAAATGATTGCTGCAAAAAACATACAGAACAAGTGTGATTGGATGACTCAAAACAGAGTGCTACAGCAACTAAAGAAAGTTAATGTGAAGAAAACTCTGGGGCTGAAGGTATTCACCCACAAGTACTTTAGGAGCCAAGTGTGGAAATAAGTAAACCTCTGTTTTTAATCTTTCATGCTTCTTATCTTTGGGGAAAGATGGGGGTAACAGATGATCCTTGGTGGTCTGTTGGTGAATGGCTCTATCCTTCATATGCACCAGGTGCTGGCTGAGTATGTGCTACTTGCAAACCCTGGTACTGTATGGTATTGGAGCACTGCCGTGGAAACCTGCAGCAACGCTCTGAATTCCCAGGGTTTGCAGGAGGAATACACTCAGTCTGCACCCAGAGAAGGTACAGACTTGAGTTTCCAGGGTCTCTCTCATCTTAGAAGGCGGCACTGGCTCGATGAGTGAGATCTTTGATATCCCCACAGGACATTTGTATACATACTATCTCTATGAAAAGATGCATAGTAATGACTGTCTTAAGGTAGTGTTGGAAAAGGCGGCAAATCATTTATTTAAAAATCTTAACATAAGATGGTATAATATAACATAACTATTATCTTAAGATAGTTGGCAAAAAATGCTAGTGGTCTTTCAAGGATCAGTGATGGGTTTAGAACTTGGCCTAGATTATTATTTTTTTTAATATTTCTTTATTTAATTTTAACATATATAATTATAGATACAAAACTTGCCGCATCTTGATACAATGGTCTTAAAAACAAACACATAATAACATATCATTACATAAATTTATAACATTCATCCAAACATTCTCGACAAGGCAGAATAAAACTTATTTAATGAAGTTAATAGAATTTCCTTTTAAATTCTTTTAAGTTCTTTTAAGTTCAGTGAATCATCAAGTTGACAATTTATTTAACCAATTTTCATATACGGCGAGAGATTTTTCCATATTAAGTTGTGTTTTGATTTGAGTGAGAATATGATGCCTTTGAATAGACATAGAGGACATCCTGTTTCTAGCTATTATAATTTTCATAGCTATAAAGCAATGAATAGCAATACAAATATCATTGCTTGATTTTAGATTCCACTTTACGTGCAATAACGCAATTAAAGGAGAAAAAGTTAACTTTATTCCTGTCAAAACATAGTAAAGATCATTTTGAGACAGGGACATTTTGGCCTAAATTAAATGAACACTTTAAGCAATACAATAATTTTATCTCAATCGACTGGTTTTGGTGCATAGACCTTGACCTGCACTCTAGTAATGTGAAATATTGCTTCAGAGAAACAGTAATATTTACATTTAGTTATAAACATGCCTCTAGTGGTCACTAGTGGTGAGATTAATGTTATCACACAGTGCTTAGCGATGTCAAACATTGTAAAGGTTTCTCATAGAGAAGCATTGCGTTTAATGCTTCTCTATGAGAAGCATCTGATTTGTTAGAGTGCAGCAATTGCCGCACAAGCCCATAGGTCCGAAATCCAATGGAAAAAGGTGGAGTGGCGGCCCGATGGGGTCTGTCCAGGATCTGGAATTTTGCAAGCAGGTTCCTTAATACGACAAAAAAAACAACACACATTCAGGTTAAATATTTACTTTAGTAAACATATTTATTTTTAACCTTAGAGTGTTCCTTTAATAAGGTTCGGCATAGGGTCTGATACCACCTTTCCGTCTGACACCACCTTTTCAAAGTTTAGTGTTTGCTTCAAAATCATAACTTGTTATGTGTTCATTGACTTTTCCTTTTTGGATCCTGTGATTAATGTAATTACATACATTTTACTTGTTATATTATTATTTTGTTTTGTTTTTTTTAGATTACTACAGTGGTTCATGCAATATATTCCTCTAGTAAAGATTGATTTTTTTTTCCCCTGCTAACAAATGTACAATAAATAGCATTCCCAATTGGCTTTGGAACTAATGCTCACTCAGCTGGCTCAATCTAGTGTTCAATACTTCCATGAATTTTAATGTCAGCGGCTGATATAAAGGCAGCACGGATCACCTTCAAACAGGAATACCATTAGGAGCTGACTGTCTGGCAGTGTGACCTGGAGTTTTGTTTATTAAGCATATTTTATCTTATCTCTAGATAACACTATGACATTCAAGTAAAGAATGTACATTCATTCTCATAATTTCTTTTTATTCTATCGGACACCATGTGCTGCTATTTTGTTTCCTACTTTAATGTAAAACTGAATTTTGCAGTAAATATTTTCAGTTTGCAACAAACAGGTTTTTGATGATGAAAGTCACCCTAGCTATAGAGTTATTGCTTAGTCTGCAAGAACCTTGAGGTATTTCTCTGCCTTAGTGCGTTGACAATTAACCCGTGTACACCTCATGTTTCCAAATCACATTTGCCATGATTGTTAACTATTCTTTAGGATAGCTGGTGTGGCAAAATGAATCTCGCCACTGGGTCTTGGAGGAGCTTGCTTGCCTCTAGCCTCAGGACTATGGCCCTGTGATAAACCTTGCTTACAGACACTGTTCGTGCCTTTTGGTACTTGTATGGTTCGGGAAATATGGGGCTTGCCGAACAGATTAGACTGATACTGTTCGTATACCACATGAACTGTCAAACGGACCGACCACCCAGAACAGTTGTGTGCTGCTTGTTATCCTCATTGACCTCGCTAACTGCAATGTTCTAAGTGGTTAGCTTCGTGGCCGTCGTATGTATGTGCGAACACGTGGTGGCGGCCATCTTTAGCTGCGAACACAGCGGTGTTTGGTCGTCAAGTGCATTGAACTATAATCGCAAACTTAACGGCGCGAACACCGCTGGGACTTCCACCTCCAGTTACGTTCAGGAAAATTGATTAGAATTAATGACTTTCGGTGGATGCAAACTCCCGAACGCGGGGCACAAGACAAGCATAGGCACAAGCAGTATATTCGTTGATTTGACTGTATTAAGTATTCCTGAAATAAACCGACTGCACATCCTGAATTCATGGAACTCTTTTGGGCAAGAGCCTCTTGTGCGGTCGATCAAAATATGACTTCCATGAAAATCCTGAAATCCTGAACCCCTGGACCGATCTGGGTGATTTTTGGATATGTTGGTTACCCAGATCGGGGTTATCAGGGGGTGTAACTTATATGGGGTTTCCATTGGTTTTAGGGGTACGTTCGGGGTACTGCTGAAATGTGTGTTTTTCTGCCTGGAGATAATTGAGTTAGTACAGTCCATGACTCAATTATCTCCCAGGCACAGGGGAGGGATTGTCTCATTATGTATGGGAGTGTCCTAGATCTGAGAGTCAATGTAATCATGTATTTGCTTCTGCTGTGGGTTTCTCTCAGGTCCAGGGGGGAGTGCACCTTGCATTATGATTATCATAAAAGGCCAGTTGGGGCCACCAATAAACATCTTCACCCTCAATGTAGAGCCACGTCTCATGTGTGGAGGGGACAGCTATATTCAATCTGGGGATTGCAATATCACTAAACTCCCCTGGGATTATAATAATTTGCTCTTTTAAGAGCATATTGCTACACTCTCTTCGAGGAGAAGTCTACCCACTGGAAGCTCCTGGTCTTGGTTCCAGGGTGGGTGGATGACGGCGAGACCCCAGCCAAGCTGTAACACTGGAAGTGGGAACTATGGTGCTGATGGTGTCTGGTGGAGTTTTCGGAAGTCCTCTGAGGTACTAGGAAGCAGTGATTGGCCGAGGCACCCAGTCAGTGTGCCAGGCGGTCTGTCACAGCTGAGTATCTGGGAAACCTATGATCGGAAATATTAAGGGTACCACAATAAACGCTTAGGGGAAAATGGAGTTAGACTGGCAAAAAATGTATTATGTGTCTGAATAAAATTCTTGTTAATTAATAAAAGAAAGAACAGATTCAAAATCTCTAAATTGATGTTACCTAACAGATAAAACCACAGGTAAAACAATTCTGAATGATTTTTGCAATAATTTTCATTTGATTCGGACAAACAAGCAGAAACGAAGAATAAACTTCTTTTTAATCCATCACAGAAAGAAACGATTCCAGTTCGATATTATACCAGCGTTATACCGTCTTGTACATATAAAACAATTTGGAAACGGTTTGTTCAACGATTGCTGGAATTTGATTTCGACAAACTGACTTAAGCCAAGAATAAAATCATGTTACTTAATAACAGAAAAAAAAATTGATTACGAATCTCTGAATGGATTTTACCTGAACAGATAAAACCACTTGTAAAACGATTCGGAGTCTATTCAGACGAACCTACTAAAAACAAATTATTATTTTAAGATTTTTTCAACTATCGGTTATAGGTGGGAAAATATAAAACACATTCTTTTTCACACAACTATAATATATTTGTTTACTGTTGTAACAAACCACTAAATGATTCTACTTATTGTAATCTATTTATAGAGTACCAATTCCCCAGCTATCCATTTATAGAGTAAAAACTCCATTAATTTGACAGACAGAATCAAACTGATACATTTGGTTTTTAAAGCCTTGACAAGCTAGCGGCCTCAACAAGAGGTGGATAGTTTAAGGTCATGAGAAGTAAAGAGGTGCAATTAACTGGAAGAGATGTACTAAGGGAGTGAAACTGTGGAGAGCTTTTTAGTCAGGTAATGGAATAAACATGCAATGTTTGATGCAATAAAATAGATTTGAAAGACTTTGCAGAGTGGAGCAGTAGAGTGCTCCCTGGAAATGGGTCAGAAGGTTGTCAAAGGGACACTAAACACACTATAACGGCTTCAACTCATTGAAGTGTTTATAGTGTCCGCAGCCCCCTAGAGCTATCCTTACATTCCATTTTTAATGCTAAATAAGAGTCCCTAGCAGGCCATCGGGTGGCTGTGATTGGCTGAGCTGTTGCTGTTAATTGATATGGTTAGAAGGAAGTGTGTCATTTCTGCCTTAGTCATACCTCCAGTAGGAGCCCAGCCGTGGGCGGCCAATGACACTTATTTAGTGTTAAACTGTTTAAAACTGGTTTCACACTGAACGGAGGGACATTGCCAGTGGACTCCAGACAAAATAACGAATTCAATGAGGCAAAATGATTCCAGTGCCTACAGGGTCCCTTTGGGATGTTCAATAAGGAGAATATTGCATTGGTCAAGATGGGAGATGAGAATTGAATTTTTATTTAAGAAAACTCCTGAGTGAGAAATTGATGAATTGTTTACCTCAGAGATGGACTGCACACTGTTGTCAGGGTCTAAGGACACAACGTTACCTCTGCCCTACCCTGACAAACCCTGCAGTTGATTTTCCCATCCAACTCCACCTCTACTCCTCCGTTACCCAGTTAAAGTAATATAAATGTGCAAACTTTAAGAACCCGTATAGTGCAAATAAACAAAACAGATTCGCTAGTAGATCTATACATAGTATAGTGTTTTTGCTAGTTTAGTTTGCATATGGATTTCCATAACAGTTATATTGACTGCAATTTCCATAACTTTATACATAGTCACATAGTCATATCTTTGTCATCTCAAAAATATTTTTATGATAATATTCCTTTCATCACGTTTTCTGAAGAATGAAGTGGTCTGGGTGCAGCGTCCCTGTCATTTCCACCCTGTAATGTAAAACATTGTAGTATTTTAGAATATGTAATGTTTCTATTGCAGTGTTAAACAGCCCTTTATTGGCCTGCCTTCCTGGGTGGGGGGAAGGGACGGACACCAAAATAGTTAATAGGACACTGTAGCGTTAGAATTACATGTTTGCATTACTTAGGCTATAGTGTTCCTTTAACATAGGTTTTTCATTTGGGGATTGGATATAATAATGCATATTGCACTTTAATCTAATGTATTGTGAATATTAATCGTAGAGGAAAGAAAAATGCTGAAAAGGACAGGTAACCAATATGCAACAATTTCATAATTTAAAGACATTTGCACAACGCAATATTTTTCAGGAAGTCCCAGATTGAATGATTCCAATAATTCCTGGATCTGAAAGGAGAGAATTACGTCCATCAAATATGTCACCACAATGTAAAAAGTGTTATTTTATATGAATAATTCAAACGTTCAATATTCTACATCTGAAAGTGAATTTTAATGGACAGATATGACTTGTGTCTGCTCATATCAGTTTGTAAGAACCTGTGATGTCTGCGTCACATACCTTGTAGGGATAAATCTGGTGAGCACCGAGTACAGCATATATTATGTCCAGTCAGACCTGGAATGGCTGCATAGGTAGTAGTCAAGTAATATTGTTTTGCAAAAATAAAAAGCCTATGCGATTTTGAATATTTAGCAGCAAACTATTTTCCCAGCTTCACCTATCTTCATTCCTCACCACATTAGCGATGAGAAATTGTAGGGTTATAGTATGTATAATATAATATGGAATATATATAATATGGAATATTTTCGAATGGTCAGTGTTCACCGGAAGCTGACCATACAAAACATTATTAAGATATTAGTCTTGACTGTCCAGCAGTCAGACAGGCAAGAATAATATCTTAATAGGAACTCCATAGGATTTGAGATGTGGTTGTCAAATATATACTCGTTCAGTGCTGGCTGGCTAGAGATCTTAGAAGGAACACTGCTAATAGCCCTACAACCACTCAAATTAAGATATGTTGACTCTGGGCATTGATAGTTTAAAAACAGCAGCCCCAGACTGTGTTGGGCCATGCAATGATAATGAATATTATTTACTATATCATCATTATTTTTTGTTTATCTCTTGGCACCGCAAAGTTTGCCAGAGTGAAATTCGATTAGAAAAGGATATAACTAAATGTTGTTTGACATTTTACCCAAATCAATACAGTATGAGAACCGTGTCTGCAAGCTTACTGTCTGAAAGTATTTATTAAAACAATGATTTATTGATATAACTGAATATTAGCCCAATATTACATGACTATCTGTCTTTGTTTTTTATAACTGTATGTTAAATACTATGTAGGAAGAATGTGTACCAGTCAGGGCCGGTGCAAGGAATTTTGCCGCCCCAAGCAAAATAAAAACATTTCTTACCCAGTGCCGAGGTTCCCAAGGAGCTGCTCACCTCTCCGCCTACTGTGATGTAACGGAGGAGCCATGGCCTTCTCCACTACGGTCCAATGCAATACTTTTCATAGAGGAGCATTGAGGACCTAATGCACGTTTGTTTCCCCATAGCAAAGCATTGAATTCAGTGCTTTTCTATGGGCTTCCACGTCATGTGATCTTGTTTTACTAGGTCGGTGCCATGGAAGCACCTGTAGTGGCTGACAGGTAGAAAACCATAGACTACAATGTCCCATTAACAGAGTGCCCTATCTTTCTTACTTTATAAAAGTGCAGATTTCAAGAGAAACAGAAGGCTGCATACTCCTGGATGTCAACCAAACAGCCACGAAGTGGGTTAATTCCTCACTCACTCTGAGTACTCACTCAAAGAAGATGTGAAACAATGAAGAAGGAGCCGAGCAGTGGGGAGGAGACTCTCTCACTGCTGGACAATATATAAATAACCTCTTTATTCCATAAGAAAAGAGTGCCTATTAATCTAAATACACTTTACAACACTCTTGCATTATAAATCAATGTATTGATTTATAAAACTGGAGAGTTCCTTTAATTTCTCAAAATCGTTTCTCAAGTCATTCCTTGTCACCATTCGGTGGATCGATCTCACTCCGGGTGTCGATGATGTTCTAGACCAGGGGTGGTCAACATGCGGCACTCCAGATGTTGTGGACTACATCTCCCATGATGCTTTGCCACAATTATGGCTGTGAGAGGATTGTGGGAGATGTGAGAGATGCCTACCCCTGTTCTAGACTGTAGAGGCCCTTATACAGCAAATCAAAATAGTAATGAAATTAAAAAAAATATCTGTGTAATATATAAATATATAAAAAGATAGGCATAGACAAACAGTCTTTTTGACAACGTTGATACATTATAACAATAACTAAGCTTCATAAATATGTATAAACATCACTTAAATCTGCATGTGACTGGTTTAATTCCAGGTGTAAGTGATAAATCTGCAATTAAGATTAAATATGAAAGCTTGTTACCGCTTTCTTGCGATGTCATTGTCTTAATTAGGAATTTTCATCCCACAATGAGTCATTCTCCATGCTAATTATTTAACAAGCTTTGTGATCAACTGATATGAGATCAGCAGCGAAGGGGGCACGGGATCTGCTGAATCATTATTAGTTCAGCTCATTTTTTATGAATGAGTGGCTGATATGATATCTGTGTTCAGCTGATGTAACGAACAGTAACCACTTAGTGATTATCTCGTACATCGCAGCAGCACATCAGAGCAAACCATTTATTTGGACATCTACAACAGAAGTCCTTTCACTAGTGGAAACAGTGATGAGTCTAATCGTTAAGCATCAAACTGTAGTGAACTAAAAATAAAAGAATTGCAAACTTTCAGAAAAAAATGCAAACTTGTGACTAAATCCGAGTTTAAGTTTTTTGTTTTTTCTTTTTCAAATTGCCTATTTTGGCTTTAATTTTAATATTGGTTTTTCAATTCAACAAAATTTGGATCTTAATGAATAAACCATGTGAGCTGCCCCTCCCCCCCCGATGGTTTGGTTAGAGGCTTGCTGTTCAGTAATTATTGAGAAAAGGATTAGTGACACATCTTCAAACACATTAAACTGAGTTTGACAGCAATAAGCAGTATGTTTGGTGGCTGCTAAATTTCTGCTAAGAACTGGTACCGAGTAGTGATGTCCCGAACGGTTCGCTGGCGAATAGTTCCTGGCGAACATATGCGATGTTCGGTCCGCCCCCTATTAATTTACTAATACTAAGTAAAAATTACTTAGTATTAGTAAATTATGCCCCTACTCGCAATACCGCGAGTAGGGGCATGTCTATTAAACAGTGAGCAGTTAAACCTGTGGCTGCTCACTGTTTAAAAATAAAAGGGTCCCCCCCACGGTGGGGGCCCTAAATATTAATATTGTCCTCACCCCGGTCCCCACCCCTGAGCGGTGGGTGGGGGCCCTAAAATAACAATAAGGGGGGGACCTATTGTCCCCCCCGGCCCCCACCCCTGAGCGGTGGGTGGCGGCCCTAAAATGAACAATAAGGGGGGGACCTACTGCCCCCACCCGGCCCCCACCCCTGTGCGGTGGGTGGGGGCCATATTGATAATGGGGGGGACCTTCTGCCTCCCCCCGGCCCCCACCCCTGCGCGGCAGGTGGGGGCCATATTGATAATGAGGGGGGGACCTACTGCCCCCCCCCGGCCCCCACCACTGTGCGGCGGGTGGGGGCCATATTGATAATGGGGGGGACCTTCTGCCTCCCCCCGGCCCCCACCCCTGCGCGGCAGGTGGGGGCCATATTGATAATGAGGGGGGGCCTACTGTCCACCCCCCCTCTGGCCCCCATCCCTGGGCGGTGGGTGGGGGCCATAAAGATAATGAGGGGGGGGGGCCTACTGTCCTCCCCCCCCGGCCCCCACCCCTGGGCTGCGGGTGGGGGCCCTAAGTAAATTTCCCCCCCCAAGGTGACTAGGGGTCCCCAAGCCCCTAGTCACCCACCCCCCCCCAAATAAAAAGTCCCTACCTACCCCCCTCACCCTACAAAATAGTGAGGGGGGAATAAAATAACTAACCTGTAAAATAAAATTAAACTTACCATTCGACGTCTTCTTTTATCTCAAATCTTCATTTTTTTAGCCCCAAAAAAGGCCCCAAAAAAGGCCAAAAAACCCGCAAAAAAATAATCCATCTTCACCCATGGAGGGCTCTGCGCAGACTGAGCTCTGCAAGGCGGGGGAAGGCTTATAAAGCCTTGCCCCGCCCTGCAATTAGGCTTAGAACACTCTGATTGGTGGGTTTAAGCCAATCAGAGTGCTCTTTGTCATTTTACACAGAGCTGGAATCCCCATAGGAAAGCACTGAATAATGTTTTCCTATGGGGTGGTGTAATGCGCAGGCTTGGCAATTGCCGCGCATGCGGATTAGGTCTCCCCCGCCGACGTCGAGAGGTGGCGGAGCCTGACCCAGTGCTGAGGGACATCGGTGCTGGATACAGGTAAGTCACTGAAGTGGTTTTAACCCCTTCAGCAACCTGAGATGGAAGGTGGGAGGGAGAAGGGACCTGCAGTGCCAGGGAAACGGTTTGTTTTCCTGGCACTGGAGAGTCTCTTTAATGCCCAAAAGAGACCAAAATAAACATGCAGGGTTGCAGTATGTCTCAAGCAGAGGGAAATTACCCGCAATTTGGATTTGGGCTGTCTAGAACTGTCTTTATGGGTTTGATCAGTTTAATATGCTAATTGTTTCCCTCTGTAAAGGCACAAGTGAGAAAAAGCATTTTTGTGACCTCAGCAGGGACTAATTCAAGTGCAAGCCTCTGAGGATTCTCTGAGCTTTTGCTCATTCTAAGAGTGATCATATTCTCTGTTTTTATATTAAAATAAATACCTAAACAATCAGTTAACAGATCTTTCCATTTTGATATTCCTGCATGTGCAGCAAATCCACAAGCTTTGCAGCGTCCTCAGTGAGTACTCACCAAACCAAGTGGTCAGTCAATCATTGTGCTCCCTTAACTCACCAACATTTTTCCTCTGTGATAAAATAACTACCATGAAACCTAACCCTAGTGGGACTTGAACCCATGGCCCCCACTTCTTAATGCAGTGCGCTGCTTGCTGTATAACTGTATAACCTATTATATAGGGATGAGTCCAGATGGACGTCTGTTTTATTTATGAACCACTTGCTAGTTCTGATTACTTATTTTTGTAGGACACCTGTGAATATCACAGATGCTACCTTTCTGATTGACAGGTCGCAGCAAGCAGGAGCCAATCAGGATCAGGACCTCTCTATTGCTCTGCTGCTCTGGGCCCTTTCATGGTTCCTGAACCTTTAAGTACATTTGTACTATTTGAGTTTCCTGTTTTTGACTTGGCTTATCCTTTGACAGTTCTTGATCTCCTGCCTTTGTGTAGTAACCCTGCCCTTTGGTGGGTCCCCACTCAGATCTCAAGCTGGATTTAGCTCATCTTGTGCCATTACAAAAAGCACCAGAGCTATTTGCATATCAGACTGATCCCACCCTAAAGGGCAGTCCAGATCCAAAATGCAGGCCTCACATTTTGGATTTTAGCCGCCCTTTTGGGTGGGATCAATCTGATATGCAAATGCCTGTCTTGCACCTTGTTTAGTTTTTTGCTCTCCCCCTGTTTATTTTTGTGTTCCTCTATGGCCTTAAATATTTGTTTAATTTGTTTAATTTAGTCCTTTTATTTCCTAGTTCCTCTTTAAAGGACCACTATAGGCACCCAGACCACTTCAGCTTAATGAGATGGTCTGGGTGCCTGGTCCATCTAGGGTTAACCCTTTTTTCTATAAACATAGCAGTTTCAGAGAAACTGCTATGTTTTTGTTAGGGTTAATCCAGCCTCTAGTGGCAGTCTCATTGACAGCCGCTAGAGGGCTTCCGCGTTTCTCACTGTGAAAATCACAGTGAGAAGACGCCAGCGTCCATAGGAAAGCATTGTGAATGCTTTCCTATGAGACTGGCTTAATGTGCGCGCGGCTCCTGCCGCGCCTGCGCATTCAGCCGAAGAGGAGGAGAGGAGGTGGAGAGTAGAAGGAGAGCTCCCCGCCCGGCGCTAGAGAAAGAGGTAAGTTTAACCCCTTCCTCACCCTAGAGCCCGGCGGGAGGGGAACCCTGAGGGTGGGGGCACCCTAAGGGCACTATAGTGCCAGGAAAACGAGTATGTTTTCCTGGCATTATAGTGGTCCTTTAAGTTAAGCCCGGTCATTCTAAAGTCCAGTAATATGCTTCTTCTATCCCTCTGTCTTTGCCTTTGTTAGGTCACTGCCTCTCACCTCACTAAGGATCCTCTGGGCAAAGCTGATTTATACAATTAAATTATACATTTTAAAGTAAAATGTGTTTGGGTGACAATATCTCTTTATTGCTTGTCAGTGATAATATTTGCTTCCTAGTTTCCTACTTGCTGCTCTGGTGATATCTCTGAAGACGGGGTGGCCTGTGGGTGCATTCAGCCATTCACGGATAATTTTCCTCAACATTGGGATGGTCCAGGAGACTCCTAACACCATAATCACTATAGTAAGCTGTAATCTATTTAAGTGTCCTGGTTTACTGAGTCTCCAGCTCCCATTCGCTTATTCTGCATCACATAAACCTATACAACTATCTTCATCCTTAGCTACCTGCTGAAAGAAGGGAATAATGTAGTTCCAAAATTTCATCTCTAACTTGTCCTGTATTGCCTAACTCTGGGCAGATGAATATTATATCCTGTTACAACGTAACAAAATATTTTGGGATAAGTTTATATGACCAGTTTATATATGACCAGTAGTATGCACCAATAATATTCAATAACCTTGAACCGACTGAATATGTGCTGTTTGTAAAAGGTTACGTTCGCTACAATGCAGTAAATGCACAAACTATTTGCTGCTACATTACAGTATTCAGACAGTCCCGGATACTAGCAGACACGCAAGTAAGAAAACTATAACTCTGAACACGGCAACTCCAAACACAAGCTCTAAATGTTTCTCTAAACAATGAAATAAGTCAGAGATTCTAATTAAACACACATTACAAACAGATACAGATACAAACAAAATAATTCACAAATATGGAACTATTAAGGTAACTGCTCCTTAAGAGACAAATACATGAAGCTGTTAAGGTTTTATTTAATTTCTCTCTAGTGCTCTTGGGAATGAACATGATTAAAGTTTTACAAAGAATTGTTACAAAGAATTGGTCTTGTTTGGGAGTCCTTCACCCAGTCAGCTAATCCTCCCGTATCATGCCAATATTTTGGCTTCATTGCTGCCAATTCATCTGTCAGAAGACCTCTTTGATTCCAGTTTTATTCTCCTCTAGCAAGAATGAGACACAACTAATCATAGCAACTACAGTGCATGTGCTGTAGTTGCTGTGATAGAGAGCAGGATTACTGTCTTTAGGCAGGTTTTTTTTTGTTCTCCTTGTCAGTCATTGGGCATAAAAGTCTGTGCTGACTTTATGACAAATTGATTGATAGTGTGGGAAGGACCAAATCCTTGAAAAAATATCAATAGATTTTCTGGCAATTCTGGGTGGTCAGTGTGTAGATAAAATATTATTGCCTCATTTACAATAATGTTGTGTGCACACAGATCCTTTAAATGGGTTAGAGTTTTCTCTATACATTGTGGTGGCTAGAAACGTTCAGATATCAGATCACATTCATTCAAGGTTTTCCACATACTAACCACAGTCATCAGGCATAAACGGCACATGTAGTGCTTGCATTTGTTGCAAGTTCAAGGTGTCCATCCATGCACCTGTATGATGTTGAGGACATTAAACGTCACTTTTATTGCCAAGCATGCAGGATGTCCATTGGAGGTACTGCATCCAAACGTCTGGAAAGTGTAATATTTAACCAATACATTGGTTGACAATCTTACTGGCATTACCAACCAATAATGTTCTATAATATTCAATAATATAATAGGTATTTTAGATTGACCTAATTTAATTTCTACCTGGCATAATGGCTATTGTCTATCAAGCCTAAACCTTTTAACAGATGCTTCGTAGCATCAACCTCAACCTGTAAAAGACTTTCCATGGGTGAAGGGCAATAGGAAGACTGGCTGGTGGGGAGTACATGTATGCAGCTGAACGTAAGATGTTGTGGTGGTGGTAATGATGGTGGTACAGTGCTTTTAATCGAATATCCACAAGTTACAAATGATCCATTGAGTAGTAGAATGCTGTCACATGTTGCACTGCTCCAATATACTCTTCTGGTCTTTCAATGCTTAAAATGCATTCAGCGTGATACTGTATGTGTGCAGATTCATTAAGAAATATACCGAGCAGTTCCTTCATCAGAGGCCAACAATCTGCGTCACAGTTGGACACATGGAAATAGCTGAAGAGCCAAGGTGACGACTTCCCCAAACACGCCGCTCTGGCCCCTCCTAAATGTTAGGTTGTTTAAAACTGATATGGTTTATCGCCCTATTAAACAATACAAAATATGGAGTTGTGAATGGGTTAAGGCTATGGAATTGACTGCTTGAACAATTTTAACCTTAGCATTTTTGTTATTTCTAGTTGTGTCTGTCTTTTGACTGAGTGGGTGAAAGTTATTGCGTAACTAGTGCTCTCTTATGAAGAGGCACTTCACATTCTTCTCAATAGCATTCTATCATTATCAAACTCAACAACTTCCTTTAAATATTACTTAAAGAACTCTAGATCCACAGAGAACACCTGCGTGCACAGGAACAAAATTGTGCAATGGCCTTAAATGAAAAGATTCTGAAACTCTTCAAAATATCAACTCTTGACCATCCATCACAAAGATCTAATGTAGCTAATTGAGAGAACTTAAACAATCTTAAAGGACAAATTCAGGCACCTAACGTGCAATAGATTTGACCGAACACCAGTTGCCTGGTTTATTAAAAAACTGCAAAACTTTATAAACCATTGCATTATCTCCGTATCCTCCAATCTAGGAAACATACAATGTTCTTTATCTTGCTCTGTGATTATAAATTGAAAAGGAACTGACAAAAAGAGGAGCAAAGTATTGCGATTTTGGTTAACCTCTTCAAATGAAAACTGTTTTAAAAATGTATTTAAATGAAGGAAAAGCAACTGAAGCATGCGCTATGTGAGATTCAGACCACCAACTATATTCACAATTTCTCTGCACTATTGGTAGCCAGTCACAAACGCAAAAATCTAAAATTGCGTAGTTTGTAAAAAAAGGAAATCAGTGGCAAATGAATAATAATAATTCAATGTTACTTAAAAAAAAAAATTAGGAGCACTTTATGCTTCAGATCCCAATAAAAACTGCATAACATATAAGAATTATGAGTTTCTACATGATAATCTCAAAAGCTTAATTTACCATTGGAGTGAATAATGCAGCTGCCAAATTTCTCGCAAACCCAAAGGTCGTTCCTCATTGATTTACTGAACCCACCAATTCCATTTTCTGTAAAAGATAAAAGTTTATGCTGAATAAGTCCTTTTTTAGAATGTGATCCATAACATGAGATTTTTTATTTTGGCTTGGCACACATGCCTCATATTGATGTGGCATTACATTAAAGTGGTATTGCATTATATAAAGTTAAATCTGCAGAAACTGCAAGATACACCAAATGATTTATTCGCCAAAAGTTAAGTTTAGATGGATCAAAATACCTTTTTTTTTTTAAATAAAAGTATAAATATTGTGTTGGAAAAATTCTCCATTTCAGCTAAATTAGAAGTTTGACTAATCTTGCCCTTAAATGTTTAAGTGGTTTTTAAATTCCTCACAAACGACATGAGCAATTTAGCAAATTAAACCTTCATGAGCATATTACAAAAGCTTATTGTGTTATCAGCACACTTGCAATCATTCGCATGACCTTATTAATTTCCAAAATATTTATAGATATATGCAAATATGGAGTTTGTTGCTTACAGGAAAATAGTTTATCTGTTATTAAAGTTTTTTAAGAACATAAACAAACAATTTAGCACAAAGAAATGCATTCGGTGAATGCTGGGCCGTAGGGATGGGAGTAGTGACCCCCCTCTCATTTTTCTCAATAAAAACATCTGACCTATTGTTGTGGTAAGGTGTACAGTTAGTTGCTTGTTGCAAAAACCATGCTTTGCCGTTCATATATTTTTTGCAGTTTAGAACCATCCCTTCTATTGATGGCAGAAGGTGCAGCTGAGAAGCTAAGTTGTGTCATATTTTGAAAAATACCCCATCTTTTCGGTATAGACCTCTCGGACATGCTGTCTGCTCTAACAGGGGTTATGATGTCGCCCATTGGTTTTGCATTAGGCCATTCGATCATGGACACCCTAAATGACAGACCTGCACATTGTTCTGTCTTCTAGGGCTGTCATTGGGAAACAGCTTCAGGGGGTGGATTTGGACATTTTAAAAGTTACCCAAATATTAGTATCTTTGAGTTTGTGGTGGTGAACAGGCCATTTCATCTTATTGGGTCAGGGATTGAGTTTGTGGGCTGAACTAGGCAGAGCCCAATAAGTCAGGAGGCTGAGTCAGACTCTGGGAGTGGAGTAAAGCATCCTACAATTTTTAAACATCACTGGTCAATACAGGACGCAATGCAGAGAAATATAAGCACTTCTCTATGGCTCACATTTCCCTATGAAATGGATGGGCAAACACTCATAACAAAAATATTTTGGTCCGTGGTATTTTGGTCATTGGTGTAATATGCTAATGAGGAATAATACAAAAAAAATTAAAGCACTTCATGTAAATTAATGGGTGCTCTTGTTCTGCCCATTATTTTCTATTAAAGTACCAGAAATCATTGCCATGTTTTCCAGCGGAGAAGAGATTTTGATCAACAGTGAAATATTGAGTAGAATGCAATGTACCATAAGCAGTCTGATTCTCTCACCTTTACCATCGGTATTGCTTCTCAACCTGCCTTTATCTCTTATCATGTGTTGAAGAAGAATTCCGTTGATATTTCCTCCTAATGTTTTTGCACCCAGCAAAAGCATCTACTGCTTTATTTGATGCTGTACGCTTCCCTACTTTCCTACTTTTCAATTCCTGAATCACATATTGGCCATTATCGTCATCTGCCCTTTTTACTCAATTAAAAACAAAGATACCTGAAATATACAACATTCAGGACACTCAGTCTAACGGCTCTTTAGAGCTTAACCCACTTACCTGGAGAATCCCTCCTCTTGAGGTACTCAGCAGTTGTTGGGGTCTCCCATGTCTGTGAGTTAACCTCATAAGGGCAGTCACTACTAAACTTTTACACAAATGTGACTCCACAGGTAAATCCAAGACTGTGAAATTTGTTCTGGCACACATTAAAAGGCATTTGATTCACTTGTACATTATGAAACGCTTTTGTGCACACGTTGGGTTGTCACTACAATGGTAAAGAGTAGATCCTGCCAAATGGGGTAAATAGTGTCAGTTGTGCATAATGTATGATCGTTAACTGCCCAGTTTATAAACCCATGGTATATATACCTCAGAGGGTACCCACACCACAGGCAGGGTATTTTCCAAGTGAGCTTCGTGATCTTTTAGAACTGCTCCCTTGCGTGCCCTGCAGGGATGCCGGGAGCTGTGTTATGACATCACTCCGGCCCCAGCATTACTAAACAGCACTTGAGGGAGCAATGCAGGAAGAGCAGAAAATTACACAAGCCCCGCACTGGACCCCAGGTGAAGTAGGAGAGAACCGTTGATAGAAGGGGAGATATGCATTATGTTAAGGTAGGAGGATGCAGGAAAATTAGAATTTACAGAAAGAGAGGTGAGAATTAACAAAGGAGGGTGAATTACTAAGCATATGATTATTTGCATGAAGTATATTTAGAGAAGGAGGAAAGTAGGGTATTGTGGAGTAGTTCTCAGCCAGGGGCCAGTTTAGGGCTCCTCACTGCTACATCTAGCAGACAGACTCCTTTCTGATCTGCTCCACTGGACCACAGGGCAATGATCCCCACTGGAGCCCATGGAATGGATCCACTCCAGCTCTCTCAAAAGTAGGAAGATTAGCTGGACTTAAATGAAAACAATAAATTAAAAAAATTGTGTCTGTGTGTGAGAGAGTATGTATGTCAGCAATTGTGTGTGTCTGCCAGTGTGAGTCAAATCAATGAGTGTGTCTCTGTCAGTGTAAGTCAAATCAATGAGTGTGTCTGTCAGTTAGTGTGTGTCTGTCAGTGTGAGTCAAATCAGTGAGTGTGTGTCTGCCAGTGAGTGTCAATTCAGTGAGTGTGTGTGTCAGTCTCCTCTGTGTGGAAATGTGTGTGTGTCAGTGTCCTGTGTGTGTCAGGTTCTTATTTATGTGTCAGTGGCCTCTGTGTGTAACTGTGCATTTGTTTGTCAGTGAATGTGTGTGTGTGTGTGTGTGTGTGTGTGTGTAATTGTGTCTGTCATTGTGTGTCAAATCAGTGGGAGTGTATCATCATCTTTTGTGAGTAAGTGTATGTAAGTTTCGTTTGTCTTTAAATGTGTGTGTGTTTGCATCAGTTTCCTCTATGTGTAAAAGTGTCAGTGTGTGTTTCTTCTGTGTGTGTCAGTGTCCTCCGTGTGTAACTATTATGTGTATGAATTAATAGTTCATAGACTCCTCCCTTCATATATACACAATAATGAGGCTTGTTCTCCTATATGGGATTAACATAAAAATCAACACATTTCTTTTGAAATTTAATCAATCTAAACTACTTTCTCGAAGCATGGGCACTTAGATATTTTTTTGAGACCTGCAAGGGTATGTCTCCCTAAAAGATGAAGAAACAGTGGTATACTGCAACTAAACCCCATTATTTTTACCTATATTACGTTAGATATTTTTTTTAAACTTAAAGGGACTCTCCAGTGCCAGGAAAACAAACCCAGAATCCTGCAGTGCCCCCCTCTCTCCTACCCCCCATCCCATGTTGCTGAAGGGGTTAAAACCCCTTTGGTGACTTTAGATGTCTCTCGGCGCTGAGTCAGGCTCTGTCAACTCTCCACGCGTGCGCATTAGCTCTCCCCACAGGAAAGTATTATTCAATGCTTTCCTATCAGGATTCCAGCGACGCTGGAGGTCCTCATGCATAGCGTGAGGACATCCAGCGCTGTTTAAAACACTTTTCGTGTTTTAAGAACCCTGATAGACAGCAACTAGAGTAGGACTGCAAGGTAATTATTGTAGTTTATAAAAACTGCAGTAATAATTATACTTTCAGGGTTAAGGGTGATGGGAGTTGGCACCCAGACCACTCCAATGGGCAGAAGTGATCTGGGTGCCTGGAGTGTCCCTTTAATGAGCTTTAGAGCCAGTTTGAGGTTGAGTGTGCTGAATTATGCATGTTGTATTTACCAGTCAAAACAGCACTCTATGTTATGGTTTCTGATAAAAATAAACTCTTATTTTTCCATCTTCTAAATTTATAAATCATCTGCATAATTTAAAGGAACAATCTAATCACTGAAGCCACTTCATTTAAATGAAGTGATTTTGGCATTTTGACATTGTCCCATTTATTTTGATAATGTAAAACATTTGTCAGAGGCAGGTTCGCTACTTCGAAAGAGTTTGTTTTTTTATTAACTATAGTGTTCTTGAAAACCTTCATCAATTAGAAATATTCCAGTTTAATGATGTCTCGAACATAAAATTTTCGGTTTGCAAACGCGAACTTCCACAAATGTTCGAGAACCGGCGAACCGGGCGAACCGCCATAAACTTCAATAGGCAGGCGGATTTTAAAACACACAGGGACTCTTTCTGGCCACAATAGGGATGGAAAAGTTGTTTCAAGGGACTAACACCTGGACTGTGGCATGCCGGAGGGTGATCCATGGCAAAACTCCCATGGAAAATTACACAGTTGATGCAGAGTCTGGTTTTAATCCATAAAGGGCATAAATCACCTAACATTCCTAAATTGCTTGGAATAACGTGCTTTAAAACATCAGGTATGATGTTGTATCGATCAGGTAGTGTAAGGGTTACGCCCGCTTCGCAGTGACAGACCAAACTCCCCGTTTAACGCACCGCAAACAACCGCAAACAGAGGCGGCTCTCTAATTAGTTGGTTTAGGCGACCGCCTAAACCGCCTTATGGCAGACTGTGTCAGGTCCTCGGTCAGTGACCGAGGACCTGACACCAGGAGCGGGCCCGGCGGCTTGCCCGGTATGCCGCCGGGTGTGAGGCCCCTCCTGGCTGACCACCAGGGAAGAGAAGGTAGGCTCCCTCACCCTCCCCCCACGAGCCTCCCCACCCCCCCCCACCAGCCTCACCACCCTCAGCCTCCCCCCCACCAGCCTCACCACCCTCAGGCTCCCCCACCAGCCTCACCACCCTCAGCCTCCCCCACCAGCCTCCCCACCCTCAGCTCCCCACCAGCCTCACCACCTGCGGCCTTCCGACCCCCCTACCGGCCTCCACCACCCTCGGCCGCCCCCACCCACCAGCCTCCACCACCCTCAGCTTTCCCACCCCCCCCCCACCCGGCCTCACCATCCCCCAGCCTGCCCCTCAGCCTTCCCACCCCCCACCAGCCTCACCACCACCCTCAGCCTCCCCACCCGAAGCTAAGCTGGAGGAGGATGGTGCGTCAAGGTTCCGAGCGGAAGCTGTAGAAGATTGGGTGTCCTGTGTTAGCCAGTCAACTATGTCCTCAGAACTTTTCGAGTTCAGGGTACGTGGCCTCTGAACACTGGGCATTATTCTAGGGCCAAAGGGAATCACAGCACCACGACCACGACGGCCCCTACGGGGTGGCCTGCCTCTGCATGCCATTTTTTTTTGATTAGTGGTACTATGCGTGCAAGCTACTGTGACAACAGATATGAGTGGTACTGTGCAGTGGCAGAAGTTGGCAGAGTAGACGCTGTAGGCCTGACACACGCTTGCAGACAACTAACTGCTATTCAATCTATTACAGTCAGAATTGTATTTTTTTTTTTTAAATGTACACTACTGTTACACCAGATATGAGTTGCACTGGTGTGACACTGTGCCCTGGCAGGCCCTGAAACGCACACTCATGAAGGAAACTGACTGCTATTATATTACAGTCCAAAAAGTTTTGTTTTTTTTAAATGCAAGCTATTGGGACACCAGTGAGTGAGTGGTGGCACTGGGCAGGCCCTGAAACGCACACTCGTGAAGGAAACTGACTGCTATTATATTACAGTCCAAGAAGTTTTGTTTTTTTAAATGCAAGCTATTGGGACACCAGTGAGTGAGTGGTGGCACTGGGCAGGCCCTGAAACGCACACTCGTGAAGGAAACTGACTGCTAGTATATTACAGTCAAAAAAGTTTTTTTTTTTTTAATGCAAGCTATTGGGACACCCAGAGGCGGCTCTCGACTTTATGAGACCTTAGTCGAAACTCAAACATGAGGCCCCACTAACAAAAAAGTGTCACATATACACATTGATGCACAGTTTACCTGTGTATGTGCCTGAGAGTGTGTCTGACAGAGAGTATCCTTGTGTGTGAATGTATGTCTCTGTGAGCATGTTTGCGTTTTTATCTGAGACCCTATGTGTATGGGGTAGCTGCTTGAAGTGTGTTGTGTGTATGGGGGGGTGGTGGTGAGAAGGAGAGGCGGGTGATGGTGAGAGGCTGGTGATGGTGACAGGGAGGTGATGGTGTGGGGGGTGATGGTAATGTGA
>OW240915.1:312877039-313142035 GCA_933207985.1 Pelobates cultripes
GGGGGTAGTGAGGCTGAGGGTGGTGTGGGGGGTGGTGATGCTGAGGGTGGTGGGGGGGTAGTGAGACTGAGGGTGTGGGGGCTAGTGAGGCTGAGGGTGTGGGGGTTAGTGAGGCTGGGAGTGGTGAGGTTGAGGGATGTGTGGGGGTAGTGAGGCTGGGAGTGGTTTGGGGGGTAGTGAGGCTGAGGGTGTGGGGGTAGTGAGGTCAGAGAGATCAGATGAGTCCTTCAGGACTGTAGTGGACACTGAATACACTAGCCTAGCTATCAATTTCCCTATCAAATCAGCAGCAGCTACACTGTCCCTCCTCTCACTAAGAATGCAGTTTCACAATGAATGTAAAATGGATGCTGTCCAGGAGGTGGGAGGGTCTGGGAGGAGGGTCTGCTGCTGATTGGCTGGAATGTGTCTGCTGACTGTGAGGTACAGGGTCAAAGTTTACTCAATGATGACGAATAGGGGGCGGACCGAACAGCGCATATGTTCGCCATCCGTGGCGAACGCGAACAAGCGATGTTCACCAGGAACTATTCGCCAGTGAACCGTTCGGGACATCACTATTCCAGTTAATTTTAATAACAAAAGCGTTCCTTTAAAACCTTTATCAATTAGAAATCTACAAAGGTAGTTTTGGGGGCTTTTTTTTTTTAATACCCATTTAAGAACAATGTTCTCATTTCTTTTATGTCGATGTTAAATTTCAATAACTTTTCACATGTTAGAAATTATATCACATATTTTCCCACATACCATGTGTGTTGGATACTACATAAGAACTGATTAGACTGTTACTCTGAATTTTTTAGTATGTTTCAAACTTTGTTCTTTCAATTGAAAATCGAAAGTGATATAATCACAAAGCATTGCACTCTTGAACAATATCTAAGAAAAAAAAAAAGAGAGATTGATTATATGCTTTTTCCTAAAGAGTTGATGTCGTTTTAACTTTCTCACTTTATGTTAAGTGTATCTGACAATGACAGCATTACTGGATAATGTGTTGAAAACCAAGGTCGTGTTTGACACATAATCAGTCTTTAAGCAATTGAGATATCCGCCGACACCTCGAAGTCAGTTCAACCCTATTTATTTTCTAGTCTTCTGTGACCTGAATAAAATGCAAGCCATTATACAACATGAGTTTTAAAGTAGAATTTGCACAACCGATACAGGTTTCTATAACTTTATGGTTTTCCTATGAAAAAAAATCACAATCTACTTGGGGAAAGGGGGTTAGATCCTAGACTTACAATTTTCTTAACACTTAAATGCAACATAGTGTCTAGCAAAGAATATAGTGTCTGGCTTTTTATTACAATAATTTCCATAAAATATAATACAGAACTAAAATAATAAGGAAAATAGAACATTAAAAAAAGAAACACAATTATTCTATTATAGCATTCACTACTGAAGATGTGTTACCTTTTACTGATGGGGCAAAAAATAGTTCTACTTTCAGAACCATAAAGTATATTACACTATTTATTTTTTGTAGTCTTTGTCATAAGCATCAAAGGCAATAAATGGGTCAGACTTAGATCAATACTTGTCCTGAAATTAGTATGAATCTGAGTTACAATTCAAGGTAAAACCTAAGAATGCAGTAATGTCGTTTTTTTCTGAACAGCCATTTGGCACAGGTAACCAATGACATTTCATAAATGGAAAAGAGCGTGAGAACATCTTATGAATGTATTATCATTTAATCTGTTCACACGGTACGTGTATATGGAAGGATGGATGGTAATGCTGTATCAATTTGTGTAGGCTTATGGTAATTTGAAATTTACATCTATGCCCCATTTAACTCAGGTACTGATAAATGCTGTAGCTGCTACAGTTGGTGAATTAATTATAATTTTTTTTTTTTTTTTTAAATCCCACCATTTGGGGCGTGAGAAAAAGACAGCGATCAGACTTGTTGCCTTGTGTTAGGTATTTTTGGGAAGTGTTTTCAAAGATGTCATCAAACAATGCATATGCTTGGATTTAAGCAAACCAGCAGTGAGTATGATTATCGTTGTAATCAAGAATATTCAACCCCCATTGAAAATTAGGCTTATCAGCAAAATGTACAGACCTTCAACTGTTTGCAATGAACAAATCCAACAAAAGCAACTGAAAATGCTTCAAGTGATGTCCCCAAATTCAAATGGAAATGCAACGTATAATGATTTCTCCAGTCTCAAGATTATTCAACCCCCTTCATGGCAAGCATCTTTAGTACTTAGACGAGCACCCTTTTGCTGTTAAGACCTGCTGGAAATGAGATGCATAGCCAGACACTAGCTTCTGGTAGCCTTCCTGAGAAATCTTAGCCAATTGCTCATGAGCAATGGCCTCCAGTTCAGTAATATTCGTGGGTTTGTGTGTTGCAGCCACCTTCTTCAACTATCACCAGAGATTTTCTGTGGGGTTCAAGTCAGGTGACTGTGATGGCCACTGTAGAATTTTTAAGGACTTCTTCTGCAACCAAGCCTTGGTGGAATTTAAGGGAATGCATGGGATCATAGTCTTGTTGGAAGGTCTAATGACAACCAAGCTTCTGCTGCCTCACAGACTGCATGATGATTTTTCCTAGGATTTAATGATACTTCAATGAATCCATCTTGCCTTCCATACACTGTAAGTTTCCCAAGCAGCCCAAGAACATCACCGAGCCACCACCATGCTAAACTGTAGGCAGAGTGTTTTTTTAGCGTATGCTTAATTCTTCTTTCTCCAGCTGTACCACTGATCAATTAGGCCAAACATTTCCACACCCCCCTCCCCAATATAGATAAGAGGTGTCCAAAAGGTAGACCACAATATTTTATAGGATTGCTGGATTATTGGAGTTGTAGCTGGGGTCTATCATTTGGACACTCTAATTCTTGATCAATGATGGGAAAACCCAGATGAGTATGAACTATATTTTACATAGTTACATAGTTACATAGTTACATAGCTGAAAAGAGACTTGCGTCCATCAAGTTCAGCCTACCTCACATTTGTTTTTGCTGTTGATCCAAAAGAAGGCAAAAAAACCCAGTTTGAAGCACAATTTTGCAACAAGCTAGGAAAAAAAATTCCTTCTTGACCCCAGAATGGCAGTCAGATTTATCCTTGGATCAAGCAATTATTACCCTACATTGAAAGATTATATCCTTGAATATTCTGTTCTTGCAAGTATGCATCTAGTAGCCGTTTGAACATCTGTATGGACTCTGATAAAACCACTTCCTCAGGCAGAGAATTCCACATCCTGATTGTTCTTACAGTAAAAAAACCTTTCCTTTGCCTTAGACGAAATCTTCTTTCTTCCAGTCTAAACGCATGGCCTCGTGTCCTATGTAAAGTCCGGTTTGTGAATAGATTTCCACACAATGGTTTGTATTGGCCCCGAATATATTTGTATAATGTTATCATATCCCCTCTCAGGCGACGTTTTTCTAAACTAAATAGGTTTAAATTTGTTAACCTTTCTTCATAGCCGATATGTTCCATTCCTTTTATTAGTTTTGTAGCCCACCTCTGCACTTTTTCTAGTGCCATAATATCCTTCTTTAGAACAGGTGCCCAAAATTGCACAGCATATTCAATATGGGGTCTTACCAGTGATTTATAAAGAGGCAAAATTATATTCTTGTCCCGAGAATGAATGCCCTTTTTCATGCATGACAATACCTTACTGGCCTTGGCCACTGCTGATTGACATTGCACATTGTTGCATAGTTTGTTGTCTATAACAATTCCCAAGTCCTTTTCATGTGTTGTTATCCCTAATTCGCTTCCATTAAGGGTATACGTTGCTTGTGTATTCTTTACGCCGAAGTGCATAACTTTGCATTTTTCAACATTAAATTTCATCTGCCATTTGAGTGCCCAGTCCCCCAGTCTATCTAAATCCCTCTGCAGCAAAGTAATATCTTGCTCACATTGTATTGTTTTACAAAGTTTGGTGTCATCTGCAAACACTGAAACATGACTTTCAATGCAGTCTTCAAGATCATTTATAAACATGTTAAATAGAAGGGGTCCCAGAACAGACCCCTGAGGGACACCACTTGCCACCTCTGTCCAGCTTGAAAATTTACCATTAATGACAACTCTTTGTACTCTGTTTTAAGCCAATGTTCTACCCAAGAACAAGCATTTTCATCTAGACCGATTTCCTTGAGTTTGAACACTAATCTATTGTGTGGAACTGTATCAAATGCCTTGGCAAAATCCAAATAGATCACATCCACGGCAACACCCTGATCTATACTTCTACTTACTTCTTCGTAGAACGCAATCAAGTTAGTTTGACATGACCTGTGCTTCATAAAACCATGCTGATTTTTGCTGATAACCATGTTCTTCTCAAGGAATTCTTGAATATTATCCCTTAATAACCTTTCAAATATTTTACCAGCCACAGAAGTTAAGCTCACAGGTCTATAATTTCCAGGCAAGGATTTTGAACCCTTTTTGAATATAGGAACCACATCTGCCTTCCTCCAATCCTCCGGAACACTTCCTGAAAGAAAAGAATCTTGAAAGATTAAAAACAGAGGTTCACTTATTTCTGCACTTAGTTCCTTAAGTACACGTGGATGGATACCGTCAGGCCCTGGAGCTTTGTTTATATTAACTTTCTTTAGTTGCTGCAGCACCTTGTCTTGAGTTAACCAATTACAATTATTCTGCAAGTTTTTAGTAGCAATCATTTGCACATCTATTGCCATGGGTTCTTCCTTAATATATACGGAGGAGAAATAGTTATTTAAAATTCCTGCCTTTTCCTAACTAACACCCCCGTTTCAGTTTTTAGAGTACCTACACTTTCATTTTGTTTTTTTTTAGAATTTATGTACTTAAAAAATGCTTTGGGGTTGGTTTTGCTCTCTTCAGCTATCATTATTTCATTTTGAAGTTTAGCAAGTCTAATTGCCTTTTTGCACACATTATTTGCATCCTTGTATCTTTTATAAGATGCATCTGATTTGTCCGATTTAAATGCTTTAAATGCCCTTTTCTTAGTTGTAACATGACACCAAGTCAGTCTAAAGGCAGGCTGAACACCATGGAAAATGTAGGCTACAAACAAGCAAAGCCACATGGCTTGATTGTATTCACCCACAAGTACTAAGGAGCTAAGTGTAGAAAGTAGTGAACCTCTGTTCACTAATTTCTTTCAGGAATTGTACTTGAGAATAGGAGGAAGGCGAATGTGGTTGCTTTATTCAAAAAGGGTTCAAAATTAAGCTTAACGTTTGTGGCTGAAAAAATATTTGAAGGGTTATTAAGAAATAATTTTCAGTTTGCGCTGCACAGAATACATTCATGTCCTTTTTCTTATGTGAGAGCTCTTCAACAGGGCTGTGCATGAGTTGCCTTGGAAGAGCATTGAACCAACGTGTGCATTTTATGGGTGTGCTTGTCATTTGTGATGACATAACACTGTCTTCTCTGACCCCACCCCCTTCCCACTGTGCTGCTGAGATTAAAAATGAGGAGACTGAATTTTTTTCCCGGTCCGACCCTGGTTGTCATTAATGGTAAATGGCTTCTATTCAACATATTTATAAACTATCTTGAAATAGGCATTGAAAGTTATGTTTTAGTATTTGCAGATGACACAAAACTCTGAAAAGTAATACGATTTAGCGTAAAACAAAAGAAGGTTTTTTTTTTTTAACAGTAAGAACAATAAGGATGTGTAATTCTCTACAGAAGATGTAGCTTTATCAGTCTGTATATATATTTAAACAGTCTTTGGATGAATATTTTTTTTTTCAAGTTTGTTGCAAAATTGGAAAGTGCTTCATGTATTTTGCCTTCATGTGGGTCAACGGCAAAAGCAGATGTGAGAAATGCAGAACGTAACAGACGCATGTCTCTTTTCAGACTATGTAACTATGTAATATTACTGATCTCAATCAAGAGTTCAATTAAAACATAAAATTCAAATGGAGCTTTGCATAAAGGACTTGGAACACCTGAAATATGTCTAAGTCTACGAGAAACGGTGTAAAATTATTTTTCTATATTAAAGAATTAAGTGAATGATTTTGCTTTCATCAGTCTTTTACATTAGTTAATGCATGTATACATGTTATTTATTAACAGTCTCTTACTGTCTATTTCTAAATCAATAGTCTTAGCTGATAATTGATCCCCATTACGCTTCATATTCAGTGCTTATTTATGTTTCAGCGATAACATGTTCTCTATTTACTCCTTCACCTCTGCTCCCATCAACAACCTGTCCAAGATTCTTCACTTAAGACTTCCATGGATTCATGGGAGTGAACACCATAAATAATATAGTTATATGTTTTTACACTTTTGCAAGGTTGCTAAAAACACATGAAGTCTTAATTACTAATACCCCTACTTAATCATGGTTTAAATGTCTTAAGGCACTCATTGGCTAGATGTCTACCTTTTAATGTGCATCATGGTTGCTATTATCGCAATGCATTACTTATGAAGTGGTGGAACATAGAACTGAGTAACGTAGATACAAAAATAGAAAATGATGGATGAATGGGATTGGTGCTCTCTTGCTTATGAGGTGTGTCAATGGGTTGACCTGGAGAGATTTATCATTTAAGATCTAGAAAACGAACTCATCATTATATGAACTTTACATCCTTAATCATTTACTTTTATATGTTTTTTATCATTTCTTTCCCTATTTCCATGCATCATTCTTTGTTCAGTTATGACAAATTCATTTTCTAAAAGCAAAATGTTTAGAAAACAGCATTTTTAGAAAACATTGTAGATTCAACTACAAACCTGTTTCTACGCGATCAGGCCTTGCATGCATAGATCAGTCTGCCAATAGCCTTTCTTTACTCCTACAGTGAGAAAAGATTCCTTTAAAAAAAAGTTGAGATAGTTCACCTAAAAATGTTGGAAAAAATGGTCAGCTATCCCCTAGGTGGTCATAGAAGATAAAATGTAATTTAAAAATAAAATTGCATGTTTTTATTTAAAAATTCAAAGGGCTTAAACAATCCTAATACATTTTAAGATTAAGCAGCAAAAATATTTAACCTATGTTAAGATTAAGCAGCACCTTAACCTTTAATTTCTTCAGATTTCCCAGTTCTGCGTACGTGGCATATTTTCTCAGCTTTGACTAAGATGCTTTGACAATATGTGCATGTGGATAGTCTGTAGGCAGCCTACCAACCTCTGACAAGTAAAATATTTTTCATGGACTTGCATCATCCAGACCTCTGTGTATGCCATTTACAAACCTCCTTCATCACATTACCATTAATTAATCTCCTTAAGCTACACCACTGTGTCATCATTTTTTCTGATTCATGGACCTCACCACCTCTCTGTTCCATTCGGTCTGATTACATCTCATTTTCTCATTCTGCTGTTTTCCCTCTTCCTGTTGCTATTCAGGCTGAGTGCTTATGATTACAAATCATCTCATTAATGCCAGACAGGCGTTCAGTTCAACATAAGCGTCTAACCTCATTAATGTATGAATGTCGTGCTTTTTGGGGGACGTGCTTTTAAATATGATGGCGCAAACCTTTCACATTCATAAGTTCTTCTTGGAAGAGGTTAAAAGGCAGTTCAAATGGAGCAGAAAGATGTATCCGCATCATGTGATGATATCAAATATTGATGGTCTATCTTTCCTGGTATGATGATAAAAAGCTTGCAGAATACTTTTATTGGAAGGGCTAAAAATCTATCTGAATTTTATTACTGCAAGTAAGTGGGCTTGTCTGGAAATATGAGAGGAAAGACATAAATATACACCCAATAAGAAAAAATATTATGTCTTAATGCTACTTTACGCATATTCTGTCACGTCTACTAAAATGCAGTGGTTTCAAATTGTAAAAATAATTAAATTGTTAACCATTAAGTTGGGTATGATGAGTCTAATTCCACTGGTCATGCATAGTCATCATGCAATTATTGAAGTGTTCCGAGCATGTCATGTGTTACCGGTCTGTATTCCCAACACCAACCAGCAACCTTTTGGTTACTCTTTGGCAAGGCAAAATAGGCAGGCAGAGCAGAGATGGGTATTACAGGATAGTAGCACCCACAAAGCTGAGGGCATGGTGGTTCTGGTAAGGTAAGTGAATATCTCAGAACTTTACATTGAATACATTGTGTATCTCTGTGAGCTATAATGCATTCAATGTAATTTAGAGGATTCATGTTAAAGTAAACCTGTCTTGACTGACAGGTTCTTGGTATAAGTTTGGCTGTTGAAAAGCATCTAAACAATAAAATTGTGATTATGTCGATATTGTTAATACATCAGTAGCCATTATTGTGTTGATAATTTTCTAACAATACATTATTTTAGATCTCATTGTGTTGATAATAATTATTAGAGGGATGCACAATAAGCGTTGCTTCTTTTTTTTATGGAGTTACAATTTGCCATTATCAAGTAATTAAAAATATTAGTTTGTCGGGGCGTGGTTTGGAGCTGGAACAAGATGCCTGCTTGAATATGAACACACACGTGTATCGGACGTAAGTACTAAAACCAGACTGGAAACACCAGTAATGAAGATTGGCTTCAGATGGCCAGGCACCAGATGGCCATGCTGGGGTGCAGACAGAGGTACACTTGGCTGATCTGTGCTCAATAAAGTGAGATAGGGCAAACATCAACTTTCCGGGTCACCTCACACTAAACATACTCTAGTCTGCAAACTGGTTGTATAAGAGCTGGTTTATACATATTTCTGTGAACTTACAATATGGCTTTATGGAACTTGTTTAGCATTTGTTTAGATTATGATTTTTCTTTTTTTTTCTATGTACCGACCACTGGACCGATTTTAAAAAAATGTCTTTTTCAATGCAAAATAAAAACAAATTGAACCTAAAAATGTTAGTTCATTTAAGTTAGTGTGATAGGATAAGGACAACATCTTAGAAAATGAAAATCAGAATAACAACTTAAAACCCTACAGCACATTTTGACGTGAATGCATTCATTCTTTTAATAAGAAATATTCCATTTATATAAAAATGCATGTAAGCAACGCTTGTAATTGAAATTCCGTTGAGATAATGGAACACAGAAAATTGGCTTGTTTAAATTATGTTCACATTTTATTTAAATTCCCACTCTAATCGCGTACTCATCAGATGAATTTGTTGCTTAAGAAGAAATTGATTGTTAAATCAATCTTGAGATCAATGTATGAATATCAACCCATTTTAGACAATACAAAGTGTCTGACTTGTATACGGGGCTGGATTTACCCTCTCAGCTACAACAATGCCAGTTTCCTCAATGCACAAAAGCCCGTCATTTGCTGGATGGTGTATTTCCTTGGATGGATGAATGAGAGTAGTTTGGAGTATGGTAACTATGACAGGGAGGGTGGCTGGATGGCAATAAATGCAAGGTGGGTAGAGGTAAATGACATGTGCAGAGTGCTAGTCTGTGTTTTTATAGAGTGTCAGTGTGTGCATGCAGGAGCATTTTTGTGTGATGTTTTAGTGTGTTATGTGGGTATTTAGTGTGCATGTATGGGTATGTTAGCGTATTGTCTTTCTATTTCCCATCTCTATTCCCCTCTAATAATTTATTTCTCTCTCACATGTGTTTCTCTCCCCTTTCCCCGGTTATGCCCCTCTCCCCATATCCCTCTCTCTCTCTCTGCAAATGTTCCCCTCTTATCCCCCCTTCCCTCACTTGTTTTCTTCTTCTTTCACCATCCCCTACTTGTACCCCTCTTCTGTCCCATTCCCTCACTTTTACCCATCTTCTTTCCCAATCCCTCACTTGTTCCTGTCTTCTTTCACCACCCCTCACTTGTTTCCCTCTTTTTTCCATCCCTCACTTGTTCCCCTCTTCTGTCCTCCATCCATCACTTGTAGCCCTCTTCTTTCCCCATACCTCAATTGTTCCTCTTCGCTGTCCTCCATCCCTCATTTGTACCCCTCCTCTTTCCAAATCCCTCACTTGTACTCCTCTTCTTTCTTCATCCCTTAGTTGATCCCCTATTCTGTCCTTTATCCCTCACTTGTACTCCTCTTCTTTCCCCATCCCATACATGTACCCTCTTCTTTCCCTCATCCTTAACTTGCTTCCCTCTTCTTGTTCCCCCCCCCCTTCCATCATAGATATCACTCTTCTTTATTCTTCGCCCTCACTTGTACCCCTCTTCGTTATTCCCACACCTCATTTGTTCCCTCTTCTCTCCCTGTTTCAATTACCGGTTCTGCTCTTCTGTTCCCGTGCCTCACCCAATTGTTCCCCTTTTAGCCGCATCCCCCACTTATTACCATTTGTTTACTTGTATCATAATGTGCCCTCTCCCAGTCGCTCACTTGTTCTCCCAGGTGCCAGGTGAGGAGGGGGAAAAAGTACTTCTCCTTCTCACCCAAACACCTCTGCTATACCACCAATGATGCACGGTTCTTGCAGAGCCACCCCTGTCCCATGTGCTGCCCTGTGAGAACAGAAAATGTGAATTTATTTGCAAGAATTCATCTGCTTCATTTGCATTCCCACTCGAACGATTCTTGAAATCTTGGAGATGGTTTTACACTTGATAGTATTTAAAGGAACACTTTATAGGTAGGAATACAAATTGTATTGTTAATGATATGGTGCTCTACTTCCTGTCTAGATTCAGGATCCCCTAAATGAAATTAAAAATGAGGGAAAGTTTTCTGTCAAGCTCCAAAACTCACTCCGTGCGGACGCCCACTCTGCCTCCAGTGACGTTGACCTGTAGGCAGTCTCCTCTTCGACTTCCTGTCTTATCCAATGGGTATAAGAAGTGCAATGTGTGGCAAGCACCAAGCTCATCAAATCAAATGCTTCTCCTAGGGAAGCACTAAATCAAATGCTTCTCTATGATAAGCAGTTGAGGACATACAACATTTTCATCCAATGTGTGAGGACACTGAAAGTCACACGCAGTTGTAGCAGCACTGGCAAACTCTAGTGGCTGTCACATTTAATAAAATTTTTGCTGTGTACCGAAGCTCCACTATCCTGACTGGGTATCTCTGCTAAATTCTCCTGGTAGCCAGAAGAAGCGTTGGTCAGTGATTATAACCCTTTTCCCCAGTAACTAGACGACACATAGTTCTGGGAGTATAATTGATATTTATTAGGAAAGCACAGTCTTTGATACAAGGACCCACAGCATGGGGTCCCTATTAATCCCCGAGTAATTAATCTGATAATTAATCTGGTGCCTCTGAGTCAAGGAGATAATTGAGTTAGCCCTTGCTTAAGCTAATTATCTCCCGGATACAGAGGACAAAAACATGATAGCTCTGGTACGAGCTCCCAAATTGGCAAATAGGTGTTTAGGTCTGTGGCGAATAGGCAAATAGTTCCAAAGGATAGTTCCAGAGTATAGGAGGAGGAGAGACCACTAAGGGACACTAGGGGGGAGGGAGAGGAGGAGAGACCGCTAAACGACACTAAGGGGGGTGGGTGGGGAGGAGAGACCACCAAGGGTCACTGGGGAGGAGAGACCACCAAGAGACACTGGGGAGGAGAGACCACTAAAGGACACTGGGAGAAAGAAAGGAAAACCACTAAGTGACACTGGGGGAGGAGGAGAAACCACTAAGGGAAAGATGGAGGGGGGAGGAGAGAAAACTAAGGGAAAGATGGAGGGAGGAGGAGAGACCACTAAGAGAAAGATGGTGGGGAGGAGAGACTACTAAGGGACACTGGGAGAGAGGCCACTAAGTGAAAGATGGAGGGGGGTGGGGGGAGAGACCACTAAGGTAAAGATGGGGGAGGGAGGGAACTCTAAGGGAAGGGGGAGGGAGAACATTATGGGAAGGGGGGCAAGGGAGAGCACTAAGGGACAGGGGGCAGGTGAGAGCACTAAGGGACAGGGGAACAGAGGAGAGCACTAAGAGACAGGGGGGCAGGGGAGATCACTAAGGAAAAGGTGGGGAGGGGAGATCACTAAGGGATGGGAGAGCACTAAGAGATAAGAGAGCACTAAGGGACAGGAGGGGATGGGAGAGCACCAAGGGACATGAGGGGAGGGAAGAGAACTAAGGGACAGGAGGAAAGGGGACAACACTAAGGGACATGAGGGGAGAACACTAAGGGACAGGGGGAGAAGTGGAGTTGAGACCACTCATGGACAGGGGGAAGTGGAAGAGATTATTAAGGAGCATGGGGAGTGTAAGACACACAGAAAGACTGAGAAAGGGGTGAAAGAGAAGCACAGAAGGGCTGGTAGAGGAGACAGAGACACACAGAGGGACTCAGGAGAGAGACACACAGAGTCGCTTGTGAGGAAGACACACAGAGGGGCCTGGTGGGAAAGGAGACACACCAAGGAGCTGGGAATAGTAAGACACAAATGGGCTTGGGGGAATAAGACACGCAAAGGGGTTGGGAGGATGTAGCCGACATACAAAGAGTGGGGATAATGGACACACAGGGGGTTTGTAAGAGAAACACTAAAGAGGAGTGTAAGACACAAAACTTAAAGAAAAAAATATACAAAAAATTATATTAACAAAATAAATATAATAATGAATGTAAAGAGCTACTCCCCTCATAGCCCCTATCCTACCCCACAAATCCTCGCTTTCACACTACACACATACACAATGCATCCTTACACATCCACAAAACACGCATGCACAGAATGCATCCCTACTCACACACACACACTGCTTCTCTTAATGCATTTCTTACACACACTCAATGCAGCCCTTACGGGCACACACACTGCATTACATTACATATACAGAAACACACCTTGCATCTCTTACACATACAAACACAGATTCACACAATGCATCACACACACACACATCCAGAAACACATAATGCATTCTTTACACACAAACACACACTGCATCCCCTATACACACCCACTACATCCCTTACACAAACTGGTATCCCTATAGATTACAATCCATAAGAACACACACACACATTACATCATCTACAATAACACATAACAGGGCACCAAAAATCCTTGCTTTCCGTATGAAGGTTTATATAAAGTTGTACGTCATGTTTTTTCACCTTCCATAATGACAAGGGGTGCTGGATCATTTAATTGAAAGGTTCTTACAATGCTCCAGGACTGTATTTTAAAGGGTTTCCATGACTAAATTATGTTTCAAGGAGAGTTGCAATAGCTTTCTCCCAAACACAGTTATATATTGTTGCAGTCCTAAACTTGCCCGCTCACTCAAATATGTTAGTACAAGTACTTGTATGGCATATTCCTTGCAACAGTAACGTATTAAAAAAATATAGAGAGAAATAATTTGAAAAATGTATCCTTTTATTGGGATTTGTACAACTTTAATAAAAAAAATAAAAAAATTACATGCAGGTGGTTTTTAAAATCCTGTAGGTGGGTCAAATAAAAGGTTTTTTTCTTTTTATGAAATTGTTTAATAAGTTTACTTCTGGATGTTTGTACTTCCGTTCCTTATCATTATTATTATTGTTATTACTATAACTTGTTTTTTTTTTATAATTTTTTTTTTAATAATCTTTTTGATTTTGCTACTCTTACCTTGAACCCATCGGTACATTGTAACTCCATAGTGAGAAATTCTCAGAGGCTCTGATTAGCAAGAACCTTTGCACATCTAATTTCAGAATATATGTCAAATTCAAATATTAATGCAATTAAGCAAACATGAACAGATGGTCTGGTGAGCCATAGACCAAACTGCTTAGTTTATGTAAACGCTTTACAGGTTGACGTACAATTCACATTACAGCCAATTTAATAGATTATGCTTTGCCTGGAGGCACATATAGATTTTCTTTTTTACAGACTTTGGTGTATTCTGCTTACAGATTGATAAATGTATAATGATTACTTATTATTTTGTTTGAGAATTTTTATGTTCTTTTTCCAGTGTTTAGCAATGTTAATGCTCCTAGCAGTTGAGAAAACATATATTCGTTTCATTTTAATTATTGAAATCATCATTTGTAACTAGCAGAAGGCCATCTCAGACAAATGGAGTCTTATTCTTTACCGGATGAAGATGGATTCACTATCATTATTGTTTAAAATAGGTGATAGACGTATATATTGAAGAAATTGAGTTTTTTTGGGAAGGGCTTAGCTAGAGATGAAGAACGTTTTTGCTCTGGGTTTACAAGATAAAAAAAAGCCCTAGAGAATAAGGACTTTGTCACATGATATCGCCTTCATAGTGTCCATGGAAAAATGTCACCACTTGGCTGTTTTGTTGGCCAAGATTGTGTTAGTAACTTGGTAATATGCTGGCACAGTATAAAGAGTAACTGGCATTTGTGTCTCTACCGATCGTGAAATAACCTACTGTAACTGCCTTAGAATAAGTTCACTTTTTAAAACAAAGATACTATGACATAATATATACAGTTTTCATTTTTGTAAAAAATGAATGGGTCAAATTGGATTAATTAAAACAAAGATGCAACTTGGAGAAAGGTAAGTCCAGAGGACGAGAGAAACATAGAAACATAGAATGTGATGGCAGATAAGAACCATTCTGCCCATCTAGTCTGCCCAATTTTTTAAAATAATTTCATTAGTCCCTGGCCTTATCTTATAGTTAGGATAGTGTAATGCATATCCCACAAATGATTAAACTCCTTTACTGTGTTAACCTCTACCACTTCAGCTGGAAGGCTATTCCATGCATCCACTACCCTCTTCTGGATATTATTTTTAAACCTTTGTCCCTCTAATTTAAGACTATGTCCTCTTGTAGTTTTTCTTCTTTTAAATATAGTCTCATCCTTTTCTGTGTTGATTCCCTTTATATATTTAAATGTTTCTATCATATCCCCCCTGTCTCGTCTTTTCTCCAAGCTATACATGTTAAGATCATTTACCTTTCCTGGTAAGTTTTATCCTGCAATCCACGAACCAGTTTAGTAGCCCTTCTCTGAACCCTCTCTAAGGTATCAATATCCTTCTGAAGATACGGTCTCCAGTACTGTGTACAATACTCAAAGTGAGGTGTTCTGTACAATGGCATGAGCGGTAGTTTGGTGTTGTAGCAAGAGGTTAAAGGATAAAAAAGTAAAGGTATGACAGAGACATTGTTATTTAGGGGCCCGAGATGCTGGATCCTTTAGCCCCTACATGTGGTGTTAGAATATTAGTAGATTAGTTTTTTTCTTCTTTTTTACACTATATGCCTGCCTCTCAAATCATCTTCTCAAAGATCACGAGAAGAGTGTTAATGGGCTACTAATGGTTACATAAGGGTTTCACCCTGGTAACAGTTTGTGGTGGGGTCAAATCCATTGTAGAAGTAGAAAGGGAGGAATCGAGAGTGAGTAGTTACTTGGGAATGACTAGGGTTTTTATATTGTTGTGCGCAATGGGAATTATAACTGCCTTTGGAAAAATTGGAAAATATTAAAAGAAGCAACTTCACAATAGCAATTAAATTGTTAGGGTGTGAAGAGGCACCAAGTGCCGTCTTACTTTAAGAGGTCAAACATGAACTAACGCTTTAACACTAAAATCCAGAAGAAAGTGTCTCTGCCTCTCTATTTGTTGTGAATGTCCTTAGAGTTCCCTCCCTCCCCCATCTTTCCCTTAGTGGTCTCTCTCCCCCCGCCCAGTGTCCCTTAGTGGTCTCCCTCCACCCCATCCAGAAGAGAGTGTCTCTGCCTCTCTATTTGTTGTGAATGTCAGAGGCTCAGGCATTGACCAGGCACCAGGCACCTGTGATAGGCTCAATGTGATGAAGTTGTTATGATGCCCAAAGTGGTCCTTAAGCTGTTTTAGTTGAGGGAGAGGGTTTGATTGTGATTTACTGGATGTGGAGATAAAATGTAAGTGTAATTTACTGGTTTTGGTGACAGACTTCTGTGAATGAGAGTTTCCGCAATACAAAGGCTTGCTTATGATTGACAGTTATTGGAAATGGGGTTTGGGAATCGGGTGGAGAAGATGGATGACATTAAATGGTTGGAGGTATAGATAAAGTAACTGGCTGAGGATGATAAAGGTACTTTCAGGGAGAGGTTAAGAACATTGAATTGTTGGTTAGGGGACAAGAAATGTTTAATAAAAAGACCACGTTAGTTTGGGCCTTAATGTGGAAGTTTTTAAAACAAAGCAATGCCCTTGGGATCCATGCAGGGAATGAGATGATCCTTGAAGGAGTCTTCCAAGTTTATAAAAAAGTAGCCACATGCACGTCCTCAAGGTTGAATCTCACTTGAGCTATCATGGCCTTCTGGGGCTTAATTTGCCATGGTCAGTCTTCATAATTATGGAAGAAAATAACCGTGGGAAAGTAACAGTGAGGGTGACGGATACAGTAAGCCATGTCCCATAAAACATTATATAAAACTACAATAGTTAATACAATAGTTGAAACTTTTTTGTTTGCCGTGGTTCGATGGAAAAAGACAAGCATGAAAGACAAAAGTACATCATTATAAGCTAATACAACTTTGCATGAAGGTAGTGACTTGTCTATCTTGCACAACAAAACCAAACAAAGCATGCTCTCTCTCGTGTAAAAATTGACATTTCTTACTGTGGGTCATCAGATAACCCCATATTGAATACTCCTTTGATATAAGATTTTTTTTTTCTAATAGTCCTTCAAAACTCATCTGCTCGCTATATAAACCCAGCTAAGTGACCATGTGTTGGACTAGCCCCTCTATGGACTCTGTTCTTCTCTACAACTTAACTTCTCCCTCTGTATAACTCGACCACTACTACATTTATAATAACTATCTATATCTATTATATATATTTGAATTTTGTTTTATAAATATTGAAGTATTCACCTTCCTCCCCCGCATCGTACATTTTATCTTTTTCTTTTCTATTCTATCGCCCGCTGGATTTTACCGTGATTATAATATTAGTACATTTTAAATGTCTGTTATTCATACTAAATGCATTACCTCTATCTGCATTAATAATACATGCACATATTTTTTTTCCCCTTGTTATAAAGCTTGACCTTCTTCAATAATTGAATATAGGATTATGTGTATGTTCCCACTAAATGTGATGTGTCTACTAATCTATTTGTCTTATTTTATTTGCCGGTGGTCTGTTGCTCTTAATACAGTTACAGACATATTATTTTATCTGCTATTGGCTTCTTAATTTTCAGAAATGTTTTACATCAGACCTGTAGAAACATGTTCATGTGGCATTTGTGCACAAACAGCGCATTGATGTAACTATAGACATTTTCAAACAAATTATATCTTTTATTGCAAAACATTGACACCACGAACAGAGATGTATATTTCCAATCTGGAAAATATCACAGAATGAAGGTGTTATGATAATGAATACAGTTACTCTACAATAACCTCAAGGTTTATGGAAGTTAGCAAGCGGAGGTATGGACATCTGTAGATTGGAGGAATGAAGGAATCATAGAGACAGAGATTTAAAAAGCAAATATATAAACTATTGGTCTGTAGGTGCTCCGTCCTTATCGAAGTATTTGATTGTTTTCTACATTTTGATTTTTACATTTTACATGCAGGCAAGTCTTCAGTTTTGTAACTTTTTTGAAGCTTTTCACCTTCAAATTACACCTTCTTGCCATGATGCTGTTAATAGTAGATACTGAAGAATCCAGAAAGCAGTGGCAATTTGAGAAATATTAAGAATCTTGGTGGGTAGCTGGAATACACTCTCCCCCTACCCCCTGCATGCACAAACCAAATCAGCCATTATCTGACCCAAGATAACTCATGATAGAACGGTTGTTGCTCATTCACAGAGTGATGATATCGCCTGTCATTGGCCTGTGAGCTGAGCACAGCCAGGCTGCTCTGACATCATTCTTTCCTTTAGAAGTGTGCCAATCACATAGCCACTGTGTTTTACTCTGTGTTTTAGGAAAGATGGACAGCTGTGATCAGCTAAATTGGATGAAGACAGGTGACATAATCACTCCGAGAAGGAGCAGAAACCATTCTAGTCAAAGTGGTTTAGTTAATGGCTTATTCTGACCCAAAATTACAAAAAATGGCAGCGTACGTGGGGAGTGTAAGTAGAAAATTGTAATGTAAAAAAATATAGATGATTAAGGAAAAGATGACAAAATAACATTATGTGCATCAAGGAACTTTAAACAATAAAAAAAAAGGTATTTGATGAGCTTTTTTTTAAGGGACACTATAGTCACCAGAACAACTACAGCTTATTGCATTTGTTCTGGTAAGTAGACTCATTCCCTTCAGGCTTTTTGCAGAAAACACCATCTTTTCAGAGAAAATTCAGTGTTTACATTCCAGGTAGTGAGAACTCCACTGGCCACTCCTCAGATGGCTGCTAGAGGTACTTCCTGGGGCAGTGCTGCAGAGTAAGCAGAGTCTCCACCCTCTGCATGCAGACACTGAACTTTTCTCATAGAGAGATATTGATTCAATTCATCTCTATGAAGAGATGCTGATTGGCCAGGGCTGTGTTTGACTTGTGCTGGCTCTGCCCCTGATCTGCCTCCTTGACAGTCTCAGCCAATCCCAGGGGGGAAGCATTGTGATTGGCTCAGGCCACCACCTCTGATGATGTCAGCAGGCAGAGGTAGTTCACAGGCAGAAGCAGCAGCTTCAATCTTGAATACAAGTAAGATTTTACTATAGTTAGGGAGGCAAGGAGGGGCCAGGGGGGCTAGATGGTGGTTTTAACACTTCAGGGTCAGGAATACGTGTTTGTGCTCCTGACCCTTTAGTGCTCGTTTAAGTATTTAATCCGTATTGAGTGTTGGCTTTAAAGATTCCATCTGGGAATAAATTAAAAATCAGTGAGTCAGTCAACAAGAAGGATACCTGTGTTACAGATACTTTTTTAGAAAATGTGATGGTTACAACTTTCAGATGAAGGATAGATAGGTCAAAAAAGTTTGTGAAACTCCAAATTATTATGCAAATTCTAGTGTCACAAAGATTAAATATTTTGTTTTTCAGTTTAACTCAGGGATGGCATTGTGTCTCTTTTGATCACTGAAAACAATCTCGGACACCTGTGATAATTAGATTGCCAGGTTAGCCCAATTTAAGGAAAAACTACTAAAGGAGGGTGTTCCACATTATTAAGCATAGCACCCTTTTCATGCAATATGGGGAAGAAAAAGGATCTCTCTGCTGCCAAAAAGAGTGAAATAGTTCAATGCCTTGGACGAGGTATGAAAACATTAGATATTTCACTAAAACTTAAGCGTGATCATCGCACTATTAAGAGATTTGTGGCTGATTCAGAGCACAGATGGGTTTGTGCAGATAAAGGCATATTGAGGAAAATTTCTGCCAGATCCATGCATCAGATCAAGAGAGCAGCTGCTAAAATACCATTACATAGCAGCAAACAGATATTTGAAGCTGCTGGTGCCACTGGAGTCCAATGGACATCAAGTTGTAGAGTTCTCCAGAGTCTTGCAACTGTGCATAAACCTTCTATTCAGCCACCACTAACCAATGCTCACAAGTAGAAACGGCTGCATTGGGCAGAAAAATACATGAAGACTAATTTTCAAACAGTCCTGTTCACTGATGAGTGCCGTGCAACCCTGGATGGTCCAGATGGTGGATGGCCACCTTGTTCCAACAAGGCTGCAACGTCAGCAAGGCGGTGGTGGAGTCATGTTTTGATCCGGTATCATGGAAAGAGAGCTGGTCGGCCCCTTCAGGGTCCCCGAAGGTGTAAAGATGACCTCTGCAAAGTATGTGGAGTTTCTGACTGACCACTTTCTTCCCTGGTACAGAAGAAGGACTATGCTTTCCGTAATAAAATCATCTTCATGCATGACAATGCACTATCTCATGCTGCAAAGAATACCTCTGCATCAATGGCTGCTATGGGGATAAAAGGAAAGAAGGTCATGGTGTGGCCTCCATCCTCCCCTGACCTCAATCCTATTGAGAACCTTTGGAGCATCCTCAAGCAAAAGATCTATGAGGGTGGAAGGCAGTTTACATCCAAACAGCAGCTCTGGGAGGCTATTCTGACATCTTGCAAACAAATTCAAGCAGAAACTGTCCAAAAATTCACAAGTTCAATGGATGCAAGACTTGTGAAGCTCCTATCAAATAAGGGGTCCTATGTAGAGTTGAGCGGACACCTGGATGTTTGGTCCGGCAGGTTCGGCCAAACTTTGAAAAAAAGTCCCTGGGACCCGAACGTTTGGCCACAAAAATGCCTCTAAAAAACTCCTGAAAAGAGCTAGAGAGCTGCAAAAGCAAGTAAAATGGGGGTAAGAGTAGGACAAGTGCCCTGCAAACAAATGTGGATAGGGAAATCACTTAAAATAATTAAAAATTAAAAATACAGCTGAGCCATAAAATAGCACTAGATGGAATCTTTGATTTTAGCTTCGGAAGAACATAAATCAAAATCTAAAGCATGGCTGTCAGGGGGATCAACAGAATTATCCATTTGAGAGAGGGTTGGAGTGCAGGGTATTCTCTTTCATTGTTCAAACTGAGCTCAACTCCTGATGCATGGAGAAAAGACCTTCACAAGCCTCTGCTATTGTGTACATAGTTTATACTAAGTGACCGATTGAGGAGGTTGAGGAGGCGGTGACCGTGGCGGTGTAGGTGGAAGCAGCGGTGGAGGAGGAGGAAGAGGTAGCCAACACTGTTTTTTATATATATATATATTTTTTTTAATTATGGTAGCCCACAAAATATTGGGACATACAAAAAAAGAAACATTTGCAGCCTGCAGTGCATTTCTTGCAGTCCTGATGCATGGAGAAATGCTCAACTCCTGATGCATGGAGAAAAGGCCTTCACAAGCCTCTGCTAATGTGTACCTAGTTTATACTAAGTGACCCATACGTTGAGGAGGCGATGACCGTGGCAGTGTAGGTGGAAGCAGCGGTGGAGGAGGAGGATGAGGTAGCCAACACTGTTTTTTATAAAAATATTGGGACATATAAAAAAGACAACTCTGTTCCACAGAGTAGCTGTTGACATTATAGTTGCGCAGGCACTTTGTTGACTCTAGAGAACCTTGGGCCAATCGCATATCCCCGTGGCGGCAACTTTGCATGCGGATGTCATCTATCTCAACTTTCGATGCCAGTTTCTGCCCCTACCATGGTGACCACAGGTAACAGGGAATCAGGGTTCCATTCCATACAGGGACCCTGATAAACGGCTACCACATGCAAAGTAGGCAGCAGGCGCGCAAATGACCCACTCCTGACGCAGGAAGGTAGTGAAGACAAATAACAATAGAGGCCCTGTAATTGTAATGAGTCCACTTGAAATCCTTTAACTCTGATCAATTGGAGGGAAGTCTGGTGCAGAGCCACTGAGCCGTGCGTGCTGCAGCTGAAACTCCACTATCGCCTGCTGCTGCTCGCACAGTCTCATAAGGTGGTGAGCGGGAAGGCCAAAGTTACGCTGCAGCGCAGACAGGTGAGCAGTAGCAGGGTGACAACGCCAAAAGCGCGCACAGCCACTACAGTGAATGTCACATCCTGTTCCAAGTTGCAGATCAGTCTTGTGATGGCTTCTGGTATCCAGTACTCTTTTTACTGAAGCTGCATCAGGGTCCTGGTATGTGGCCGCACAAACGCTGGTGCTCAACACCAGAGAGCGTGCGGTTACCCTGCACCAGACCCTGATAATTCATTCCACACTGTGACTCCTAACTTCAACATCAGGTATACTGGGTCCCGGTCGTCAGACCGCCGCACAGACAGTGTGTGGGTACTGGTCACCAGACTGCCCACCTGACTGTGAAACTACGAATGGATCGTTAAATCTGGTACAAACCCGAACTTTGCAGTTCGGGTTCGCTCAACTCTATTATGGATCCTTTGATCGCTACATGTATTACTTGGATAACTGGTAATTCTCAAGCTAATACATGCCGACAAGCGCTAGGGGACAGCCGCTCCACTTTTGTACCCTGCTGCTGGTGCCTCTGTGTGACCAGCGCCTCTTCCTCCAAACTGCACACGTCACTCGCATGACCTTGATTCCATGTGGGGTCTAGGACCTCATCATCCTCCACATCATCTTCCACCCACTCCTCAACCCTTCCCTCCTTGCCGGTATGCACACTGCAGAAAGCCACAGCAGTTGGCACCTGTGTTTTTCCAGCATGTAAAGTCTGCAAAGGACATATGGAAATTGTTTTAGAATTGTATCCAGGCAACAGGTTTCCCTATAGACTGACCTCTCAGTTTGACTTGTGAGGGTATTGCACCAGAATTACAATATTGTTTAAGTACCCCTTAGCTATTGATAACTGGTTTAAATATGGCAGCTTGTTATCTGGTAGTTTCTAGTGTAGAAAATATCAATCTGTTTTCTATCACTTAGATCTGTGTAACAAGTGTTATAGGTGTGAAACAATATTACAAGTGACCGATGTAGTAAATTTGAATCAAAGTTACGCTTCGATTTGACTCTCAGATACGAAGTGAACACCCCAAATTTTTTTAAAACTCCAATATAAGCAGCAGATTAGCAGCAAAATAATTAGAATGTTTACAACTGCGCAGTAAGCACACTATTAGACGCTTCTGTTTGACTCTCAGATATGAAGAGCAGGACCCAAAATGTACTATTTAGCAGATTAGCACCCAGAAAATAAGAATGTTTCCCACTGCGCTGTAAGCACACTATTAGACGCTTCTATTTGACTCTCAGACATGAAGTGCCCGTCCCAAAATGTACTATTTAGCAGTTTAGCACCAAAACAATTAGAATGTTTACAATTGCGCTGTAACTGCAGTATTAGACGCTTCTATTTGACACTCAGATATGAAGTGCACCCCACTAAAATACTATTTAGCCGTTTAGGACCCCCAAAAATTTAAGTTTTAAAACTGCAATGTGACAGTAGTATTTGACGCTTCTATTTGACTCTCAGATATGAAGTGCACGCCACTAATGTACTTTTTAGCACCCAACAAATTTTAAGTTTTAAAACTGCAATGTGACAGCAGTATTTGACGATTCTATTTGTACTTCCCCACTAATGTACTATTTAGCACCAAAAAAAATTTACTTTTTAAAACTCAGATGTAACCGCGGTATTTGAAGCTTCTATTTGACTCTCAGATACGAAGTGCACCCCACCCCACTAATGTACTAGTTTGCAGAATTCTTTCCTAAGCTGTCCCTATCAGCGGCAGTATCCTCTCCCCACACTAATAAGACCGCATGTGCGTGCGGCGCTAAGTGACTTCAGCTTATATATAGAGGCAGGTCACATGCTGCACTGGCCAATCACAGCCATGCCATTAGAAGACATGGTTGTGATGGCTTCTAAGGGCACACAAGTGCTTGTTGATTGGCTGCCCTGCAGCCTTTCAAAACTCGCCATTAAATCGTCAAACACCGAACTCCAACCCGAACATACAGTGATATGTCTGTGTTCGGGTCCGGGGTCCAAAAAACCTAATGTTCAGTACCAACCCAAAATTACAGTTCGGGTTCGCTCAACTCTAGTCCTATGTTAAAATGTAATGTGACCTGTTAAAATGTTTAGAAAGTTAAAATGTTGTTATAAGTTTGATTGAAATAGCTTTTGATTTCAGTAAATATGTTGCAAACACAACAAATGACAATTTTCAGTTCTTTACAACCTATAAAGTGTTTTGAAACTTACTGTGCGTAATAATTTGGAACAGTGCATTGTACGTTTTTATATGTTTAAAAAAAATACTGTTATCATTAGGAGGTTTGTTCAATAAAATTTGAATTGTACTCTTAATAGTTGATAACATGAGAATTATGATGACTGTTATTTACATCAATTATTTAGGTAAATGAGAAAAATATAATTTGCATAATAATTTGGAACAGGGTGTATTACTAAATGTACTGGCACTCCTCTTCCCACTTTGAGAGAGCTTATCGCCTTGGCTTATTTGCTTTATTTAGGTTTTGATGAAAGATTTCAAACAAGTACAGCTTCCTGACGGAACAGGTCCATGTATTGAAAACACTGAAATCAGGAGCCAATTTCAAATTGAAGGCACAAATAGCCAAAGTGGAAAACAATTCCATACACCGACTTCTCCAGTCCAGCTACTTTTACCTCAAATTTTAAATTCACTTTGATTTCACTTTGAATTCTCACTTTAGTTAATAACCGTGAAAATATATCTATTTTTTTCCCCATGGAAAAATAGTCTTGATGGTAACTTTGATATGAAATCATTTATATTTAAGCACAAACTCTCCTCAGATAACCATATATTGCCACCACAAGGGTTAAGTTTTGTTTTTGTGGAAATAGCTTTCACATCAATTGAATTAAATTATTTCACGTAGGAACATATCCGGTTTCTGGAGTTTAACACACATGGATATGTGCAAAGAACAGGCAATAATCGAATGAAGTGCTTTTTCTTAATCACTATGCATGAGATATTTAGCTTTGCTTAACCTTCTGTAATTTCCTGTCTTCAATATTTATAGCATACACGACAGAAACCTGTTTTATAAATAATGTAAGATTTATTTTTGGAGACATCACAATCTACCTCCATATTCCCTGTTATTTAAGTTAATTCTTAATTCGAAATAAGAATATGTGTTGTTGAACCCTTATGAAATGCCGAAATAGATAAAACACACCAGACGTTATACGGTAAGATATTTCTTTTTTTCCTGTTTTTCACACGTACACCTCCGACAAATCAATGAACATTTATACGCAGCACTGTATTCTATCACAATGCTGCACTACAGATGAACAAAACAAATGAGTATGTTTAACCTAGATGTAATGAGTTTGAAATTGTCTTTGTTCTAAGCTTGGCAATAAGGCTACACTTTACAAAATCTACCTGTACCAATAATCATGATACAGACTGAAGGATATATAATTCGACATTCCCGTTGATTCAAACCTTTGTAGGCCTATGAGCTTGCAATCTAAATATGTAAAAATGAAACTTTATGATTTTGAGGTGTGCCATAAAAGAAGACAAAAACGATTTAAGATTTGGTGATCTCAAACAGGTGGAAAATAACGATTCATATCTTGGAAGTAAATGTTAGTGAGTGGGTGTTGTAGATTATACACACAGACACACATACATTTACACATATACAAACACTTTTGTGCACACATACACACACACATATATATACGCATACTGTATACACACACAACACTGTTATGAGCAGAGCAAGCTTGCATACCAGTCAAGGCTCAGAGTCTTCCAACATCGCAGAGGCCAGCTGGCCAACCAGGTGCCACAGAACACCTATGGGCATGTGTGAGTTAGCTTGTGAGAGGGGCATGTGTGAGTGAACCCGTGAGATGGGACCTGTGAGTAAGTCTGTGAGAGGGGCATGTGTGAGTGAGGCTGTTAGAGGGGACCTGCAAAGGAGTCCAGCAGTCTGAGCTAATTTTGAGTCACTGAGTCAGGTGCTGGTCATTAATCCCACCTCTGCACCTGGCACATAGCTCGGAATGATATGAAACAGGGAGGTGAGGGGTCGAGAGATGGAATTGGGCAGGTGGATGGCAGAGAGAAAATGGTGTAGACAGAGGGAATTGCGCAAGAGGTGAAAGGCAGAGAGTGAATGGCAAACAATCTTAAACATGTCTTCAAATCGCACAACACGCATCCGTGATGCAGTGCAGTGCATGGACTAAGGGGGTTCAACCTAAAAGTAATTGTCATTGTTCCAAACTTATCTTTAATACAAATGTAAAAGAAAGCAGAACTTCTCATGAAAAAACGGTTAAAATAAGTTATAGGTCATTTTCAATGTTTAATTCAAATGTGTAAGTTCCAGAGAAGTGACAGTTTGCTTTTAACTCCAAAAGAGGAAATGGCCATATATCTGCTCACAATACAATGCAGGTGTCAAGCTGCATTTAAAAAAAAAAAAAAGATACTAAAACAAATGTTTTTATTCCGAAGACTTTCTGCCTTTGGATGGAAATGTTATATTGACGTTGTCCTGCAATCTTTGTACTTAAACTTGCGCGCCTTTTAGTAGAATTAGTTGGGGCCCACTTTGTATAATATCCTCATATCTTATTTCTGTAGTCCTCCCACTGCTATTCAATCAAATGCACAACTTCCATTCTCGGCCTTTACTATGAAACTTGCTAAAAAGAATTTGCGCATTAAATTTACATAAATTATACAGTCACGCTTGTTTGCAAAGGATTAAAACCATACAGGCATCAAAATAAAGTTGAGATAATGCAGCTGCCTAAAAAATGTCACCAAAGTTCAAGGCAAGACCTTTTTCAGACAATGGCAAGGGGAAATGGATTTTGACTCAATACATTCAATGTGTTGTAATGCATAGAACTAGTTTGGGACCTGCATGTACGCACAGTATGTAACCTCAACTCTAAGGATTATCCCAATGTTTTAATAGCTCCTTTTTATTCTTGAAAGGACAATGTGTTTCTTTGTACTTATTTAATGCCTCGTGTAAAGATTACACGGTGAACTACATTCCAAAAGAAAATCATATACTGTGCTTGAACTCTGGATTTAAGTAAAGGGAAAATAATATTACAGTAAGTATAGATAGAGAGTTTTGAAGTGGCTATTGACGTCTTAAATTAAATGTCAAGAACTAATCAACGTGCCTTGTAAATTGATGGGCATAAGACGTCTACTGAATAAGCTTTATGTATGCTGATCATAACAATATATTCTAATGCAGAGTACAGAACCAGTGGCCTTAAAGAATATTTATAAAATACTGTTTGCCTTATTAAATTAACAAATAAATAAATTCGGGAACAGACATCAATGAACAGCCAATATTTCATAGACTTCCACTTTGGGATAATGAGTTTTAACTCACGTGAAACAATGCACACAAAAACTTTCACATGCACGTAACACTCGTTTGATGTTATTATAGGCCAGACTCTAAATACCAGGCAAGTGTCCTCTGTTTAAGAAATAAAATTTATCCATCATAATGGTATTTAAATAGGACACAGCGGTATGGTCTGTTGATATGGTCTGTTGATTTCTCTACCTCTCACTAAAATTCTCAATCTCTCTCTCTCCTCTGGTATATGTCCAACACCCTTCAAACATGCAACTGTAACCTCAATTCTAAAGAAGCCCAATCTTGACCCTAACTCCCCATCCAACTACCGTCCTATCTCGCTACTGCCTTTTGCATCCAAGATCCTTGAAAGAATTGTGTATGCGAGATTGACAGACTTCCTCGAGTCCAACTCTCTGCTAGACCCACTTCAGTCTGGTTTCCGCGCTAAGCACTCTGTGGAAACGGCAGTGACCAAAGTATCCAATGATCTACTCGCTGCAAAATCTTGTGGTCACTACTCTATCCTAATTCTCCTTGACCTGTCTGCGGCTTTTGACACTGTGATCATCAACAGCTTCTTCTCATCCTCCGCAATATCGGTCTACAAGATATTGGTCTCTCCTGGTGCTCCTCCTACCTCTCCCGGCACTCTTTCAGTGTTTCTTTCTCTGGCTCTGCTTCTTCTCCCCAACTCCTCTCTGTCGGTGTCCCCCAAGGTTCAGTCCTTGGTCCCCTACTGTTCTCCATCTATACTGCCTCCCTTGGTAAACTCATTAGCTCCTTTGGCTTCCAATATCATTTCTATGCAGATGACACGCAAATCTACCTGTCCTCTCCTGATCTCTCCCCGTCCCTCTTGACTAGTGTCTCTGACTGTCTCTCTGCTATTTCTAACTGGATGGCTGCCCACTTCCTTAAACTAAACTTGACCAAAACTGAAATTCTGGTCTTTCCTCCCTTAAGTGTTGTTACTCCTGTGTCTGTCTCCCTCCAAGTCAACGGTGCTACCATCAGCTCCACCACGCAGGCTCGCTGCCTAGGTGTTCTCTTTGACTCCGACCTCTCCTTCAAGCCTCATGTTCAATCTATCGCCAAATTTCCATCTCAAAAACATTGAGCGCATCCGCCCCTACTTAACGCCAGATGCGACTAATGTGTTGGTCCATTCCACTGTCCTTTCTTGCCTTGACTACTGTAATCCACTTCTCAGTGGTCTTACGTGCTCCCAACTTGCGCCGTTACAGTCCATAATGAATGCGGCAGTGAGGCTCATCTTCCTGTTCGCCCGCACCTCCCATGCCTCACCCTTCTGTCAGTCCCTACATTGGCTTCCTATAAAATATAGAGCTCAATTTAAAATTCTGGTTCTTGCTTTCAAATCGCTACATAATGCTGATCCCACCTATCTATCCTGCCTTATACACAAGTATGTCCCGTCTAGGCCCTTATGATCTGCTGAAGACTTACGTCTATCTTCTGTCCGTACTCCCACCTCTGATGCTCGCCTTCAAGATTTCTCAAGGGCTGCACCGTTCCTGTGGAACTCGCTTCTCTCCTCCGTTAGATGCTCACCCAGTCTCCACTCCTTCAAAAATCGTTAAAAACCCACTTCTTCATAAAAGCGTATCAATTAAACTGTTAATAGCTCCTGTCTGATTCCTCTTCTGCAACTGTCACTAGTCTAATACTATCCTTACCTTTTTGTGTCATTTTACCCCACTCCCTCTAGCATGTAAGCTCATTGAGCAGGGCCCTCAACCCCTCTGTTACTGTGTGTCCAACTTGTCTGGTTACAACTACATGTCTGTTCGTCCACCCATTGTAAAGCGCTGCGGAATTTGATGGCGCTCTATAAATAACATAATAATAATAATATGAGCATGTGGTCCTTCTCTAAATAGCTCTTGCTGATAAAAGAGTGAAGTCAATCAGGTTTTACTTTACTTTGGTCAAAGTTGGTGAATTTTATTCAACATAAGGAATCCTACTAAAAATGACAACTGGATTTCTTTCCTGTCTTTGCAAAAAAATTACATTATACAAGAATATAATTCTTGTAGGGTAAGGACACTTTTGAAGCACATGACTGATGTGATTGGAGACATGGATATCCATGGAAAAAATATATCATTTTAATCACCCAAAATGCCATGAGTTAAACCTGCGTTTCCCAACTTCCAGTGATGCTGGAGCCGGAATATGACGTCGCTCCACCATTAAGAGGCGCGCGAGGGAGCTGAGCAGGGAGATCACTGCTCCCTCGCCACTGCACGCCAGCCGCTCGGCAGCCCCACTGGACCCCAGGGACACCACGCCAGCACTTATAAAGGTAAAAAATTGTTTGTGTGTCTGTTAGGGAGTTTGTATGTGTTTGTGTGTCTGTCACATAGTATATGCGTGTTTGTCAGTGAGAGTGAATGTGTGCTGTCAGTGAGTGTGTGAGAGTGTATGTGTTTGTCAGTGAGAATGTATCTGTTCTTCTCAGTGAAAGTGTATATGTGTTTGTATGTGTGTCTGTAAAAGAGTATGTGTGTTTGTCAGTGAGAGTGTATGTGTGTCTGTCAAAGAGTATGTGTGTCTGAGTGTGTCAGTGAGTATATCTGTGTGTCAAGGTTTGTGTATATGTCACTGTGTGTATCTAAGTGTGTGTGTATGTGCCAGTGTGTATCAGTGTGTTTGTGTGTTCTTGTGTGTGTGTGTATGTGCCAGTGTGTTTGTGTGTTCTTGTGTGTGTGTATGAGTGTGTGTGTATTTGTGAGTCAAGATGTGTGTGTCAGTGTGTATCTGAGTGTGTGTATCTTTGTGTCAAGGTGTGCGTCAGTGTGTATCTGTGTGCCGATATGTGCCAGTGTGTGTGTGTGTATCTGTGTGTCAGATACACACACACACACACACTGACACAGAGATACACACACTTGTGCATACAAACACAGATATACACACCTTGACACACACCGGCACATACAAACACAGATACACACACTTTGAAACATAGATACACACACCTTGACACACAGATGCATACACACACAGAGATACACACTGTGTGTCAAGGTGTGTGTATATGTGTGCCATGATGTTGATACACTATGTCAAAGAGTTCCACAGGAAAATTAATTGGGAACCCCAGGTCTAGACATGCCTTTCTTTATCAAGTATGACTTAACTGATAACAGAGGCCACTAAGTTACTAAGCTCTCTTTTTGCTGCTGTAATTAGCTTCATCTGTTTAGGGCAATCATAACTTTCATATGAGTACAGTCTCATAGTAGTTATTGATGATTTGACTTCTGTTTTCTAATTGTATATTAAAGAGCCCCTTCGGTGATATTTCCTAGATCCTAGAATGTAAACTCATTCGAGCATAGCCTTCTTCAGTTATTAGGTCTGTCAATATTAGTTTTGAATGTCATATTACTTTTTGTTAAATATCCCAATTGTGCAATTATAAAGTCTTATGGAAAATGGGGGTGCCATATAAAAGCTAATAATACTATTTATTATACTATACTGGGAAAAAATTCAGTGTTAGGCGAAGGAAAACATGTACTTAAATAATACAATTGACAGAGCACCAGTCATCGAGTTTACTAATTCCACATGAGTTGAATTTATGATAGAAAAAACAAGATGGTGTGGCACTCCAGGGGAATATGTGTAGGAACCAGTGCACTACCTGGTACCCCATGGTGAAGGCCTGCAACCTCTAAGCTCTAATATCAAGTAAAGGATCCACAAGTTCAACAGTAAAATATCACCTTCTAGGTTTATTGAAGACAGGAACTCAAAAAAGTTTTGGCTAAGATCTTGTATGAAAAATTCAAGTACATCAACAAGTTTAAATATCTGAAAGTTTAAAGCCATATGTAAGACCTCCTCCCAAAGGAGGTACAATAGCATATAGTCCAACAAACGTTGGAGAGCCCTGCTCTAACATCAGTGCATGATATTTGGTAAAATTTCTATTTGTTTAATTGTAATGCCTTCCTACCTATGCACTCTGTTTTCTAATACGTTTTTCTCAGTAAGGTTCTTCTGGAGGAGATAAAATGCCCTTGATAGTTAATTTACACACACATTATTGACCAGACAAATTACTAATTGTACTTAGACTAAATGAAGAACAAGTGGACGAAAGGATGTATCGATCCAATCTATTCTCCTGAAGATACGGTGGTAAAACTCAAGTGATGGGCCAAACAGCACTCCAAGTACTGAAGACCTATTAGTACAAAAGCATATGATTAATTTACTCAGACACAAAGTTAAAGACTGAAAAGCACAATAAATAGATTTTGATTTGAATCTATGGAGATTTATTTTTAGCTGTTTTAATATATTTTTGTGGAGTAAATATTATTTTACAGTCTTCATATGTTTCCCAGCTGTGGCTAATAAAAAAAAGTACAATTTATACTATGAAATTGCTACCTGAATCCAGGAGTGCAACATAAGGTGGGAGACACTGTACATGAAAATCTTTGTCCTGCAAATTAACACCCAATTCTTATTTATTTATTTATTTATTTGTTTGTTTCTTTGCAGTGGTAAGGTCCTCGCATTTCTAACCACAAATAAGATGGTGTTAGATGAGGTTACAGGGATGGAATACTTTGAATGGGTCCTCTTATCCTTAAATATGAACAATTTTATGCCAGTATCAATCACCATAAATTACCATGTTTTGATATAGCCAATCAGATGAAAACAGGCTTATAATTTAAAAACTCATCTTTCACCCAATAAATTTCCATGCATGGGTGTAAATGACCTCCAATCGCCTCCATTGGAGAGAACCATTGGAGAGAATGGCAGGATATAATGTAGGTGTTTGAGACGTATATATGGTATTTGTTCCAAACATTGCATCAGTGACTACATGTCTCTACTGGACAGTCTCTTCAAACAACTGACTTTAAGATAGACCAAGCCAAAAAATAAGCATACATATAACTGAAAATGTAAAGGTCATGCTATGTTATATTTAGATTGTTTGAATTGTACGTATCGTATACACATATTTTTTATTTAATGGAAAGTGGTTTGACTTACTATAAACCAAACAACTTTCCAGAAAGGTTTGTGTATCGTACATCTCACTTTTAACACTTAGCATTTGTTAAGTGACCACAAACACCTTTCAGCGTGAACTTTTTGATGTGTATATTTGACATTTTTTGAAAATAACACTTCCTACCAAAGAAAGATTGTAAAGACTTCAATTATCTAAAAATTAAGTTACACGATTTTGTATTGAGGAATGGACCGATGGGTGGAGAAAGAGTAGATAGATAGATAGATAGATAGATAGCTCTGTAATGTTGGGAAAGGTGAAAGCTCGTAAAAGAGAGATCCTAGTGAAATATTGCCAGAATGTCTCTGTAATGGTACTGTTTCAGTGATAGACTGACTAACTTGTGACCTCCTTAACTTCAAAGGGACATATGAGCAAATATCTCACATTGCTCAAGTTACAGCTGTCTTCCAATAAGCCAGACCAGAATGAGGTGTTTTCTTTTTCTATCAATATGCTGTGAAAAAGCTGACCAGGACAGGTCTAGAAATACAGACATTTCATAAACTGACTTGTTGGAAGATTGGCTTTCCCTGATGACAAGAAAGTCATTTAGCTGTTTGATGGAATATTAATGGCTGTGTGTTTCATTGTATGTACCTCTTAGTAGTGGATGTGGCTGAAATAGGCAATCTACTAATTAGAAGGTATAAACCCATGTTATTTTGATGCATGCAGTATACTGCCAGGGCCAGATTTAGATCACTAGTGCTAGCACAGAATTTTAAAGCTCCCCTCCAAAGCTCCTACCCCCTCAAACTAATTAAAAAAAAACTAGATAATTTAAATATGATAAAAATGGTTGTATATACATAAACACATACAGACTAAAGTGAATGTGTGTGTGTGTGTGTGTGTGTGTGCACATGTGTAGCAGTGTGTGTAAACCTGTGCAAACATCTGTTGGGGTATCAGAATGTGTAGTTATGTGTGCGTAGCAGAGTGGGTAGCAGAATGTATAGTGGTGTGTGTAACAGTGGGAGTAGCAGAATGTGTAGTGGTGTCTGTGTACCAGTGTGTGTGTGTAAGAGTGTGGGTAGTATTTGTATGTCAGCAGTATGTGTAGTAATATGTGGACAGCAATACAAATAGTAGTGTGGATCTGTGTGTTTGTGTGTGTGTGTGTGTGTGTGTGTGTGTGTGTGTGTAAAAGTGTGGGGGACAATATCCATAGCAGTGTGTGTGTGTGTGTACAATCTGTTGCCGTAAGTGCAGTTTGTGTTTGTTACTGTCATTTCAGGCACACACACACACAGTTACAGTCTCACACACATACACACACACACACACATACAAACACACAAACAGTTAGAGACAGTCACACACACAGTTACAGGCAGACAGTTACAGACAGATAGTCGCACACACAGGGGCACTGCAATCCCTGGAGTCTAGTGGTTGGGGAACCAGGGACCACTCCTGCTTCCCCTTCATTGTGCAGAAGTTATCAGGCAGCTGGTTCCACCATGGCACCGCCTGTCCATACTACATAGCATGACCTGCTTTATAAGGGTGCTGTGTACACTCACCTCACACCTGTGGGGCATATGTTGGCCGCATGGTGGCACTGCTGCCATGGCGCCTTGTGCGGCAGCACAGCACAAACATCCCTAAGGCCGACCCTGACTACCTTCCAAGTGCATAACTACATCCTTATATTTCAGATATTCTGGACTGCAGCTGCCATTATTCTCAATGTGAATACAGTAAAGTACTTTAAAAGTACTGCTCAGTGTTTGAAATAAATACATTTTTATTTCTTACTCTGCTCTTTTTCTATTTTACGTATATTTCCTTCACCCCACTGGTTCCTAAAAAAACTAAGCTATTTACTTTTTATTCAGGGATGAGACCATGTTTTCTCCACAGCTCCACTCTGTCCCCTAGGAGATCATCACTAAAAGTCATGTTCTCCCAGCCAATCCAGTGAGTCTCATAGAAAACCATAGGGACACAGGCGCGACTGTGATCTGCCAGCAAAGTATTCTCCAAATAAACCAGTACTTCTCATGAGATGCCCTCACGTCAATTTTGAGTGAACACACAAGTAAGTGAGAAAGACAACCTTCTCAGCTGTCTGGTTGATAGCCACAGTCTTTTTTTTTTTGTTTAAATATTGATTTCTTTTTAAATTGACCCTTAACACCTATACCAAGCTCAGGTGCTTCAATTACAAGAGAAATCTTTGGTACACCCAAATTCCATAGCTCATAGCACAAACCAAACCTGGGCTCTTCTACCCGCTATCCTAAGCCAAGCACATAACTCCAGTTCTGAACTCTCAATCAGCCTAACCTTAACCCAGAAACCTAATTTTCATAACTTGTAGACTAACGCTGACTCTAAATCTGAATTCTCATAATGTTATAATTTAGAACAGGCAAAAACAACAACAACTTTGCTTAAAACAGTGTCTACTGCAAAGGGTATGTGAAGAAATGCAGTATGAAACATGGTGCCTATTTGTACTCATTTGCATGTTGAGCTGGGAACCCTGGGATAATTGTGGAAACATGATTTCTTAACCTTCTGTGAACCAATGGGGACTTGTTAAAGTCTAACTTGAGGTATGCAAATGACGCATAGAAGTAATTTTTCTGTTTGCGCTGTGGGAGTTTTATCATGTTTGGTCTCACCACAATCTTTTTGGAATAGTTCTATCCATTGTTATGGCCTTGAAAAACAATTCTGGGATAGAGCTTACCATCACAGCCCCCTGCTTTCAATGACCATGGCTTTATTATGACTTTATGTCATGACTTTAAAGCATTCATTTTGTAAGAGTTCTTTCTAATCTGAAGGATTATTTTATCATCATTATTATTATTACAATTTGTAAGCTCTAGCACACTATCTTGCTTACTTCTAAGTAAACTCAATCCATTCTTGCTGCTGTAGAAGACTGTTGAATTGCAATCACTTACATCATGCAACGCTCTTTCAATAATGCTAATAATAATGTATAATCCAGTAGGGTTTGTGCAGACAGCCAGCTTACATTATATAAGCCCTCTGTCTGCACACAGCTCTGGAAATATATTAAATGCTATCATATATACAAGATGTTCAGTGAGATTCTTCTCGTGTGTCTGTGTACTAATATAATGATGTTCTGTGTAGGTTTTGCATTTAAGTTGCTAATACCATGCCCGATCACTGCTTGCTGCTGTGTGTTGAGTAACTTGTTACCTGGCAACCTCTTCTCCGCCGACGTGGAAAATGTAAATTGTTCCTTCGGTCTGTGTTCAGTCACATTGGAAACATGGTTGAATAATGCTTACCAGGAATACAAGCAAAGGGGTAAATTCTAGAAAACCCTTCAGAAATGCTGATCCTACCATACTTTGACATGATTGCTCAATCTGCCTTCCCTCTGTCCCACCCTCCCTCCTTTCTCCTTCCTTCCCCAATTGTGACAAAATTATTTGGAGCATGGCCACAACATTGTTAACTATTAGCCTACATAATGCTCAGAAGCATAACTTTTTGGATAAGTCCGATGGCACTTTCATATTCCTTTCGTTCTGGTATCCTGTGATACTTTCCGCCATTAAATAACTAGACTGCCCAGAAAAGTTTGGCTTGTGGAAAGAAGTGAGAATTTCCAGTTAGCAGTACTAAAAAACTAATAACTACAATGAAGACAATAACAAATGAGAGAGATTAAGCCAACATACTAAGAAATTATGTATGTTCCCTAGTTGTGAGTTGCCGGTTTTCAGGAAATAAGGAAAATGTACATCACACACTTTATATAATCATTACTTTCAAAATATTTTCTAGACAATTTTTCCAATCCATATTTAGATTACATCCTGAGCATGACTTTCCATGGTCCATGATTTATGCCCATCGTTCCTGTTGTTCCGGGAACTCTCTTTGTCATTGACTGGCCTATAGCAGGAGAACATGATAGGGTTATCTGTGTGGAGGACCCACAGAATGATAAGAAGTAATGGGGTAATATAATATCTCAGGGTGCTCTGAGTGTCTCTTTCGTAATGTTATTATCCTGTTCTGTTGCAATATAATGTTTAAACCTCGGGTTACTGAGATTTTACTGGATTATAGATTTTTATTTTTTTATATTCCCATAATTAGCAATATTTCCCATTTTTACCAGCTTGAGAAATACATCACTCAAGGTGAAACTGAAACCTTGTCATGGATAAGTAGACATACACCTTTGTTCATGCTTTAATGCACTGTGTACTTAATGGAACAGGATGGGTCTTTAGGGAAAAACCTGTATTAATTTTCCATCAGAAAATGTTACTTACACAAGGCAACCGTCATGAGTAAAACATTTGCAGGACTCAGTCTCATAAAAAAACACCTTTCTACAACTTAAAGAAAGGACACGATGAACAGATGTATCTGTGTGTCCCTCCGTCCATCTGTTTGTCTAATGTAGCATGTACTGTCATTGTATTCCGACCTGTTAACCCATTAGACTCGAGTTATGGACCTTTAAGCAGGCCATTGTCCTTGTTGTGACTTTGCACATTGTCCTCGACAGGTTTCTAGATGATGCTCTCATTGATTATCTCTGTCTGTTGTGCTGACTCACCGCTACTGACGTACATCTTGCTGACTAATTCCTTGTTGAATATCATATGCTGTGCTGGTCAGCATGATAGATTCAATTTGAAAAGATGTCACACACCTAGGAGAACAGAATAAGGGGCACTGAAAAGGTCCTTCATGCAGTGACGCACATACACACACACACACACACGTGTATTAGTATCCAAAGTGGGCTTATATTATCAAATGAAAGCAGTTGATTTATTATAGTTATGTAACTATTACAGTGCCAGGACAGACAGACAGACAGAGAGAGAGAGAGAGAAAGAAGGAAAGAGAGAGAGAGAGATCGACAGATAGATAGATAGATCGATAGATCGATAGATAGATAGAGCGATAGATAGATCAATAGATAGATCGATGGATAGATCGATAGATAGATAGATTGATAGATAGCTAGATAGATAGATAGAGCGATAGATAGATAGATAGATAGATAGATAGATAGATAGATAGATAGATAGATAGATAGATAGATAGATTGATAGATAGATAGACCAGCATTATGATTAGAGGTTTAATGATTACTTTAAGTGTGTCAAGGAATAATTGTTCAACCAATTATTCTATCAATAAAACCTCAGACAGAACAGAGGTAGTATTGTCTTTCAATCCAGTTGAGTCTATAACTCTTCCCCCTATGATCTGTTATCTCTTACCAGGATTCCATCCTGGGATAAAAAAAAGGTTTGTGATTTTTGCATTTTTTGTTCAACAGTTAAACAAAGGTTACATCTGAAATCACAATGCAGAAGCTGATGAAGAGATCACATTGAGTGACGCTTTGCCTAACTCTATACTTGTCTCGCCACTGTAAGTACACTTGCGCATGGCGGAAAAAATATGGTTCTGCCAAATCAATTTTCCTGGAAAAAAAAACAGCTACTTACTTTGGGTGCAATAAAATTCATCCATGTGATTTTTTTGGCTTGGACAAAATTCAACCGTGCAATCATTTTATGAAAAACTATTTTGGACGGACTATAAGAACCCAAAAATAGGCCAATAAGTGTACTGTAAACTACATACAATACATATTTAATGTGTATATTTTGCAGTATACTGATAGGTGCATTTTACTTGTTCACAGATAAATAGAGGGGAAAAAAGGAGAAGCGGTAAAAAAAAGGACAGAATTCTGAATCAGAAAGCTGGTCATTCATTGTCTGTTTTGGTTCTGTTTTGATACGTCCATATAGAGATTTGGAGTTAAGGAAATTGGAGGACTCACAAATGTCCCAAAATTCGGATGAATTGCAACTTTTTTGACACTAAGTGCACAAGTTTAACTGTTACCACTACCATCTTCTCAATTTCAGCTCCACACAACCTTGTTTGCTAAAAGTTACATCGGTGTTGCATGCAAGACAATTTAACAAGAGGCCCTACATCTCCAGAATATATCACACATTTTCTTGGGCATGTGCTGTATTTTTAACATTTGATTTTTTAAATTAGATTTTTTTTAAATTAGATTCAACCAACAAGCATGATGATCTCATGGTGGGTCGATCAAGCTGCAGTGAGGAGTCTTTCTCAACGATGGATTACAGACAAGTTTAATGTCTTTTTGTAAATTTTGTTTTCAGGAAATACTAAATGTAAATAAAAAATATATATACTACTCTAATAATATATATTGAGCTTTATTAAAATGTCTGATGAGACGGACCATCTGTGAGCCATGCTACTACGGTACCCCTTCTCATAACATCAGTAGAATGTATTGCATATAGGCAAACCTATTGCCCACTTTGACGGGAACTTTTTTTAAATTAACCAGGCTGCATTAAAATATAATTCTGTTCTTCATGATTCATTTTTAATAATTGTCACGTCGTTTCTATATTATGGACAAATGAATAAGTAATGAATACATTAATGAATTACTATTATTCATGACAAATTAATACGTTTTATGTCATCTCTTGAGCCCCACCCAAAATGTGTCTCCTCCAGGGTAATTTAGGTCTTTAAAGGAACACTGTTATTATCTGGTATCATGCGCCTGATTTACATTATTTAACTCACTAGGTAGAATGGCATGACGTGTGTTACTTGCTAATGTCAAATGCATCCTTCAGGATTGAAAAAAGTGGATTAAAAGCTTACTATATGTACGTGTAATGATTATTGAGTTAGACATGTAGCAGAATATATCAGCTTGCAGAGAGACTCAAAGAAGATTACCTTCCAGCATCTCAATCCTACTGTATGACTGCGATCCATATTAAAGCCCTGGGATTAGATGGATGATTTCATTTGCCAACTGTGCCTTGGCAACTTTACATTTAAAACAATAGGCTATTTGTTGGAGATATCAGAAGTTATAAACCGCCTTTCCTAAGCTTCACAGAAAGAGTTAAAAAGGCATTTCGTGTACGTGAAATAATCTTCTAATATTTTATTATTAATAGTTTTAGTATTGGCTGCTCCACAGTCAGGAATGGAAATACACAAACCTAACATAAACAGTAAAGGAACGCGTACCGGTCTTCAGAGTGGCCGGGCTAGGAAATGTCTGCAAGCAGACAGAGAATGAAACGAGAGACAGGTTAAGATCTAGGATAACAGAGATACACAGAATTGATAGTCAGGTCAAGGTCTAGGACAGGGATAGGCAGCCTACTGCACGTGTGCCATACTCAGCACTCGGGGTATCTTTGCACGGCACTCAAGGCTGCTAGAGCCACAGGCTCTGGCCTATCAGCAGTCCCAGGGTAACTTCAGATATCTGCTAATACAAAAAGGTGATGAAGGGCAGTCCTCAATTTATACATTGCAACACGTAGAGAAAGTGATCTAAGATCACTTTATTCCAGCAGTTGTGAATGGGAATCAACACTGTAGTAGAGCAGTATAGTAAATTATTTTCTTCTTCTGTGTCTTTTTCCAGTTGATTGATATATACGTCTTTCGTATATATAGTCTTGGGTCACAGGCTCGCGACATTAATATATGTCTATATTAATGAAAAGTACTAATACGCAATCTGACTTACGGTTTCTTCAGGTTTATTATTAGAGTTACGGATACATAATAAAACAACAAAGGATGTTACATGATCATGGATGTTCAACAGCAGATGGTAATTGCTGGACTTCTGATGGGAGAGTTACATTATTACATGGCTGTACAGGTAGAAGAGCCGAGAGAGAGACCTCATGTCCCTTTGTTCAGTTACTATATAGAAGTGCCCATACTGATGTCAGACTATAACTCTAGCCATATAAGGACAAAACCCCCAACCCACATTCCAGAGTTCTCATACTAGAAAACCTTGTGACCTATTCATACCATCTGTTACTTATGTCAATCCAGACATCCATAAATAATCAATCGAAACATAGAATATGCAATATTCTACAAGCAGCCAGCAGCTGCTGTTGTAGCTCCTGTCCTTGACCTGCACCTGGCCGGCCCGGTCCCCACTAGAACCCAGGGAAGCAACCCACACTGCTGGATATACACAGAAGTAACCTTCCCCTCATACAAATAATACGAACAGCCCACACACAAACATACACATATATATAATCCGAACAAATGTAACACAACTAATAATCCACACAACCCTACATGCAGCCTCTTACATGCAATACCTCAAACAGTCCCACACATACACACACTACCAAACAAACTATATGACATATCCATCCACACACACACAATTCCACAAGCAGCCCCCATTCATAGGTATCATACACAATACCACAAACTACTCATGAACATATTCAATATAATATACGCACAAATACAACGATACAAAGCAACTACAGTATAAATAACACAAGCAGAATACAGAAACATACACACCTCAAATTAAAAAAGTTGGACAGGCACGCTACAGAACATCACAATCCTATTTTGGCACAGTGCTTCTCAAAGGTTGCCTACTCCTGGTCTAGGATAACAGAGATAAACAGAGATAGTCAGGCCCAGGTCAGGATAACAGATTGCAAGAATGGTCAACCAGTAAATCCAATACACAGTATAAACATAGTCTCAGATAACAAGAATCACATTAGGGCAAGAAAACAAGTACAAACAGGAAGTATGTATACCCTATAGTAGGTTCTGATTGGTTACAGAGGACCATGATGTCACTAGTGTGTATACATCATCCAAAAGAGCCACATAGACTGACATTATATAAGGAGACCAATGGAAGTGTTCCATGTCATACATGATGCCATGAGAGAAGAGTGGGTGTGCATCAGAACACAGAAGAAATATCACTTCCGTGATCACCATTAAAGAAACTCTGTAGACACTATAATAATTTCATCTCATTGAATTGGATATGGTGCTTGGAGTCCCCTGACACAGTAAATCTATTCAGTGTTAAACCATTTCCAAGCAATTTAACACTAAGTAAGTGTCCCCAGCAATCCACATCTAGGCCCATACTGAAGGTGTGGTCACAGCAGAGATTACACAATTCCTTCTAGCCATATAAATTCATACCAGAAATGGGAGCTGTGATGGGCTTAAAATGGTTAGCTGACCCTTTGGCCAATCACAGCCGTCCATTGCTGCTTAGGTTATAGCTTCCTCATTTGCCTAAGCAGACTAGAGGTGATGGGCTACTGGGGACTCTTGTTTAGCATTAAACCAATAAAAATGGTCACTCCAGACACTATAACCACTTCAGTGAGATGACACAGTTACTGGGTCCCTTTAATCACATTGACAATCTCATCATCCAGATACTTTTCAACTATTTTATCGTTACCAGTTCAGAGAAAAAATGCCTTATACTTGGGGCCAATAATGCTGTACTGGGGGAAAGACTGTATTGTGACAAGGGTTTGAGTCCTCTCGACTAAATGATGTATATAGAGTACCATTGTACAGAGCTATGGAATTTGCTGGCGCTATATAAATAATAAAATAATAACAGAGAATCAATGAAAGCTGTTTTCCAGCTGCTATGAACTACAAACCAAGTATTATGCTAAATAAAAACCACGTGTCCTAATCTGTCTTCTCATTCACTTTGGATATCTGTCTATTTTAATTTTTTAGTTATCTTTGCTTTTTGTTCTGTAACCCACACATATTCTCAAGTCCCTGGTGCACTAGCAACATACGAGCATCAGTCGAACTCAGCATGTCAAAAAGAATACAATACACATAAATAAAAAGATATAAGAAAATAGCCGCTGTTTTAAAATGAAATACATTCAACATAAAATATATAAAAGTGATAGAAAGAATTTGTCGGAATGATTATATCATAAATGTAATGGATTCACACTGTCGGCCTTGTTTCTGCCTGTTAAGCTTTTTAGGTAACTATGGCAGTAGCAGGTGTTGGTTTCTTGTGTGCCCAGGTAGTCGTGTTCCGCATGCATTATCTCACGAGACGCAGCTGATATACTCTATGCTAATATTAGATTTACTTTCTCATGTAGAATGATTGACAGGTCCCCGATCTCAGGTGTATGTTTTCATTAACAGCAATTTCGTTTGTGCTCTTTGCGTACTGTTTCCAAACGCATGAGCTGTCAGCTTCGGAGCTTTCCACTACTCCTCACCTTTTTATAGAATGTATCTAAATGCTTTTTCAATCTATCCAAAATGGTGTATTCTTTAAACAGTGCGCGGTCATAATTGCGTCCTTGTCATTCAGCTGTAACGCACATGACATTCTGCAAATACAATATGACGGATTGCAAACTGACAACATACATTCATAAACCTGTACTGTGTATACACAAACAAAACAAACTATTTACTAAATGTGACCTACTGAGGTTTATTCTGAAATGAAGAGAAGAATCATTGATATTCTCACAAGTCGGAATGCTATCTATTTTCGGGGATTTTCACATTTGTGTTGAGATAACACATTTTCCCTTGAAACTTTTTTTCTTGCAAATGACTGCTATGGAAGTTCCGACTAATGGATTTTGCCCAGGAAGTCCTTATTTCTTTCTAGAATAATAATTTTTTTCCAATTTAAAAATAAGAAATGTTTTTAGCAGTGTTACAAATCAAGTAACCAATCATATGCATGTTTAAATAGTTTTTTATGTGAGCTACCTGAAGTTTGAAAATATAAAATGACCCCCTTGTGTTGTACAATTTGAAACATTTGGAATAATGTTTTCAGATGCAACTGGGGCAAGTTTCTTCAACCGTTTTAGTGACAACGATTAAGACAGCTTCACGTTAACGGTTAAAGACCACATAAGTGATGCATACTACACATACGCCTTTCTTCCATCTCCGTCAGGATGTCTTCCCATTTTCTCAAACTCAAAAACTATCTAAAACTGAGTTCCTAGTCTTTCCTCCTCCTAATACTGATCCTCCTCTTTCGCTCTACATTCAAATTAGTAGTATCAACATAAGTCCATCTTTGCAAGCGCGCTGTCTTGGTGTCATACTTGGCTTTGGCCTCACCTTTGAGCCTACATCCAGTATGTTGCCAAATCCTGTAGATTCCATCTTAAAAACATAGCCTTTCTTACGCAAGATGCTACCAAGGAGCTTGTGCATGCTCTAGTAATTTCCTGCATGGATTATTGTAACCCTCTCCTAATTGGTCTTCCCAGAAACCGTATTGCCCTCGTACAGTCTGTAATAAATGCTGCCGCCAGACTGATTTTCCTCTCTAGTCGGTCCTCTCACACCTCACCCCTCTGTCAGTCCTTACATTGGCTTCCTGTATCCTATAGGAGTCAATTCAAAGTGCTAACCCATACCAATAAAGCAATGAACAATTCTAGCCCCTCTTAAATCTCTTCACAGTATGCTCCTTCTCGGTCTCTCCGCTCTGCCCGTGACCTTCTCCTGTCTGCTACTCTCACCCGTACGGCCAAATCATGCTTGCAGGACTTCTCGCGGGTGGCTCCCTTCCTATGGAATAGCCTGCCTACTGCCATCAGACTCTTCAATCCTTTAAGAAGTGCCTTAAAACCCATCTCTTTAGGAAAGCCTATGCCTCCCAGAGTAACCTCTAACTCACATACCTGTCTATTGCTCTCTCTTAAAGGGCAGCACTCTACTCTCTCCTCCAGCTCTGCTTCACTCCCACCTTATTTGATTGCTATTTCCTTTCCTGTTGTGTTTTATACCCCACCTCCTACAGACTGTAAGCTTGTTTAAGCAGGGTCCTCTTCAGCCTATAGTTCCTGTAAGTTTTCTTGTAATTGTCTCATTTATAGTTAAATCCCCCCTCTCATAATATTGTAAAGCGCTACGGAATCTGTAGGCGCTATATTACAGGCAATAATAATAATAATAATACTATTTGCAATAAAAATAAGATGTCTCCTACAGTAAACATCTGCTCATGTGTTTCGTGGGTACAGTGTTTGTTTATAGTTAATGCATTGTGTTTGTATATGGAATTGAATGTGTATGTATAATGAATGCACTGTGAGTGCATAGTGAATGCAGCGTGTTTGTATATAGTGAATGGAGTGTAAGGTGGATGCAGTGTGTGTATGTTTATATTGAAAGTTGTATGTTTGTGTTTAGTGGATTCTGTGGGTGTGCATTGGATGTAGGGTATGTATAGTAGATGCAGTGTGTGTTCGTATATATATATATAGAATGCAGTGTGTGTGCATAGTGAATTTCATGTGTGTGTAGATGCAGTGTGTGTAGGTGATCTTGTGCATGTGAAAGCAATGTAAAGAGTTTGTGAATATGTGGCATGGAATAGGGACTGGGGGTATTTAAGTTGAGATTTGGACCGAGCCGACAGGTGACTTCATTGCAAGAACATCAGTGTCACAACAGACTGACATCTGTCACTCTTTTTCCCATTCCTACAATTCTCCTTTAGCCAGTGGTCGCAATGATGGTTACTGTGACTGAGAACAGATCGACGCTGATTTTATTTCAACATTTGATTGACAGATGGGATGGTGAACCTTTTTTAAAGTAGTTTTCCTGAAAATCCTGACATTTGCTCGCAGTTCTGCTAGAACAATTCAGACGTTGTTGTTTATTTTTATTTTTATTTAAACTTGAAGGATTCAATCTGCTGCATACACCGGTTTTACAGCCAAGTGCATGTTACATAACCCTGGGTCTAATGGTCTATTCATATTCACTTATTTGTTCCCTTCGGTCCTCTGTGAAAGAAAGTGATTGTTGCCACTGCACTGCGTAGCTGGAACAGGCAGCAGACGAGACACAATAGGATTTTGCTGCTTGTAGCATCAAGCGTTTTGCTGCAGAAGCAAGTAGCAAGTTTATTCACTGTATCTGCTGATTATGTCTAGAACAAAGTGTCTGTATTTACTGATTTACTGGATCCCAGCACATACTTAGACAATTGTTCTTTTTTTTAACCTCTGTTTTTATCTTCGCTGCATTCCTCAGTAAATATCGGTTAGCATCCTGCATTCTCATGAGAAACCAAACTGTTTAATGTAACGAGAGGCAGGCATAAAAGAAACCTTTTAAATAAGGTTTTCCATTTACCTGCAGTAAGGTTTTTGTTTCACTCACCCTGTTTTACCCCAGACATATTACACAATAGACAATGAATCAATGTGTGGATCGATACCTTATCAAAATATCATAAACAAAATATCCAGATACCAAATATCTATTAAAGACTGCAGATTATACAGTGCTGGATGTCCTGTTAGACACATTATCAGGTTGCCTTGGGTACCATAGAATTTTAAAGCCTTTAATATTGGTGCTGGGCGCACCTGATACTCAAATCTGATTGTTGGAATATATACCAAGCACCTATCCCGTTGGAGTATTAGGACTGTGATCATATCCAAGGGACTGTGTTCATGTTCAAGGGACTGTGACCATATTCAAGGGGCTGTGATCATATTCAAGGGGGGAGCAATGTGCACAAGGCACAACTAATGTGTAACAATTTGCTGTCACCCCAATCATATCCCTAAACCCAATGTAACAGCACAAATTGTCCAAGTTATATAGTTTTAGCATCTCATTATAGCTCTGCAATTATTAACTTAAGGTGACATTTTATCCAAGAAAATGATTCTCAGAAGAACAGATTGTTATGACAGTATAAACCATCGTTCATCTTTAAGCGTTTAGAAAATGCTGTTTTTTATTATAAAAAAAACACCTATGTATCTTTAAATAATCTACAATGCTAGCAATAATAGATTCCTCGTCTTTTTTAAAGTTGTAATAGGCAAAGTGATGATTTTGCATAATTAAAATGTTTTGAAAAAGGCAAACTTACTGCTGAGTGAGCTGTCATGTAATCTAACTGATTTGACAACACAGACAGCCAGAGGCTGTGAGGGACATATGCCAACAGCAGGGGTAACAGAATTTTAGATAAACGTGTCTAAAATGTACCTGCCCAGAATGGTAAAACAGGGAATATATTTGCGGTCGCACTCTGTGATTAGTGGTCTATTTGAATTTACAAAGGAAAATTTAAATAACATAAAAAAACAACTATTTAAGGACCTGGATGTTAGTGGCAGCCCAAGCATCATGGGAAATGGAATTCTCAATAAACTGCAGTGCCAAGGTTAATCAATAGGAAAACAGGAATGATCCCCGCACTCAAGAACAATTAAATTGCAAATTTAATGAAGATCCCTACATGACATAACAGCAGAAATGTTTCAACCTCAAATGAGGTCTTTATTTCACTGCTCATATAGAAACATAGATTGTGACGTCAGAAAAGAAGTGTTTGGCCCATCTAGTCTGCACAATTTTTGAAATACTTTGATTAGTACTTGGCCTTATATTATATATATTGGGTTCTGCCAGCCTCAGGTCCAGATTTGCACCCTGGACTAAAAATTAATAAGACTGCGGATTCCTTTTGTTCTTGACACAATAAGGTTAGTCAACACTGCTGTAGGAAGTGCTGAATTAGCGATGAGAATTCTGAATTTAATGCAAATGATATCTGCTTGATATGAGATAAATGAAAAGACAGTTCATTACTTCCTAATGACTACAAAGGAATGAGAAATCAATTGCAATGAAGAGAATCTTGGCATGAGGCATTTTTCAAAGAAAGGTCATGTCTTTCTGATAATTTGCTAAACTCCTCCCATATGTCAATGACCGCCGTATCGGAAGGTTGGCAGACATTCAGTTAGGTGGACATTCTACTAACAATTCTCATTATTGGATTTGTAATCAAGGGTATGCGTTCTCTGCTCGTGTGTAATGTTGGAACAAGATTTAAATTCAATGTTGTAGAATGCAAATGTTCAGTGTAAGACGCTGAAGTATTAGGTTCCTTTAAAATAAGTCAAAGCACAGGTTCAACATATAATGTAGGGAAGAAACAATCGATTCTATAAGGCAAACAGGAAAATTACATAGAAGGTCACAAAGACAAAGCCACAGTGATCTAGATACTCATCCATGAGAGCAGCAAAGAAAATGGTAGATGGTGGACAGCCTTTGCCTTTTATAACATTTAGGACAATGTGAATTTGCATTGTGAGTTTTTGCCTTTTGTTTACAATTGAGGGAAAGAATATAGAAAGATCACAGCACTATATGAGCCTCTGTGTCTTTAATGAAATTCAAAGTGCAGGTTCAGGATTGGCCATGGCGAGGTGCGTCATTTATGGGAGCTCCTATTAATAATGATTTACATTTTGCCTTTCGGAGAAGGTTCTGCAAAAACATATTGCGGAGAAGGTCCTGCAGGAGTATAGTGAACTTAATTTACTTTGTAATAATCAGAATGAAAGCAGTGATAATAAATAGTGGCACTGGTAATAAAATTTTAAAAATAATGTCAATTTTCCTTTAATAATAAAGACGACAAGAAGATTGTCTAATGGACTGGAAAGTGTCAGGACACAGGAGAATTGAAAAACCGCAGGGAAGATCTTCTGAGTCCACAAACTCTGAAAATATTGCTGCTGCAGGAGCTGATAGTATGTTAATTTCAAACCTGTCTGCCCTTTCCCTACTCTGATACGAACGAATACATCTTAACACTTTTTTTTTGCAGCAACAGCACATTTCTCACAAGAATTCTAACAATGCATAAAAGAGAAAAGTACGTTTTTTTTTCCTCCCTTTCTTACGATAAATATTGTCAATTTTCATATCAGTATTTAACCTGTCACCTAATTCTGTGCAAAGGATGTTTTTAACTGTTACCAACTTTTTTTGCATTAATGGTAGATATAGAGAAAGATATATGCACACTTATACATCCTACATATTCATGAGCTTTTAAATAAAATTGTGCGTTTAGTGCCACCGAATATTGTTTCAGTAAGTATTTAGCTATTTAGCTATTTCCTGTCATTTGCTGTATGCATTTTCCACTAAATTACAGGAATGAGGTGGGGAGCAGAAACACAAAGTGAGCATTGCGTGATATCCTTGTTCGTCTCACTGCGCCATTATGAAAATGTCCCCTCGGGAGGTAGCCTGGTATAAACTGTAAACGTAAGAAAGGTCTCAGTAAAAGTGAAAGTTATCTTAGGTTGGAGAGCACAGTGAATTTGTCATTTTATTGATGCCTTTGAGTTTTTTTCTGTGTGCAGCTCAAAACATTTGCCATTGACGTTTTGTATTTATAAGCCTTTAAAGAGAAAGTAGACGGCAAAATGAAAGTATTTCAAAAAAGGTTTGATCCTGTTTGAAATGTATGCTTGTTTCGATAAGCAGTTGAAGCAAGGAGTTGTCTCTCTCCATGGCTATTTTGTGGCCTTGGCAGGGAGCGGCGGGTAAATTTAAATTAAGGGGTGTCCAAGTTCCGTCATGCCTACGGCAGCACCAATCCAAAATACACCACTGAATACATATTTATATATATATATATATATATAATACAAGTGTAGATTGGATTAGCCGCATTAGTCCAGTAGACACGATGCCAAAATAGCAGAGTATTGCAGTATGCAATGATAACCTTTTTATTGGACTAACATAATATTTCATAGATAAGCTTTCAAGAGTTTTCCTCTGACCTGAGGAAGAGAGAAAAACTCTGGAAAGCGTGTCTTTGAAATATTATGTTAGTCCAATAAAAAAGGTATCATTGCATACTGCAATACTCTGCTATTTTGGCATCGTATATAATACAAAATACCGGACTACAAAGAGATACAGAGATACAAAACTCAACTTAACCCTGTGATTCTGACTACCTGGAGACACCTCCGCTGGCTTTGGAGTGTTGTTGGCCAAAAAGACAGTACTAACTAGTTGTTCCTGGTTACATCTGCAGCAGAAGTTAATTTAAACATGTCTAAAAATCTCCCTCCCTATATACCCTCCATATATACCCTCGCTATATGTCCTCTCTATATACCCTCCCTGTATACCCTCTCTATATACCCTCACTATATACCTTCACAATATACCCTCCCTATATACCCTCCCTATATACCCTCTCTATATACCCTAGCTATATGTCCTCTCTATATACCCTCGCTATATACCCTAGCTATATGCCCTCCCTATATACCCTTCCTATATGCCCTCGCTATATGCCCTCTCTATGTATCCTCCCTATATACTCTCGCTATATACCCTCCCTATATACCCTCACTATATACCCTACCTATCTACCCTTCCCCATATACCCTCACTATATGCCCTCTCTATATATCCTCCCTATGCAGTGCCTTGCAAAAGTATTCAACCCCCTTGACTTTTTACCTCTTTTGTTACATTACAGCCTTAAGCACAATGTTTTGTTAATCTGAATTGTATGTGATGAATCAGAACACATCAGTCTAAGTTGGTGAAGTAAAATAAGAAAAATATATAGATAAAACTATTTTTTAGAAATAGAAAAGAGAAAATTGGCATGTGTGTATGCATTCACCCCCTTTGTTAGGAAGCCCATAAAAAGCTCTGGTGCAACCAATTACCTTCAGAAGTCACATAATTAGTGAAATGATGTCCACCTGTGTGCAATCTAAGTGTCACATGATCTGTCATTACATATACACACCTTTTTTGAAAGGCCTCAGAGGCTGCAACACCTAAGCAAGAGGCACCACTAACCAAACACTGTCATTAAGACCAAGGAACTCTCCAAACAACAAGTAAGGAACAATGTTGTTGAGAAGTACAAGTCAGGGTTAGGTTATAAAAAAATATCCAAATCTTTGATGATCCCAAGGAGCACCATCGAATCTATAATAATCAAATGGAAAGAACATGGCACAACAGCAAACCTGCCAAGAGACGGCCGCCCACCAAAACTCACTGACCAGGCAAGGAGGGCATTAATCGGAGAGGCAGCACAGAGACCTAAGGTAACCCTGGAGAATCTGCAGAGTTCCACAGCAGAGACTGGAGTATCTTTAAATAGGATGACAATAAGCCGTACGCTCCATAGAGTTGGGCTTTATGGCCAGAAGAAAGCCATTACTTTCAGCAAAAAACAAAATGGCACGTTTTGAGTTTGCGAAAAGGCATGTGGGAGACTCCCAAAATGTATGGAGGAAGGCGCTCTGGTCTGATGAGACTAAAATTGAACTTTTCGGCCATCAAAGAAAATGCTATGGCTGGCACAAACCCAACACATCACATCACCCAAAGAACACCATTCCCACAGTGAAACATGGTGGTGGCAGCATCATGCTGTGGGGGTGTTTTTCAGCAGCCGCAACTGGGAAACTGGTCAGAGTTGAGGGAATAATTGATGGTGCTAAATACAGGGATATTATTGAGCAAAACCTGTACCACTGTGTGTGTGATTTGAGGCTAGGACGGAGGTTCACCTTCAAGCAGGACAATGACCCTAAACACACTGCTAAAGCAGCACTTGAGTGGTTTAAGGGGAAACATGTAAATGTGTTGGAATGGCCTAGTCAAAGCCCAGACCTCAATCCAATAGAAAATCTGTGGTCAGAATTAAAGATTGCTGTCCACGGGCGCAAACCATCCAACTTGAAGGAGCTGGAGCAGTTTTGCAAGGAGGAATGGGCAAAAATCCCAGTGATAAGATGTGGCAAGTTCATAGAGACTTATCCAAAGCGACTTGGAGCTGTGATTGCCGCAAAAGGTGGCTCTACAAAGTATTGTGAATAGTTATGCATATTGACTTTTTCTGTTATTTTGTCCTATTTGTTGTTTGCTTCACAATAAAAAAAAACATCTTCAAAGTTGTGGGCATGTTCTGTAAATTAAATGATGCAAATCCTCAAACAATCCATGTTAATTCCAGGTTGTGAGGCAATAAAACACAAAAAATGCCAAGGGGGGTGAATACTTTTGCAAGGCACTGTATACCCTCGCTATATATCCTCGCTATATTCCCTCTCTATATACCCTCGCTATATATCCTCGCTATATTCCCTCTCTATATACCCTTGCTATATATCCTAGTTGTATGCCCTCTCTGTATACTCTTGCTATATACCCTCCCTGTATACCCTTGCTATATACCCTTGCTGTATACCATCGCTATATACCCTACCTGTATACCCTTGCTATATACCCTCGTTATATACCCTTTCTATATACCCTCGTTATATACCCTCACTATATACCCTCCCTGTATACCCTTGCTATATACCCTTGTTGTATACCCTCGCTATATACCCTTGCCATATACATTCCCTATATACTTTCACTAAACGATAGACATCATACAATGCTACATCTGTGACTCTTAAATCACAATGTATTACATCACGATTTGGGGGAGAGAGCGTCATGGCATTAAAGGGTTAAAGCTTATATATATTTGCAGTCTATTGTTTGCGGTCCAATTCATTCTCAGTCCCTTTGCTTTATTTTTAATATCCTTTGCCTTTTTTGGTTATAGCCTCCCAGCTTCCATCTCGTACAGCATATCGATTGTGCTTTAAATAACTTTATCCTTAAGACTGTATCTGCACATTACTACGCTGGCTTCCAAGCCCATCTCTGCTGCCAATGGCATACATTCAACATACTTTCTATAGACTTTACTGACGATTTATAGGCCTCACAATCCCAGCCATATTTAAATGCAGAGAATGAAACAGCTGAGCTTGTTGGGCTATTTCTGTCTGCTTGAGAAATTAAAGTACAAGAGGCAAACCATTGTTTGGTGAAGAATCGATGCAAAGAGGTTTATATTTTATTAGATCTGCTGGTATGGACTAGAAAATACAATCTTTATTTGTGCGGCAAAAAGACAATATTAGTGCAGGGAAAGATAAGCTTGTGGCTCATTCAGCAACTTACCCTGACAGTTCCCGTGGTACAGCGCTACGGAATTTGCTGGCTCTATATAAATAATAAAATAATAATAACAGTTTCTTGGAAGTGAAAAGTAGTAATTGTGATCTAAATTCTTCAATGTTTTCTACTTGACTGCACTCTAAGAACTGGCCAGGTGCCGGTCAGGATAAATTCCGACTGGTAAGTCACACCGATCGTCAGCTGGAACCTTCTGATCGAATTATAGGTTGTTAGATCCATTCTTTAAAGACAAAATTCACTCTATATGCCCAATTAGTCAATCATGCATTGATACATACCACCCAACACTCCAAATGGACAAAGAGGGACACTTTAATTTTAGGTGTGTGAATGGGGTGTGGCTAGGGACAGGCTCTTCTGAGAAATAATACTTGACTTACTTATGCAATGAAAATTTCATTTGTAAACAGATTTATTGTAGTTTAAAGACACATTACTGGGAGTATTATTGCTGTGGAGCTCTGTTATACACTCAGACACATTACTGGGAGTATTATTGCTGTGGAGCTCTGTTATACACTCAGACACATTACTGGGAGTATTATTGCTGTGGAGCTCTGTTATACACTCAGACACATTACTGGGAGTATTATTGCTGTGGAGCTCTGTTATACACTCAGACACATTACTGGCAGTATTATTGCTGTGGAGCTCTGTTATACACTCAGACACATTACTGGGAGTATTATTGCTGTGGAGCTCTGTTATACACTCAGACACATTACTGGGAGTATTATTGCTGTGGAGCTCTGTTATACACTCAGACACATTACTGGGAGTTATTGCTGTGGAGCTCTGTTATACACTCAGACACATTACTGGGAGTATTATTGCTGTGGAGCTCTGTTATACACTCAGACACATTACTGGGAGTATTATTGCTGTGGAGCTCTGTTATATACTCAGACACATTACTGGGAGTATTATTGCTGTGGAGCTCTGTTATACACTCAGACACATTACTGGGAGTATTATTGCTGTGGAGCTCTGTTATACACTCAGACACATTACTGGGAGTATTATTGCTGTGGAGCTCTGTTATACACTCAGACACATTACTGGAAGTATTATTACTGTGGAGCTCTGTTATACACTCAGACACATTACTGGGAGTATTATTGCTGTGGAGCTCTGTTATACACTCAGACACATTACTGGGAGTATTATTACTGTGGAGCTCTGTTATACACTCAGACACATTACTGGGAGTATTATTGCTGTGGAGCTCTGTTATACACTCAGACACATTACTGGGAGTATTATTGCTGTGGAGCTCTGTTATACACTCAGACACATTACTGGGAGTATTATTGCTGTGGAGCTCTGTTATACACTCAGACACATTACTGGGAGTATTATTGCTGTGGAGCTCTGTTATACACTCAGACACATTACTGGGAGTATTATTGCTGTGGAGCTCTGTTATACACTCAGACACATTACTGGGAGTATTATTGCTGTGGAGCTCTGTTATACACTCAGACACATTAGGGAGTATTATTGCTGTGGAGCTCTGTTATACACTCAGACACATTACTGGGAGTATTACTGCTGTGGAGCTCTGTTATACACTCAGAAACATTACTGGGAGTATTATTGCTGTGGGGCTCTGTTATACACTCAGACACGTTACTGGGAGTATTATTGATGTGGAGCTCTGTTATACACTCAGACACATTACTGTGAGTATTATTGCTGTGGGGCTCTGTTATACACTCAGACACGTTACTGGGAGTATTATTGCTGTGGAGCTCTGTTATACACTCAGACACATTACTGGGAGTATTATTGCTGTGGAGCTCTGTTATACACTCAGACACATTACTGGGAGTATTATTGCTGTGGAGCTCTGTTATACACTCAGACACATTACTGGGAGTATTATTGCTGTGGAGCTCTGTTATACACTCAGACACATTACTGGGAGTATTATTGCTGTGGAGCTCTGTTATACACTCAGACACATTACTGGGAGTATTATTGCTGTGGAGCTCTGTTATACACTCAGACACATTACTGGGAGTATTATTGCTGTGGAGCTCTGTTATACACTCAGACACATTACTGGGAGTATTATTGCTGTGGAGCTCTATTATACACTCAGACACATTACTGGGAGTATTACTGCTGTGGAGCTCTGTTATACACTCAGACACATTACTGGGAGTATTATTGCTGTGGAGCTCTGTTATACACTCAGACACGTTACTGGGAGTATTATTGATGTGGAGCTCTGTTATACACTCAGACACATTACTGGGAGTATTATTGCTGTGGAGCTCTGTTATTCATTCAGACACATTACTGGGAGTATTACTGCTGCAGAGCTCTGTTATACACTCAGACACATTACTGGGAGTATTATTGCTGTGGAGCTCTGTTAAACACTGAGACACGTTACTGGGAGTATTATTGCTGTGGAGCTCTGTTATACACTGAGAAAGACCTACCAAATGGAGCTCCTAGAAAAGAGGGAAGAGTGTGTGTTTGGCCCAAAATAGGGACTGTCCCTCCTAAACAGGACACTTGTGGAAGGCACGTCTAAACATATGCTTGATGATATCCTTGGATATGATGTGTCCTATGCTAATGTTATTATTATTATTATTATCATTATTATTATTTATATAGCACAGGAGGAGTCCAATTTGGAGCGTTTTTGTTTCTGAACTATGAGGTCTATTCTTATCCAATAAAACCCAGTACAGCAGGTGTTATGGGATAGGCAGGTCATCAACCCAAGACTTGTCCCACCCATTACTTCAAATGAGCATAAATCAGGGATGCTCAAAAGGTAGATACCCAGATGTTGTAGAGCTACAACTCCCATGATTCATTGTATGCCGTTAGAATGCATTTAGAATGGCTAAGCATCATGGAAGATGTCGTTTCAAAACATCTTGGCATTTACCTTCTGGGCACCGCTAGTATAAATGCTCTATGATCTGATGATAGACATATTGAGACTGCTATCCGTTTACTCAAAGCCCGGATCCATGGATCACAGCTTGGATCCCTGGTAAAAATAGAGCTCAGACTGGGGTGTTCCTTGCACCATCAGTTTATAGAATAGTATAGAATATATACGTTAATAGAATAGTTCATGAAAGGAAGGGCTTGTGAGTGTGCTATGAACTGTGATTGGTAGTATCCTAGGCGACTGAGGAGGCTTCTGGGATGCTAGGAGAACAGAGGGAAACATTTGAAGAGGGGTAACATGAATATGAATATTCTCACACACTAATCTTTTTTTCCATAATGAAGACTCACCTAATCTCCCTTTTTGTGCCTTTGCTACGAGAGAGTGGAAAGTGAAAAGAAAAAAAAAATATATATATATATAGTGCGTATTAGATAAATGACTTTGTTATTCATCAAGATAACATTGTGACAAAATAGTGGAATACGACCAGCTTGTACTACAGAGACCACCCAGGAATGCACAAAGGAGGGACATGCTGAGAGCACCTTGCCAAAAGCTGTTAACTAATCCCAAAAATATGAAAGGAAATTGAGCAGTTCTCAAGCCAGTATCAATGACAGAAAAGTAAAAATGTTTGGACCAAGAAATTTAGGAATTTACATATCCTGCAAATCTCTGCCTGTCAGTCTGTCTGTCTGACTATCTATCTCATAAATAGTGCAAGCCATGAATAAAAAAAATGTTTGCTGAAAAAAAATTCTTTAGAATCTCTTCTTTAAATCGCATATATATATATATATATATATATATATATTTTTGTTAGGTGCTTATGATAGTACAGTATGAAATACCATAAATAAAAGTAGGATAGTAAAAAGAGCAAGTCGGTTGTGGTGTGCCGGAACCGATGATGAGAAAGAAGAGGGCCTACCCAGGGAAAGAAAGAGGGCCTGAGAAAGAAGAGGGCCTACCCAGGGAAAGAAAATAGAAAATAAATGTTAAAATGTGGTGTGGTGGGAGGGTCATTCAACATTGACCTCGAACGGTAAGGAGCCAGGTAAGGGGAGTGCCTTAAGTAGGCTAGGGGTAGCAAACCAGCACCTCCCACAAATCCAGGCAAATTGCCTTAATACATATAGTCTCTTTAAGGAAGCTAAGTCTCTTTAAGGAAGCTAGAATATATTTCTCCTGTATACGTCACCACCTCTCCAAGACATGATTGTCAGCTAGACTTGGAGATTGGTTTCAGACCAAACTACAAATCGGCAGAATTTCAGGCCAATCGAGTGATTCCCAAACTCCAAGCAGAAATGTGCACAAATCAACCGAAACATGCATTGACCAAGCAAGTCCGTTTTGCATTGTGATTCTGATAAGAAATGCAGTTAAAGTTTTAAAAAAGCAAATTAAATAATGAGATTCAGTTATAACAAAGTGGCAGAATTAGTGATTTTTAAATGTTTCCCTAGACTGGAGTAATTTAAAAAAAAATCCCTAAAATGCTATTTCTTAAAGAAAGTCTATCATCTCTACATGGGGGCATTAACCCAACTTAATTTTCATCTCTACAACATCATTTCTCTATACTGCATATAGTCATCACACCTAGTCATCTAACTTCACATTTAATGCTATGCTCATCACCTTATACTATGCTTCATTGCCTCCTGTGCCCCCCATCACTTCTTACCCCTGGTTCTTAAACTGCTTACATTTTGCATTTAAAAAACAACAGTGTAAGTCTATATGACGCAGAGCTTCTTAGCTCCATCCTAATCCCCGCACGTTGGTGGAATATTTGCACTCTGTATCATTTTATTTCGTTTTATGCGTTATTTTTTGTTACTATTAACAAAGCCCGCTTAAGTCTACTATGAATTCAGAAGCAATATATCTCTGGCCTCACTATCTCCCCATTCACAAATTATACATGTGCGTTTGTAGTGGAAAGTGTTAAATGATATAATAGTATGTACTAACTAGATCCACAGAGGTCAGAAGGAGGGAGTGGCTGACTTTTTAAGCATGATAACAGTTTTCTCCTGGAAACAGGGACTTGGTTCTTTGAAACAATGTCAAACGCAGCAGAGCTGAAAAGCTGCATCTCGGTTTTATCAAGCGCCACACTCTACTCTCTGATCATAAATTGGCTTTTTGTGCATTCATAGTTTTACTACGTTTTGCTTCTATTTATGTCCCAATTTTCTTTCAATCTGGGTGAATTCACTAATTACCAAACTGTAAAATGTAGGTAAAAAGTTCTCATTTGGGAAATTTCCTCAACTCAGCTATAAATAAGAGCTTGGATAATTCAGCCTAAATTTTGCAATTCAGTTTTCAATTAATTTCTAATCTGTGTTTAGATAATTAAAGTCATATTCTGGGATACGGAGGTAGAGGGAAGCCTAGTATGTTTATTTAACACCTCAACCTTTACCTTTTTTTTTTTTAATATATGTACCCATGCATGTGTAATAATATACATAAATGGAATTGGAGAGATCTTTTCCTACGAAATAAAAGTAAAAATGCCATTTTAAAGATCTTTTCCTATGAAATAAAAGTAAAAATGCCATTTTAAATATAAAAGCTTTTTTCATTTTTTTTAACGGTGTGTCTGATGTTTTCTTATATTGTCGTATCCTTATTTCCCAGTTAATAATATGTCTGGTTAGTTACAATATGATGTAATATAGTTGCTAGTATATCTGTATTAATTAAAAAGTATGTTCATGAATATTCCAGGAAATGAGACTTGTTTTGGCAATCCCAAGATTATATATGTTTTAAGACATCATATTTTTCTGGATGTATGCAAATATTTATAATGTTTTGGATTTGTATAAAAACCACAGAGTTGCTGAGTCTATGACTTTCATAGATTCATTTGAAATATTTTTTGTTTACTGGGTACCAAAAACCACCATAACCACTTTGTGCCACTGCATGGTTTATGGAAAAGGGAACCCCTGAATCTATTCTCCCTGAGAGCAGCCTACAACTGCAGGGAAAGTACTGCTGTTGATCATAACATCCATCGACCAGAATGAGAGATTCTTTACTGGTAGAACCTCTTCCTATGAGGGAGGAGTCTGTCTACAGCTGCTGAGCTCAGGAAAACATTATAATTTAATAAAAATAATAATAATTATTAGCGATTTTTATAGCACTTTTCTCCTTGTGAGACTCAAAGCACTTTACAAATATATAAAACAGACATAAGAGTTGACTTTCTGATAGTCAGACGAGCTGACTGAATGACTGCTTAAAAAGGTTTAAAAAGTCTGTCGGGATTTAGCCTCTCTGATTGAGCAAGGTGGGGGCCTCGTGGCTGAATACCCAAGAACCTGAGTTTGTCTTTATTCTGGGCGATTCGTTGGCTGACCAATGTGAGAGTGGTGGAATATAAGGTGTTAGGAGTTCTATCATGCATTGTGGACCTTGATTGTTTAAGGCTTTGAAGGTCAGCAGGCCAATTTTAAAATATGTTCACCGTTTAATTGGAAGCCATCGCAGGGAGAGGAAATAGGTGTTATGGGACATGATTGGATTTGGTTGGTCAATAGCCTGTCTGCTGCATTTTGTGCAGGATGTGGGCGATGAAGTGCTTTTTCTAGGAGGAGCGTACATTTTTTTTCTTTTTCAAAAGTACATTTGTACCGGAACATTCTCGCTTCTAAATTGAGGCAAACTTTTAAACTCTTCAACCTCTTGGATGTGACGAAATATAGTAGAACTGAACATTTTCAAACAGCTGGGATATCTCCTGAGTTCACACGCTCATTAAGGATGCATTAACCTTTTTGTCCTTACTATTCTGCTTTAGGCTGATTTAGTTCCAAGATAGTGTTGTCATAACCACCTCACATATGTAAATGGCGAGGACCCTCCACTATCTGAGATCCACAAGAGTCTCAGTTCAGTAGAGTCTTAGTAACAAATCAGAGCACCATGTTATACGATGAACTCAGATTAGACTCTAGTTTAATAGCTCATAGAGTAAGATAGGCAGATTGAAGCATACTATCCCTTCTTCCAGACTCCAGTTGAACTCAAAGATCGAAATAGCAGGCCGCACCTCATTTTGTAAAATCTTCCTCTTACAGACTGCTAGGCATGTGCCTGTCTAACCCAAATTGGGAGTCTACAAATATTTGTGCCATGATAACACACGCTTACGAGAAAAAGATGATTATACAAAAAGTATTCCTTGTAAATAGAAAGTGCTGCATACTAAAAATCCAACCAGCAGTTCTGGACTGTTACAGGGTTATTCACTGAAGTGAGAATTTAAAGCGAATATCATAATTAGGTTAAAAACTGCTGAACTGGAAAAATTCTATTTGTTTCTCTCAGCTCGGCTACTCTGGCCTTAAATTTAAAATTCACTTTGAATTCTCACTTTGAAGAATAACCCTGTTAGATGTTTTTAGGCTTTTATGCTAAAGCACTAATCACATTTTTAGCTTGCACTTGCACGTTCAGGTTTTACTGAAAGGGAATTTCCAGCCACCCAAGACGCCATCTTGCACCTAATAGAACAGTTATACCAAACCTTAGAAACCCAGGTGATTCTGGACTAAATGTTCCTAATATAAATCCTGGGGCGGTTTCTTTACTTGAAGAATAATCAGAGGAGAGGGCTGAGGGGCAATTGTCCCCGAGGTAACTTGCATACTGGGGTTGGTGACTGCAACTTCACAACACGGTGCAGTACTGCAGGGGGGAGAAGTGGAGAAGGGCCTTCGATAGCTGAGCACTGTGTGATCTCCAACTCTGGAATAGAACACTGAGATTTTTTATGGAATCTGTGAGTTTTTTCATGCAGAAAAAGACTGTTCCTTTATACTTGCCCCAAATGGAAAAGTTGCCAGCTCTCTCGTGAGGTTAATGCATGGTTTTTGCAAATAAACAAAAACCTTGCTCTGCCTGATTGTTTCAAACTTTACAAAATGAAATGTGCACATTGAGCAATCGAACCGTTCATGGCTCCTTATTAGGTTTATAAATTCTACCATTGACGATTACGTGGACAAGAAAGTGTGCGTACGCTATTCATATGAGAAGTTGTCAAGAATATAAATGTGAGACATTAAAGGGATTGGTTAAATGAGAAAGAATATGAATTAAAGAATATATTTGCCATCAATAAATTGTTCATTGTTTATTGGATATGACAGTGAAAGGAAAAGGAAAATGAAGTAATATATACTGGAACCTGAGACCCTAGCATGTTATCTAAAGAAGCTGAGCTGAGAGTGTCATCACACTTAGGAATAGACACACACACATCTCCATGACGTGCTCTGGGTGCAGTCGCTCTGTTCTTTGAACCCTGTAATGTAAAATATTGCAATTTTTTAGAAACTCATTGCACAGTTAAATCCACTTCTAATGGCTGTCATACTGCTAAAGGCTCCCACTGCAATGACTGAGTAATATGTGATTACGTGACAAGGAGCCCATAGGAAAGCTTTGAATACCATGCTTTCCTATGAAGAAGTTTGGATGCGATCACAGCACTCATTACGCATGCGCATTACGCATTGGCCCCTTCTCGGTCTCCTGTCCGCTGCTCGCACCCGTACACTCCCTTCCTGCCTACCACCATCAGACTCTCCCCTAGTCTTCAATCCTTTAATAAGTGCCTTAAAACTAATCTCTTTAGGAAAGCTTATGGCCTCCCATACTAACCTCTACCTCACATACCTGTCTCTTGCTCTCTCCTAAAGGGCAGCACTCTACTCTCTCCTCCAGCTCTGCTTCACTCCCACCTTATTTGATTGCTATTCCCTGTCCTAATGTGTTTTATACCCCACCTCCTATAGACTGTAAGCTCGTTTGAGCAGGGTCCTCTTCAACCTATCGTTCCTGTAAGTTTTCTTGTAATTGTCCTATTTATAGCTAAATCCCCCTCTCGTATAATATTGTAAAGCGCTACGGAATCTGTTGGCGCTATATAAATGGCAATAATAATAATAATAATTGAGGAAGCCATGCCTATTCGATGACGTTGAGGGAGGTGGAGAGGTGAGAAGCTGGAAATTTTACTTAATTAATTTTTATTGGATAAAAAAGAGGTACCTAAATAAAACTGTAGGCAGGCACATTATAGTGTTAGTACCTTTAATTAATTTCACGTTCAGAGCCACAGGGAAAAGGAGAGCATTGTGCTGTGTTCCACAGCAACACCAGCCTAGTGAGACTATATACATTTACACTACAAAAAGGGTTTTTTTTTCAGTCCATTAAATTGGAACATTTACATTCAGTTCCCAAACATTAACTAATTGGGGCCAAAGTAATGTGATTCCAGTTAGTAAATTTTTGAGTAACTTTGCTGTGATTAAAAATTTCAACATCATCAGCCTCTATTAAATCCGTATGATATAATCACTTTGTTATTTTGTGGACAGGATTTATATATAATATCGGAAAGTGAATTTGAACTTTTCGATACATCTAGCTCATAAAACCACTATGAATATGTGGCGTATCATGTTTTGCATACGTTATAGAGGGAAAGGTTACTAATTTCTGTGTGCTGGGTGTGAAGTTCACACCATATAAAAATATCAGGTGGATTTGCCAGACCGTGGGTATATACATTACATGGATACAGCCATATAATTCCTCAGCCGCCATGCGGAATAATCATCACATCACATCACATCAGCTTGGAATCTGAAACAAATTATTTATACACATTGCAGTTACAATCCAACAATTTAATATCCAGGATTTATACATTTAATGCATTAACTCCATTGGCAAATGGTTGAATGCTACACGAAAATACAAAAACACTGCTGACTTATATAATTTTATTGCTGTAGACATGCAGTAAGTAAAAAAATAAATAAAAAAATCTTAAAGGGGCAGTCTAAGTACCAGGTAAGCACTGTAATTGTAGTTGTTGTTGTCAGGTGCCCATTGGCGCCCTCTTACGCTAAGCAGTCAAATAGTTAAATGCCTGGGTTCCTACAAGGCAACTAGGGGAGCCAAGTAAGTACAAGATGACAAAAAACTGTTTGGATTCCTACCATGTGATGGCATCATGGGACTAGTTGCACAATAACTGTTACAGTTCCAGATATGGTTGCTAGCACTTTACGTATCTAACTTAACACAAGTCCAAAGAAATGTAAACTGAGTTCTACTGAATATAGATCCATTTGCCTATCCCTCTGCTATAATAGCTGTTTTGATCTAGAAGATAATGGAATTTCATAGCTGACTTGGCTCAGTCTCTCTGCATAATTCAGAAGGACTTTAAATGTTGCCCCCTTTCCCCACTATACAGTATGACTCAAAGATAAAGGGCTGCATTTAGCACTTTGGGAGACAGGGAGGGAGTGTAGACTCTGGTCACATTGCAAAGCTTTTATACAGGATGCAATAGTTGTCTGCAATGCCTTGTAATAACCACCAATGTCACTCCACAGGGTCTAAACTTGTGTTAATTAAATATTATAAAAATCAAAGGATGAAAATATACATTTACCCTCTATATTTTACAACCTCAAGTTTTATTACTTACAGTTTGGTCAGCTACCCACACAACTAATGTATTCAATAATTCTACAAAAATTAAAATAATGTAAAAATCACAGAAGACGGAAGAACGCAATCATAGAAATTCAGGGAAGTAAACGTAAGAAGAATTATTATTATGCAAAAATGGAAAACTTCACTGTATATGAGGAAAGAGGAAGGATGGACAGGTGTATGAAGAGTGGGGAGCAAGAGAAAGGGACATGACTGCTGTGGAGGGAGAGAGTCAGAGACATTGTACAGCGTTCTCTGGAGAAAAAGGAACCACTGTGTGAGAATCGAGAGGCAAAGCTAAGAAAGAAGCAATGGCCATGGACTTAGGGCTAAGCCATCTTTGATCAGGGGCTTAGTCAAGCACCATGACCTTTCAGCAGCATGACCGGGCCACCGTGTAATGTAATGCCGCGGTGCTGGGAGGAAGTAAGCTCAAGTTATTTCCTCCCAGCTACTCCCAGCTCCAAGTTACTTAGCATCGATGTATCAAAAAGGAATGGAAGCAGGGGGTGGTGAAAAATATGCTAATTGTGATCTGTGTGTGTACGTTTGTCTGTGTGTCTAAATGTGTGTGCATCTGTGTGTCAGTGTGTGTATGTGTCAGTGTGTATCAGTGTGTGTTTCAGTGTGTATAAGCCAGGCAGTGTATGTGCATATGTGCTTACATCGCAGCAATCAAACTCTACACAAGTATACCACTGCTTTGAAACAGCAACAGTACATACAAACACACAACACATTCAAATGCCAACACTACACACAAATACATCCATACATTCAAACACACGAAACATGTTTACATTTAAACACTGCTGACAAATACAGCTCTGCAAAGGTAGATCCCCAGCTGGAAAAGCATTGTGGTAGATGTGCAACAGATTTACCCTTTAGCCATGTTTACGCTAGAGGGGACCCCAAAATGTCCCCTCTCTAAATTTTTTCCGCCACTGACTAGAACGTGTTCTAAATGCTAAAGGAAAAGTAATTAGGGAGAGGATATGTGACCTAGGACATCTGCTACTCAATATCACTGCTATGTAGCCAATGTATAGAAATCAAATATACACTTTCGTGCTATTTGTAGACTATACGTTTATTTAATTTTCCTACTTTTATAGAAAAAGAATTAACTAAAGATTATTCCATCCTTCATATTTTTAGTTGACTTAAAGGATAAAGAGATTCAACAGCATATTTCAGGGAGGTGAAACTATTAAACACGACACATTAGCTCACAAATATTTTATTACCAAATGCCCAATCCTACAATGAATGCAGAATATTGGAATCTACTGTTATATGGGATAATAGCACAGAGCCTGCATGTCTAGACGTAACTATCACTGGCTGAGCTAATAAAGTTAGGATCCTGATCAAGGCATTTAGCAACAGCTGCAACATTTAGATGTGCATTTATGGCAACCTTACATAGTATAAATCTCGGCGGCAAGGGATACATGCTGACCTCAATAGAAATAAAACAGTCGGTCATGAAGACATGATCCCACAGTTTGGTGAGTACCTGTTTAAAGCTGAGAATGGGTGTGTGCTGCATGGAAGGTCCGACCAGTCGTTTGCATCCAATAAATCACAAGCAAATTGTCTCACACAATTCCTTAATCCGTAGCATTAAAGCATATAACAGATACTTTAACATAATCCAAATGGAATAAGTAACTATGTTATTTTTAAACATTCTACATGATTTAACAGATTTATACATGTTTTATTGTATAATTCTCCAAGCTTCTATGTGCACGATTATTATCATTATTAATGATCTATGTAAAGAATCAATTTAAAAAAACTCTGTTGAAGGCACGAAGGCAGCAATGTTTACACTGTTAATACTGTAGCTTGCCAGAAATAACGTTGTTTTATGTTTTTCCTGCCACACAAAGGCAAGGTGGCCGGTAAAATATAATTATTAGTTATAAAGCAAAGTAGTGATGTACAATAGGTGCACTAACTGACAAGTTGGACGTACAGGCAATCAGTGGCGTCTTCAGGATTCATACTTAGGGGGAGGCACATAAGGGGCCAGGGACAAAAGTAGGGATGTAGTTATAAAATGTGTATATATATGTGTGTGTGTGTGTGTGTATGTGTATGTATATGCCATGGCAACTAGACATTTCACTGTGGCGCCTGGCATTTGTAAACCCTTTGCTTAGCCGCGCAGCAAACATTAAAGCCGGCCGCCGTGGGGAGCATGGTGGCGGCGTGCGTGGGAGCAGTAACCTTCCTGCAGTTCCTCTCTGCTCCCTCGCATGATGTTTAGTAACATGACGTCACTCCGGCCCTGGCATCACTACAGAGAGCATGCAGGGGAGCAGAGAAAAACTGCAGAAAGATTGAGAGGAGACACACTGGACGCCAGGGAAAGATCCACTCCGCTCTCCCAAAGGTAGGGAGGCTGGGTGGATTTAAATTAAGATAATAATAGCAATTTGTGAGAAAGTGTGGGTGTGTGTGTGTGTATGTGTCTCAGTCAGTGTGTGTCTCAGTCAGACAATGTGTGCCTGTCACTGTATGTCTGTCAGAATGTGTGTATTATTGAGGACCTTGAGGAGTCTTTATCTACAGTACTTATAGTACAAGGGTAATTGTATTTAGGATTTTTCCTATCTGCTACCCACTAAGTGTGTGTTCTATCCACGATTTGGTGTACCTGTATATTCCTGTATTTTGCAGAATGTGTGTATGTCTGTCAGTGTGTGTCTCAGTCAGAGATTGGGGGTGGAACTTGCGTACAGGGAGGCGATCTTCCATGCAGGGGCAGAGCTTGTGTGCCGTGGAAGCTGTTGCAGAGTAGCGAAACTAACGTAGAGTGGGCCCTGATACAAAAACTATTTTGGGCCCCTGAAGACACACGATCATCGGGTGGTTCTAGTTGCACAGGTCACTCGATGGGCCCTGGTGTAACTGCAGCACCAGCACTCCCTGTAGTTCCACTGCTACGCCTTCCTTATTAAAGGCAAGACGCCTTTTCACGGAAACTGGAAAACCTTTTCAGGAGATGCAAGATTATTTTCCATGGTGTTTAGAATGGGCTGTCATGAAGTGTGTGTATAGAGGAGTCTGTTTATGGTGTACTATGTGTAACTAGGGGGATGTAGTTTGAGCACAAGCTCAAGTAAAGGAGCTTTTGAGATTGTGTGTGTGTGCCGACAGGGTCTGTAAAGTGTGTGTGTGTGTGTGTGTGCATCTAGGGGCTGCATTGTGAGTGTATGTGCATTGAGGTTGCATTGTGTGCTTAACAAGGAGCTGTAGTTAATATAAAAATTAAAATTGATTTTATCACCCCTCCTGGGTGGTATGTTTATTCCTCATTCTCGGGTCCTCTACCAGAGGCCTGGGAGTTTGAGGGTTCTGCGCAGTATTTTAGCTGTTCCTAGAACTGCACTCTTCTTCGGTGTGTAATGGGTTGAAGCATGTATGTATGTGTGTGTATGTGTGGGTGAAGGTATGTGGGGAAGAAATGTGTATATGGGTAAAGAGATGATGTGTGTGAGGGGTGCACTGTATGTGTATGCAAAGGTGTACTATGTGTTGGTGGGAGTGTACTGTGAAGGTGCACTGTGTTCAGAGGGTGTAGAGAGTGGCATGCTGCAGCTTGTGAAGGGAGACTCAGTGCTCCTGACTTCAATTTCAATTTTTTGGGGGCACCTGTTCTAAAGAAAGATACAGAGACGAGCTACAAAATTGATAAAAGGAATGGAGCATTTTAGTTATGAAGAAAGGTTACAAAATTTAAATCTGTTTAGTTTGGAAAAACGGCACCTCAGAGGGGATATGATAACATTATACAAATATATTCGGGGAAAGCATGAGGGAAGAAAAATTTTAAAAAAGGGCTTGAGGAAGAGATGCAAAAAGGGCTGGGGAAGGGGAAAAGAAATGCACAAAAGGGCTAGGTGGAAAAGAGGCTGGGACAAGAGAAAGAATCACACAGAGGGGCTGGGAGAGGAAGGAATAAGATGCTGGGAGCAGTAAAAAAAAGATATACACAGTGCTGGGGGGGAAGAGACACGCACAGAGGCCGGGAGGGATAAAGATACACAAAGGAGCTAGTAGGAATAAAAGACACATAAATAGTCTGGGGGAGAAAGAGACACACAATTGGGCTAGGAGAGAAGAGGCACACAAAGGGGCTGATTGGAAATAACATACACACAATGGGGCTGGGGAAAGTAAGAGACAAACACAGGGGGGAGTAAGAGGTGCACAAGGAGGTAAAGACACACAAAGGAAATAATAGGAGTACGATACAATAAAGGAGAGTATAAGACACAAAAGGGGCAATGGGGGGGGCTGGGCCTGACTGCAGAGCGAGCAGACGAGTCTGGCTGCGGCTCCAGGAAAAAACAAGCTTGTCCTTGGAATTCGGCACTGGCTAACCCGCAGAACCGGTTCATCCTGCTGCTCAATCGACAAAGGACCGAGAGACCTCCACAAAGATACTGCATATGTGGGGTTACTCACCGACCTCGCCGGCTCAGCTCCTGCAGCCTACCAGCATGGAGAGCATATGGGAGATGGCCACTCCCAGACTGCTGAATCTTGTTGCACACACCGGTGCGAATTTCCCCCCCCCCCCATGGACTGGCAGGGGTTATCCCGGTCCCCACCAGCCCCAAGCACCTGGCAACTCTGCATCACGCCACCCACCAAGATGCTGGCCCAAAACGTACTAGGCCTAGTAAAATGGAGGAGCCACAGAGAAGCCACCATACGGAAACTGCACTACGATGGTTGGACAAGATATTCCAGCGTTTCTGGAAGGCCCTGCACAGGCGCCTGTCATAACCGCCACCGCCACCTACTCATATGCTGAAGGTGAGGAGAACAGCGGGGCGAGCTGTTCTGAGCACTCCACGCTACCAGGCAACTGCCGCTATGGCTGATAGCCCACCCGAGCCAGCGTAGCACCCGACGAGGGGAAGACACGGTCTCATCGAGCTCCCGAGTCTGTGGGGAGAAGATGCTGACTTGCTACAAGGCCCGGACCTAGGAAGAGGCTTCAACACGCCCGCTCTGCACAGCTGAACTGGCGGATCCCAGAAAGTTCTCCACCACACTGCCCAACATGGACGGCATGGCGACTGGCTTCCCAAGCATCCCGGCACGAGCATCAAGGTTGCCGACTACCGGAATCGGATGACCACGGGACAGCACTGCTCACATAGCGACAGCAGCTGCACATCCACATACCATGGACATACTGTTTAAGTGTCTGGTTCTAGTTAAATGTTTTATTTACCATGCCCTCTCCTACTTCTAACCCAGATTACCAATCTCTATAATTAATAGCTACCTACCGCCCAATATTCCGGAGGTGCCAACACCTTGTTTAACGTGCTCTGCTCGGCACCGTGGGGATCACTAATAAGGTGACCATTCACGCCTGCATGCTCTTTTGGCCTCTACTGGCATAACCAGAGTCATTAATGGTGAGGTGGGGGCTAGGTGGTTTACCCAGCATGATAAAATAATCTACAAACTCATAGTGTTAATTGTTCTTTATAAGCCTGCGCCTAAACGTTAGCATTTTGCGATATTTGTTATACCTAGCTTGAATAATGAGCATCCTCCTGACACAGTGGCTGACTCGCTTGGGAGCTACTCACGTTTAAAGATATTATACACTACTTTTGTCTAGCTACTTTAACTATTCTTACGTTATGCTTGTTATCAATACTCTGGAATGCTTAACTAATGAGGCTGTCACTCATAGGAGATGTTAACATGTGTTATCGTCTCCCTAGCTTATATAAATAACGTACATCTCCCCTTCTTTATTCTGTACCTCCTATAACACTTGCCTTAATAAAAGAAAGATTTACAACAACAAAAAAGGGGGACAAGGTACACTACTTGGGTAAGACAATCAAAAGAGAGCATAAGAAACACAAAAGGGGGTTATAAATTCAAAACGGGGGTTAAGTGACACAAAGGTGAAGATGCATTTATTTATTTTTTGGGTGGGGGGGAGGAGGCTGGAAGTAGCAAAATGCATCTTCACACTTGTAGACAAACTTGCACGGGCCCTGAATTTAGTCTGTAGCACTTTTTCATACATTTGCTATGTCATCCCTACATGTCAGCTTTACAAGGAAAATATATAGTGAGACAAATGGTAGCAGGAGAGAAAAATAAATTAAGAAGGAGAGACATTTTTTTCCAGTCATGGGCAGTTGAAAAGAGTTGTTAAAATTATTATTTAAGGGGGCGGGGCCTGACCGTCAAGATGGCCGGACGCACATGCTAAATGCTCCGGTGGCAATGGGCATAATCTGAGCCCTACTGGCGACCTACTGAGCCTGGAACAGCCTACCAGACTGAGGAGGATAACCAGCACCTGAAGCGGCACCTAACGGTACGCGAAGCTTGCAGCTCCCACAGCAAAAACCGGAGCCTAGCAGCGAGGCCTACCACGCACCAAGACAAACTGACCACAGGGGAGACGGCCGCTCTACTGGGGCCATATTAAGCGACAACCTCGATATGGGTCCCAGTTACCCGCCTTTGGACTGGCGGGGGTCATCCCGGTCCCCACCAAACAAGGGCAAAAGCCCCGGCTATACCCCGCAGCCCAAACAACGCGGCCAGTGGGCCACACAAGATGGCGCCCGCACCTCAGTGACAGAAGCACGCGCCAGCCTATCAATGCAGCCAAAGCTACTACACAGAGGAGCAGTATGCTGAGAGACTAGACAGGCTCTTTCAAAGGCTCTGGGAGCTCCTGGAGCTATGTTGCAGATGGGAACCACCTGACCAGGTGGGAACAGTAAGGAGGGACGAGGTGCGGAGCTTGAAAAGACCTACATCGGGTAAACCACACAAGGCTAATGTTGCAGCCCGCCCTGCAATCCTTCCTGGGCTGAAGGCCTCCCGGAGGAAACCTCCACAGCACCAACCACACCACCAGAAGCCCGACCGTCGCAGGCAACGGCAGAACATCCAAGCTCCCCATGGCGCCCAACAGAGGGTTGAACCGGCCTCGACCACGAGAATCCGAGTCTGTGGACTGCAGGTGCTGGCCTTCATTCTGGCCTGGGGCTGGAGTGCTCCCGCCTTATACAAACAGCTCACCGGCCTCTTGCTGACCCGTCCAACTCATGGCTCCGACCTCCCCAGCAGGGGTATCGGCTGATAGATGGACCGTAAGCCAGCAGCCCCACTACATGCCACCCACAGCCGTGGAGTCTTTGGGGCACAGCATGAACTGTCCACACAGATACACTAATTTGAGCCCCCACCGAGTAGCCATGTCACCTATACCATCCTCTTGCACAGAGTACACCAGACTGGCCCCGTGAGGTTGGTGGATCATCCAGCGTGTTTCCCAACTAGATAAATGACTCCACTTGCAGTTCACACCAGGACATTGCTTACTAGACACTCATGCAACTCACCAGGGGGTCCAGCAGTACTAAACCACTAAATGCTTCACCTGTCGCATCCCTCACACATGTATTAAGCTAAGTGCAGTTTAAGCAATCCCCCACTACAGTGCTCTACAGTTATGTTTAACCTGTTTGAGTATGCGTGCATAGATCTGAACAGGGTTCATCATTATAACACAGGGACAGGCTAGCCTCTCGTTACGTTACTATAAACGCTCAACCTGTTTTGCTGCAAGCTTAAACTGCCAATGACATGATTGACCCCTTACTTAGTTAGCAACTACAAGCGCATTAAATGTGTTCACATATTATAACTGCTTGCTCTCATCTTGTATTACAACACGCAGTTTAAGCACAGTTAGCTTAAACCTATATACACCTTGCGACTAGCAACTGCAGACCAGCGGACTCATAGTTTAACCTACACTGTATTATACTGTTGGAATGTTAAGACTAGTTAACGCATTGTTAATTTAGCATGTTACATACCGGATCTTATGATCCATACCTTGTATTTTCATACTACAGTTTAAACTTAAAAAATGAGGTATCGTTAACAAAAGGAGTCAGCTAGAACACTCACTAGCCGCCAGACAGCATGATGAAGCACTAATAACACGCAACAGGTGACACAAATGAACCAAGGGAGCCTAAGGGCTAACGAGGCTCACCAGGGAAAGCCTCTGGGGCAAGATGAGGAAAGTAACAAACCCTCCCCTTTCTTCCCCCCCCCCATCTAACCACCTCACCCTAGTAGCAACCTTACTGCACACACCAGGCTGTGCTTTTAGGAGCACTAAGAACAAAGAAGTCCCAGAGCAAGAGGCCGCATAGACAATTGAGGCAGAAGGATAGACCAAACCACGCACACCTCAATAGACAGATAGCAATACCTGCCACAAATCTTGTTCGGAGGCGAATAATAATGATGTTTATTGATAAATAAGGATGTTTATTGTTGTTTAAGCATGTATAACAACGTACTTTACTGATGGGAACTGTATGATGGTGATGATGCTACAACCCTATCCCTTTTCTCTTCTGTACCCCACGCACACTCAAAAAATAAAAATTGTCAAATTGGCACAAAAAAAAATGAGGTATCGTTATTCTGGAAAAGAAACGTACTCTTGCCGAATGATGTATCAACCTTATATTGTAAACCACTCGTACATTTCCCCTGCTTTCTCTTATGTACCCCATCTTATATGCCTTCAATAAAAACAGATTGACAAAAAATAAATAAATTATTATTTAATCATTAGTGACTTCATACAGATTAAATGGTGACTATACTCCTAAAAAAAAATAATTTTCTCTGGACTATCACTGCCCCTGGACCACTTCATTGAGATGAAACGGTCTGGGTGACTTTAGGGTTTCTTTGAGAAGTATGGTCTATAAATGAAAGTGAACTCTGCAACTGACAATTTAGTGAAAAATCCTCAAATGTCGATTTTGATAATGCTTTTAGTCTGTACAAAGAGACAGCAGTTTTTCTCTCACACTATGTCACAGATATTTAAATATTGCAGTCTTTGACCAATGCCAATTGAGAGAATATTATCACCTGTTCTCTTGTGACTGACATCTGAGACCTACATCGCTGTTTGCTGACTGCAGTCCTCTGTTAGTTGCCTATCTGGGCATCAAAGGAAAGCAAAAATAAATAAAGTACAAGATACCTCTGTCTCACAGGACCTCGGACTTTGATTTTGATGCCTAATTGGTGGTCTTTAACATAGTGCATTCATTCCTTTGTTGTGCTTGATTTATGCTACATTAACGTCTAATAGGTAACGAAAAACGGTTAATTCCCAGATCTTCCCAGGTACATTTTTGGTCAAAGTTCATATTTCACTTAAAGTTAGACTCTTCAAATACAGCTTTATTGAATTGTATGGAAAGGACAACTAATATAGGGCAGTTAATACATATCTTTAAAATATTTTGTACCTTTAAAGGGTTCTTTAATCCTTTGGAGCGGGAGAGGGGGGGCTTTTTGTGTAAAATACTCTTTTGGGCACTATGGAGGAGGCCTAATTCCAATAAAACTTTAAAAAGGTTTTTACTTACCTTGAACACAGCGCCGAGTAAAGCTCCCCCTCCTGATGTCACTCGGGCTGTGTGGTTCATGTCACTGGCTGATATCACTGGCGCTCTGCCTGCAGGGGGGAGATTTTACCGTCTGTTGTCCGCATGCAGCACAGAATTTACATTAGGTCATATGTGCTTGGGGTGCAACTAGAACCCATCACACAATTACTAATAACTCTGTATGTCACATTCATAGTCCTACCACCATGCCCTCTTCAAATCACTGAAGTGGTTTTAAATCACTAAGCTGATTATGTAGCTCAAATGTTTCAAAATCTCAATAAAATCTTGATTTCAGATTTTGTGATATTACCAAATGTGGAAATGTCCAAGGGTTGGAAACCTTTTGTGAGGCACTATTTTTGTGTGAATCTACAGAGCAAATAAAATTAATCAAAATGCTAAGTCAGTTGGAGGAAAAAAACTCCCATCAAAGGAAATAAAGGGTATTTTATTTAAATAGTTTAGTAGCCCAATTAAATGTTATAATAAGACAAAGCTGTTAAAAATGTAACTTATTTAGGAGATATTTGTTTAAATTGTGTCAAAGCAGCTGTAATTCAGACAGCTTAGATCTGCAACATCTTGCATTTCCCATCACTTGAGAAGAGGCTTTTTCCAGCATGATCTAAAATAAGTACATCATCAGAATGATAGAAAATGCCTGTGTTCTATCATTCCAGCAGCTAAGGACATACCGAAACTACAAGATAGTGGTGAAAAGGGTTGGGCATTGGTAAAAATATTGTTCGCTTCTCTCAGAAGGTATAGGCCCAAATTTATATCAAGAGCACTTGAAGTCAGAGAATTCTTAACTCACCCCCCAACCACTCCACTCTCTCTCAAAAAAAAAACAAAAAAAAAAACGTGTTTTTAAATATGATTAAAAGGTGGCAATATAGTGCAGTTTTTAATGCTAATTTGACAACATGACAGCAGGCTTTGTATTTGCTTTAACATTCTTTACTGCATCTCCATAGCAGCAAAATCAAATAAACATTAACCAATACGAAACAAGAAATAAACAGGGTACAAAATGCCTCTTCACAGAAAGGAACTCCTCTGTCTTTGCTGCTCCAAACTAGCTAACATGTCAGAGTATCCTTGTCTCCTCACTCTGTCATTTTTATATTCGTACTATTTGAATGAAGTTTAAATTGAGTTACTTTTCTTGTTTGTGGTTCAATTCACTTTAGGTTGTATGGATTTAAAGTGCGCCTTTTATATGTTCTGAATGGACCATATTCTGAATGCGGCTACATCCCTCGTTTTTCCATGTTTTGGATATTACTCACCCCATTAGGTTTCATTGCTTTATAAATTACACCTGCCCCCCTCTTCCCCCCACACACCCTCCACAGCACTTCAGTGGCACTTTGAGGTTCTGTGTGCCAGGCGGTTTGGCAATGCTCTTTGTTGCTGCTTTGCTGCCCATTTTTATTGATTTATTGTGCTCTCCCCCTTCTGGGCCATCGTAAACACAACTCGCAGTAGACCGCTCACAGCAACCATTTTGTTGAAGTCGCAAGGTCTGTATACTGATGGTGTGGCTATTTTGTTGGAGCCCTGAGTGCCAATATACAAGTGTGGTTGCCATTTATTGGAGCCGCACCTTGTATATCGGCCTGGCATTTAATTTAGCCTCTCTGCCTTGCTACTAAGGGCTTTTAGGGGCTATATGACCACAAGCCTAGCCTTCAGTGGGAATGGAGGCAGGGCTGTCTGCATCTGTTCCCCAGTACCACTTCGTCTAACAGCATTCCCTAACTGTCCATTGGTGAACCCTCTTGCTCTCATCGTTATTCTGGAATATAGGATTCTCCACTACATGGGTGAGCTGCCTTCACTAATAAAATGCTAATTTTACAGTGCCTTCACATTACAGTTTAATATATTTATAGTTCATTAATGTATACCAACATCGCACCGGTGTTCTGGTGCTTGACTGGCACACCGTATTGGTGCCCACCCGTGCACCCCATTTGGTGTTCATTCTTTACACCACTTTGCCCATCTCTTGGACAGTGAATGTACATTGTCAGTGCTTACATGTTGTTAAAGGAACACTATAGTCACCTAAATTACTTTAGCTAAATAAAGCAGTTTTAGTGTATAGCTCATTCCCCTGCAATTTCACTGCTCAATTCACTGTCATTTAGGAGTTAAATCACTTTGTTTCTGTTTATGCAGCCCTAGCCACACCTCCCCTGGCTATTATTGACAGAGCCTGCATGGGAAAAAAAATGGTTTCACTTTCAAACAGATGTAATTTACCTTAAATAATTGTATCTCAATCTCTGTAAATTGAACTTTAATCACATACAGGAGGCTCTTGCAGGGTCTAGCAAGCTATTAACATAGCAGGGCATACGAAAATCTTAATTAAACAGTACTTGCAATAAAGAAAGCCTAAATAGGGCTCTCTTTACAGGAAGTGTTTATGGAAGGCTGTGCAAGTCACATGCAGGGAGGTGTGACTAGGGTTGATAAACAAAGGGATTTAACTCCTAAATGGCAGAGGATTGAGCAGTGAGGCTGCAGGGGCATGTTCTATACACCAAAACTGCTTCATTAAGCTAAAGTTGTTCAGGTGACTATAGTGTTCATTTTTGTAAGCAATATTGTTGAGCTCCACTTATTACATTATGGAGCAAACTAGTCCTGATATTGAAGCAACAATAGCCCTGCCGTATTTGCCTCAGTGGAAAAAGCATTAATTAAGACATTTAGCCAACTGCCTTCTGACAATCCAGGCCAACCCACAAATGCCGGGAGAATCCGGTTCAGACGCTCATGAAGAATCTGATGTTTCCTTCAGTACTCATGCACACCCCTCATAATGCATGCAGTGGAAGGCTGATTCTAAGCACACGTCTAAGGATAAAGGCAAAGCACCTGCCAAGAAACAGAGGCCAGGTAGTGAGTGTGCCGGTCTGGCAGCACACTCACTGATACTGACAGATGTGCAGCTGTCAGAAAGCATAGGAGGACTGAGGATGGGGGCAGAGCTGACTATTATTATTATTATTTTATTATTTATATAGCGCCATCAGAGCCGTAGCGCTGTCATGCTTCTTTGCGTTTCCCACAATTCCCAGCACAGCCACATCATAGAGTAGTGATTACTCTATGATGTGTCCATGATGGTGTGAGGGAGAACAGCACATTGCTGTCCCTGCCGTTCTAGCAGAGCTCCAGACCCGATTTCAGACAAGGTCAGCCTCAGGAGGTGAAGGGGAGAAATAGTGGGGAAAAGGCGGAGAAATAGGCAGAGGGGGAAGAGAGAGACACAGGGAGAGGGGGAGAAAGAGACACAGGGGGAAGAAAGAGACACAGGGGGAAGAGTGAGACAGAGGGGTAGTGGGGGAGAAAAAGGTGGAAGAGAGAGACAGAGGGAGAGTGGGGAAGAAAGAGGGGTAAGAGAGAGACACAGGGGAGGGGAAGAGAGAGGGGTAAGAGAGAGACAAAGGGGGAGTGGAAGAAAGAGGGGTAAGAGTGAGACACAGGAGGAAGGGAAAGAAAGAGACAGAGGGGGAAGAGAGAGGCAGGGGAGAGGGAGAAAGAGACAGAGGGGGAAGAGAGAGACACAGGAGGAGGGGGTGAAATAGACAGATGAGGAAGAAAGAGGGAGAGGAGGAGTGGGGAGAAATAGACAGAGGGGGAGAGAGACACACAGAGGAGCAGTGAGGGGGAGAAAGAGGCACACAGAGGGTCTGCGGGAAGAAAGAGGCACACAGAGGGACTGGGGGGAGGCAAAGAGATACACAGAAGATTTGTTGGGGAGACAGAGAGACATACAGAAGGAAAGGGGACAGAGTGACACACAAAAGGTTTGTGGGGGGCAAAGCTGGGCTGGGGAAGAAAGAGGCACACAGAGGAACTGGGGCGAGACAAAGAGACACACAGAAGGTTTGCTGGGGGGGAACATAGACACACACAAAAGGGGCTGGGGGGAGGAGACATACAGAGGGCTGGAGAAGGGTAAAAACAGACACACATGGGATGGGATGAAGTACAAGATACACAAGAGAAGTTGAAAGACACACAAGGGGGGTTGTAAGAGACACAAAGGAGAAAAATTGGAGACAAGATTCACTAAACGAGTAAAAAAAATCAAAAGAGGGAATAAGAAACACAAAAAAACTGCAAGATATTCAAAAGAGGGTTAAGATAAACACAAGAGAAGATGCATTTTTTTGTGTGTGTTTTGCGGGGGATGCATTTTCGCCTGTGCTGGCGCGATGCATTATTGGGATTGTATAGAATTTTTTCCAGGACTGCTTTTAGTTCCCAGTTCGGCTCTGATACCCACACTATAACTTTTAATATGTCCACAAATCATTTATGGGTAAACCACACATGGTCTTTAAACAAAACACCCATGGATCATAAACAGCAGACGTGGAGGTTATCCTGGATCCCCAGAGTGTTCGTATGTTCAATCCAAGAAAGATCCACCATCCCCGGTTAGCGGACTGGAGACCTTCATATAGCAAAGTTCCTCCATTTATGGTTAAGGAAACCATTGGACAAGGAGGTCCATAACCACCTGTGAATGAAGTGCCTGAGATCAACTCTACTGGACAAAATGAGCCAAAACCTGGAATTTGACCAGATCATGGTCACTTATATTGCCTGAAGTGGCAGGGTTCCTCACAAAGGACAAGCTGATCTTTTATTATCAGGCCTTTTGCTCAGATACTATATTTGGAGGACAATGCCCTGTCCAGGGGCATGCCATTAGATGCCAACTACATCATGAGAAGGGGCTCAGAGATATATGTGTGTCCTGGGCAATGTGAATGTGTCTCTAGCCACTGAAAGTAAAAGCAACCCTGTTGAGAGTCGACCTCAATATGGTGGACCTGGGAGTCAGAGAATTTCGAGAGACCTTATAAAGTGGAGTTCAGTCCGATGCCTGAGAAATGATGCATTTGAATGACATTGATATATATTATTGAGTGTATTTTTTAAATGTGTTTAAATCATTTTTCTAACGTGTCATCTGCATATTTATGTTTTAAAAAATGGATGGGAGATGACCCAGAAAATCTCCTACATTATATTTGCGATCCGCATATAAAGAAGATAAAACTTTTCTAGATTTATACCATTCTATGTCATCTTTTGATTGACACGTGCAGGTTCTAATATTTTGAAATCAGTGGCAGCTGTACTTATAAATATATTATTTCAGTGCCTATGTACGTTTATGTTATAAATGTGTATAGGATTCTGCTGTTTTTAAGTGTCATGCATGTATTTATTGGCACGTTGTTTTACCGGTATTATTTATAATGTATATAGTAATGTTTGTGGAGAAGCACGTGTATTGAATTGATTGTATTGTGAATGTTTAGTGTAAATTACAACTGTCGATGTGAATTTCAGCATTTCTGTAATGAAGTGCAGTTTGTGTGAAAAATGTCAGAGTCAGTTTCTTGCTCCCGCTGGCTAGCTTTGTTAATACAATTCAATAAATCTCCAGATTTTTACATGTATCTAGAGAATTATTTCACTACTGAACTAATATTACAGCTTGTTAAATGTATGATTACTCAATAACCCAAGTGCCAAAGGTAATAAGGGAATCATAGGACGTCAAAGGTCACAAAAATCAATGGACAGAAAATTAAAATATTTTTATTTTTTTCTCTTCTTGTTTTTAAATGCATCTGCAATCACTTTTGCATTGATATCTCACATCCCCACCCCCACACACCACCATCACTGCCAAAAAAATTAAAATCCCATTCTCCATCGCTTGATAAATGATTTGGAGGATGCACAAAAGAGCAAATAATAATAAAAAATGAAATTACTCGCAGTTACACCCTGTAAGCAGCCGCCTATTCTGCATTACGACAGAACCATCCCTGCTCATTTACTCACCAGTCACGCTTACAAACATTCACACATTGTCAATCATACTGTCAAAATAAAGATACATGTGCACTATGTATAAATAAAATATGTGCAGTAAATGTGACTGTATACATGTATGTATGCAGTACGTTCCTCTGTGTATTATGTGTAGTAATAATGCAAAACAAACCACTAATCTACCTTTCGATCTGATGTACTTATTTCTCACACTGAATTCCTCCACACCTCAGTCCTGCTCTCCAGCTCAGCGCATGTGAGATACAGACAAGTTACGGTGTATTATTTTATATTATTTTAACACTGAAATTGTAACAGGAACTGTATTTGATTGGCCACATGTTTTATTTTCGCAGTTGTTATTTTTTTCCGTGTGATATTGTAGGTTGTATACTACGACATATCGATCGCATGAAGAAGTTATGAACCAAGGACTTGAAATTAGGGATCTCAACTGGCCTACAAATCCCAGAATTCTTTGAATGCAATAGATGGGCAGAGAGTTGTAGTTCAGAAAAATCTGGGGACGGGGGAGGGGGTTTGAGATTCTGGCTTTAAAGTCACTTCATATGACCTTCATACATCACAGAGACTGCATCGAAAGAAATAAAATAGCCAGAAGAACGCTGGGACACTAGCACATGGAGTAATATAAACTTTTATCAGACGTTAATAGATAGACAGACAGAGTAAATCCAATGCAGGAGGTAGCATTATATATATATATTATATATATATGTGCTGAATGTTATGTCTTAGAATCCCCTCAGTTCTTAATAGTAACATGAATAATTTGATAGATACGCAACACCCGTTTAAAGTTAATGGAGCGTTTATTTCGGACGCAACAATGTTTCAAACATACATGAGATATTTATCAAATCCTGGTACCCCCAGTGCTATACGTTTAAAAATATAAAATCAAAAATGATAATTGATTCTTGATTCACAGTTGTTTAAGCACTAATATAGCGGATATTAGCACACTGTGTGTTTGGAAGCATATTTTATTTTGCTGTCCTTTAGTCTATTAGTCAAACAAGCAGGCAGACAGATCAAGCTTTTTAAATTAATCGCGTTAATAAAAACATGACCCAATATTCTTCTTTGAGAGACAAAGACGGACAATAAATTGTGTGTTTTGTTTACGAGATGTGACCCGTATATCTACCTCGTGTGTTCATTCAGTACAATTGATTAAAATATACAGGTCGTTCTTGGTGTATGAATGAAGAGACATAAGTAAAATGACAGGACAGCAGGTGCATGTATTAACCACAAGGCTGAAAATAATACAATTTGGGGAGCTTTGTATTTTACTGTTCTCTTATCTTCTGATGTGCGGATATTGCAGGACAGTGTGTCACATTCAGCCAGCTTGCAGGATAATCTGCCATCCATCTACCAGCTGCCGCGTTGGCAAGGCATTCTCTTGTGTTTCCATGGTTAAACGCAGCCGGCAAATGACATGCTGGGCTGGAGTCTTGCCAAAGGAATCTGATGGCATAGTTTTATGTTAATAGAAAGAGGAAGCGGGTCCGTGAAGCTTGCCTTCGTCTGCCAATATAGATTGAACTTTGTGCACAGAGTACGACTAATTAACTTTCTCAACCAGTTGTTGGCGAGAGCCAGTTTAAAAAAAAAAAACAGAAAAAAAAAACCTGCCATGTGACCAGAAAATCATGGATAATTAACCTATTCAGAAGAACAATATGTTTCTTTTCTTGGTGATGTCATCTTGACATCTGTACAATTAGCCTTGTTTGGAATGAATGAATGAATGAATGAATTTGATATATTACAGACAGTCTCAGTTATTGACATTTATGACATCTTGGTGTCCAGGAAAATCAGCAGAACTAAGCAAAATATTTGCAAAAAATATGCAGCCTTTCTATCTATCGGTCTGTCTGTCTGTGTGTCTGTCTATCTATATTCCTGTCTGTCTGTCTGTCTATCCATACACACATATGAAACCAAGAGTGCTGCACTCACCCGAACATGCATACATTATAAGGGTGCTGCTGGGGCCAATTCATACAACATACAAGATCCAATGCACATGCTCACCCTAATAAACAGCCATTTTAAAGCTCACAGATTGTAATAGTTGTTTTTGAAAAACATCTGATATGGTAAAAAATAATGGGGTGTTTAGTTACAGTATATGAATATACACTGCATAAGCCTGCCACAATGTCAATGTACCCCATTCTTGGCAGGTCCTGCTATGGAAGAGGTTTCTGCTCTGCTCCAGTCCTCCTGCCCCATCACCTGTTCCCTCGATCCTATTCCCTCATATCTCATCCGCACCCTGTCTCCCTCTCTTGCTCTTCCTCTTACTAAAACTTTCAATCTCTCCCTTTATTGGGCTCATTTCCTTCACCCTTCAAGCATGCAACCATAACGCTGATTCTGTAAAAAGTCCAACTCCCCATCCAACTACCGCCCTACATTGCTACTGCCGTTTGCTTCCAAGATCCTTGAGAGAGTTGTGTATGCGAGATTGACATACTTCATCGAATACAACTCTCTGCTTGATCCGCTTCAGTCTGGATTCCGCACTCGTCACTCTGTTTGAACAGCTGTGACCAAAGTATCCAACGATTTAATCGCTGCTAAATCTCGCATCAGCCCTTATTTAACACCTGACACGACTAAGGTGCTGGTCCATGCCGTTGTTCTTTCTTGCCTTGACTACTGCAATCCCCTTCTCAGTGGCCTTACGTGTTCCCAGATTACACCACTGCAGCAGTGAGGCTCAATTTCCTGTCCGCCCGCACCTCCCACACGTCCCCCTCTGTCAGTCCCAACATTGGTTTCCAGTTAGATATAGGGCTCAATTTAATATTCTGGTGCTTGCTTACAAGTACATACTGCTGCATAATGCTTGCTTACAATACATAATGCTGCTCCAGCCTACCTATCCTCCCTAATACACAAGTATGTCCCGTTGAGGCCCCTGCACTCTGCCAAAGACCTACCTCTGACCTCTGTCTATCATCTGTCTGTACTACCACATCTGATGCTCACCTCCAAGACTCCTCCAGGGTTGCACCTTTTCTGTGGAACTCCCTTCCCTTCTCCATTAGACTTTCACCCAGTCTCCACTCCTTCAAAAAATCTTTGAAAACACACTTCTTCAGGAAAGCATATAATTTAAACTGTTAGCGGGTTAGCCTGCAACAGTTAAAAAATAACCTAAGTTGAAGTTCTCAGTGAATACTTTTCTAGCAACCTATTTCATTACCTCTACTTATACAATTTGTGTCACCATACCCCACTCCCTCTAGCATGTAAGCTCATTGAGCAGGGCCCTCAACCTCTATGTGCCTGTGCGTCCATTTGTCTGGTTACAATTACGTGTCTGTTAGTCCACCCATTGTACAGCGCTATGGAATTTGCTGGCGCTATATAAATATTAAAATAATAATAAATAATAATAATTCTAATGATTGTGTACATTTTAATGTTATTTATTGGCACAATACCTTTTCCTAACTCCGTAAATAAGAAGCGGTGCATTTTTATGAACAATGCGATTGAGGACCCTATTACCAGAGGTTAAAATGGGAGGCCATTGTATGCCCCCCACACTTATATATAAACCCACCACTGCCATGTCCAAAGGTTGAAGAAGAAAAGAGTCCTGCTTGCACAATGTACTCAAATTTATTATCACAGATCCCACCGAGGGTTTAGGAATATTAAAGTGCATGGACTACATTCCGTCGGTTAGTACATCTTTCCATGGAATTTTCCAAGCGCAGCACTCGATATCGTTGGCAGCTACACATTGACGCACTATTTAAGGGAATCATTTGGATTCACATTTATTTCTTTTTACTTAAATATTTTATGGTTATTTTTTAAGGTAGTGTTTTTTTTATTCCCTACTGTAATGCATGTAACTCGACATTGGAGGTGGGGGCATGAAGGAGGTGTTAAACCTCTCTTATAGTAATTTGTTGGTCATATTTGACCCCCATTGGCTTTTTATATTTAGTTTTAATGACTAATAGGGCTAGTCACTAAAAATTACTGATTTATTGACATTTGTCAACAGTTGTTTCTGTGCTGCCAACCCATTTATTTGGATTAATTCTGGGCTCAGAGTAACATAGGGACTAATAGAGGCCCATTATAAAAATTAAAAAAAATATATACATATATATAATTTTTTTCTACTCTTCACATGCTCTTGCTTTGTGCAGAAGGAATGAAGTATGGGGACAGGATGCAGGTGGAACAAAACTTGTGTGGACTGCTGACTATAAATTAGTTAAGGTAAAGCTGACTTTGCACACTGTGAAAATGGTCTTGCTGGTTCAATCTCTCTAACACTGTGACATGTCTCCTTTCTCCTACACTCACTACATCCACCATTTTCTCTGTTCTAGATCAGGTGATTCTGCCTGCTAGTAAGAAGAGGAGAGGAGAGGACAAATGATGGGGACACCAGGGAATTGTTCCCAGAAAGCATAAAGCGAGTGTATCATTAAACACATTCATGCCAAGCTAGCCGGCCTGCATTCACGCCAATTATTCACAGATCTATGTCACTAATCAATTGTCCTGTGTAGGCTTTAGAGACACAGAGAATTGAAAAACTATCCAGTGTTCCAACATTAGTCTAGCACAGCGCAAGTGGGCAGTTATATGGTGATCTATATACAACCAATTAGAAAGAGTTCTATGTATATTCAGCAGTAAATATTAAACAATCTTGCTCACGCCAAGCTTCTTCACTGTACATATATTGTATTTGCAGTGTGATATGGTTTATCAGGAAAACATTATGTAAATATCACTGGGGCGCATGTTGCATATATTTACAAGCAATGTCATCCTAATACATTGAGGACATAACCTAAAATAAACCGAATTACTTTGAAGCATCTGGCAGCTTTTCACATGTTCCCAAGTAAAAGGCTATAAATATACCAAACCTTCTGTTACTTGGCTTATTCTGGAAAAGCAGATGTGACACTGAAATCTGTAAACAGTGTTCACTGTAGGATGTGTAATATATTGATATAATCGAGAAGACTGCCTTTTTTTAGTAGCTGATATAAAAAACAAACAAAAATATTTAGCCATGTAAACTTTATTGAAATGGAATTCTTAGGAAAAACTGCCTCTACATTGCACTCAAATTTCTGTGACATTCCAGGACATGACCGGTGTATAGTCGCCATATGGGCAGTCGGACTCCAGGACAACCCTCCCACATACCTAACCCAATAATGCACTGACACTCGGGTATATGGGAAAATTTGTCCACAGCTTTATTAAACAATCTGAATAATAATAACCATATATTCATTATAACATAATAATAATTTTACAAATAAACATAGGTCATTGCCCCCCATACTCCGCCCTCGCATCCGAATCCTTCTAAAAGGCAATGACCCCCATATAAATAACACATATATATAACATATACCAACATTATTAGAACATACCACCTTAAAGTGCCAAACATAAATTTAACCATGGCAGGGGTATACCCGGATACCCCTACCCCACCAGGTTCTGAGCCACCGACAGGACTCGAAACCTACCAACCGCCAATGACCACAGTTTTCCATATCTGTCACGTTCATCCTAGGGAGCCTATTCCTTCTCCTTCAGCTCCCTATGCCGCCGCTGTGAAAAAATGGGATTTCCCCAACCATAAAAAATATATATAGGGAGGGTGGGCGGGACAAACTCGGTCAGGTAGGAAATTAGAAGTGAGTTCACTTAAAATGGCTGCCTATTTAAATATCCCAGCCCACTTACCCATAACTCCATACTTCCTTCCCTCCTCCTATGCCCGCCTCCTAACCCCTGTCAAGGCCCTTTTTCGCTTAGCTGTGCTTTGGCTACATGGGGCTACAATCACATTGAATTCCAGGAATTGCGCACATTAGCATGCCTCCCAACCACCCCGATTTCGGCAGGACAGTAGCGATTTTCAGGTCCTGTTCAGAAATCCCCTATTTTGGGGACACCAAGGAAATGCCCCCAGAAAGTTTAGCACAAGTACATCATTAGATGCGCATGTAGTGCATTTAGAGCACTAGGACCCTGTCGAGAGCACTGAAGTAGCTTTCCCCCAGCGGGCTATCCTGCTTGATTGGTAGGCATCCTGGCATTCATTCATTTCGGTTAAATGTTTCTGCCCCTGCCAGATTGGCTAGTATTCTGTGACTGGTAAGTATCTTTCAGATTCTTTTTGGAGTAAAAATCCTTCAAACTGTGAATGTGTATTTTATTGTCTAATAATTTTTTTATGTCCTTTGACTTTGCCGTCTCTCTTCTTTTGATGAACAAAATTGGTAAAAAAAAAATAAAATAAGGAAAAATGTTGTGAAAAAAGGAATAACAATTGGCACAGAGAGAGAGATGATGGTGACACTGTATCTTAACGGCTGGAGAAAGAGGCACCAATATAAGGGGAGGAGTAACAGATTGTTTTAAACATAAGAAAATTGTGACATGTCATAAGACTAGCGAACACCAAAGGAAATGTAACACTTTATACATAATCTACATTGTGTTCTAATCAGATACGTTTTAAGAAAAGAGAATTACTGGAGGGGGGAGGGAGGTTAAGTATCCTCAAAGTTACAGAATGGTTTATAAAATATATAACAAACAATAAAGAAATATTACACGCTCTTTAACAGATTTTATTGTGATAACCACCCTTTAAAATGTCAATAGATCATAGTTATAAGTGATGTGGCCATGGTAACCATTTGACCGGATGACATAATCCGTAGGAGTCATTTATATAATCACACAATGACTTTACTATCTGATTGCAAGGAATAAGACATATATTTTACTTTAGCAAGTACACTTTGGTTTCTACAATTTCATGCAAACTGAAATTCTACTCACATGTCAGATGCTAACACTTACTTTGAATACCACATACATGACCTCTGCGGTTTATCTTTCGAGTTTATGAATGAATCATCCGTATCATGCAGTTGTAGTTTTGTACAGCAGTTGTAAAAGTTTTTCTTGCTTAGTTAATGTACATATGCCAGAAAAATAATAATTTACTGTATAACTGGAAGGAATATAACCGAATACAAACCTAAAATACTATCACTTAGCTTACAATACCAGTTGCCCATTTTCCACCAATTAATTTCAAGATCTAAAACTACCCATCTTACTGACTCTGAGGCTTTGTCTGCCCACCCTTTCAGGGGCTTGGCATGCAGACAGTTCTCAAACTAAATTAACAGGTCTGTATATTCTATAATTGGGCACCACGGGCATGCTCTCATGACTTGCTATGTGGCACTATCTTGCTGCCTGGCTCTCTCTGTAGACCACCTTAAAGCTCTGTAACTACTATAAAGCTCTTTCACTGGGTTGTACTATGTTCACGTGTGTTGTGTGTGTCTTTGTATGTATGCTTGTATGAGGGTAAGTAGGTGAAATGTAAATAGTAAATATACTACACAGAGGCCCACTGGCTTTAGGGGCCGATCAGGTATCCCATATACTTAGGGCAAACCCGATAGGAACTCTGGTATACTTAGGGGCCTGGTCGGGTGCAGCGGCCTCTTTAATGTCGACACCCAGTGCTGGGAGGATGTAATTTCCTGTTACTTCCTCCAAGCTTGCATACCACGCAGAGGCTGGGAGGACAGAGCAGGCACAGAGAGGGGGGGAGGAAGAGCATTGCACAGCTTCAGACTACCATTCTAAACAGGCAGTCCAGAAAACCCATGTCCTCCATCCAAAAGGTATGGAAGCAGAGGAGGCTAAAAATCTGTTTCAGCTTGTATATCATCTGTGTGTTTGCCAGTATGTGTATCTGAATGGGTGTGCCAATGTGTCTGTATATGTGTGTGTCAGTGTGTGTGTCTTAGTGTGTGTGTCAGTGGTAGTGTGAGTATGTCAGTGTATATATGTTTATCTGTGTGTGTAAGTGTATATGAGTATCTGTGTGTGTCATTGTGGGTATATGTGTCTGTGCGTGTCACTGTGGGTTTATGTGTGTATATGTGTCTGTGCGTGTCAGTGTGGGTATATGTGTGTATGTGTGTCTGTGCGTGTCAGTGTGGGTATATGTGTGTATGTGTGTCTGTGCGTGTCAGTGTGGGTATATATGTGTATGTATGCCTCAATGTGTATGTGTATCTGTGCATATCCGTGTGTATGTGTATCAGTGTGTTAGTGTGTAGCCACATATGTGTATGTATGCATGCATCCCAGCATTCAAACTTAAGCATCAGCACTACATACAATAGCACCCCTCTAATCAAATGCCAACACTACATACAATAGCACCCCTCTAATCAAATGCCAACACTACATGCAAACATACCCCTGCAATCAAACACCAACACTACATGCAAACACACTGTTGATCAAACACCAACATTGCATACACAACACACCCCTGTATTTAAATGCCAATTTTGTACACAAATACAGTTTTGGTGCAAACAACAAAACTACACACAAACACACCCCTTAATTCAAACACACTAAAAGCAGGTATTCTGAAAAATTACACAGTGTGTTAGCACTCAATTAGATTACAGGTGCCGGTATCTTGGCCACCCACTCAGACCAAATAATGAAATATCCAAAAATTGATACCGCACTCAACATGAAGAAAAGCCCAGGATCTCACCTATCACACTCAGCCAAACACAACTGGAACTGTATGCAGCCATAGGAATTTGACTTTACACCCATCTCCATACTTTCCCAGATTCAGGAGTCAAAGATGCAGTACATCAGGAGTGAGATCTGATCCACATTCCTGTCCGGATATATGTATATACACATTCGGACAGTGTTTCTCTTTTTTTAAATTTTGTCACTTTTTGGAATTTTTTTACTTTTAATAATTTGGATGTATAGACTTTTTTTGCAATATAGGGAGATATTCCCTGTTTGTTCTCATCTTTTCGCTCCGTGGAAATCCTGTGCTGCAAACATTATTTACTATAGTATACAGTACAACCAATGAATGTTACATCAAATAAGATCACTGCTGAAATATATTCTTTGTTTAATTATCTTTTCTTGATGTAATGAACTATACACAAAGCAACTAGTGAACTACAATTAAGATTATTTCCCTGCAGGAATTACTGTATACTGGATGAGATTTCCGTAGGAATAATCACTTACTATCTTGTTTTTAATCTTGCTGTATACAGATTTGTACATAAAGGAACATTGATAGTGTATTTTATTAATATTAGCACTTTAAGCTCGTGGTAATTTTTTGGCACTTGTCACTTTAAGATTATATATCTTCACTCTCGTGATATAGAAATTGGAGTTGTATTCAGGTATATGGCAATGTTCTGCTAATAAATCTTTAGATTGTTTTCATGTTGAGTGTGGTATCAATTTTTGTTAAAAACAAGTATTCAACTGCATTCATGTGGCAACAGTACACACAAACACACAACTGCAATCAAATGCCAACACCTTGTGTGATGCACAATGGATGGGAATCTACCTTTCGGCCACCCTTGCGTTGCAGGGGGCAAACAATATCTTGCACCAAGGTTCTCTCTACATTAATTCCTCCACTGATGGTGCAAAATGTAAATCTGGAGAGGGGGGGGGGAGAGTCATCAATGGAATGTGTCTGTTGGCTACACTGGTTTCCATGGTGATATCCCCACATTTAGCATGTAGACCACCCTTTCAGAACAGAATACTTTGTGAGTTCACCCCCAGTATATTTAGAGAAAAAACATTTGAGACAGTGTTATGTTTTCCCAGATTATGTCCCCCATGCAAACACTGTACAGGTCATACAAGGAGTGTCATATAATAATGAACAATAAAGAACTGGTTCACCAATGCTCATAGTAACAAGGTGACAAAAACATGTACAGCCCTGCATTAATCTACGTAACATGTGGATCATATTTAGAAATACAATAGTTACACTCAAGTACAAAATCCATAGCAATAGATTATAACTGATGTCGTAACAACATATTACCCCAAATATTATTTTTTACTGCATTCTGCGAAGTCTTTCTTATAATCTATGAATTTCACTAGGATTTCGTTTATTAAGGTAATCAGATATTTTAAGCTTTACGGTTTCAACTCCTTTGTTATATTGCCATATCTCAACATCTATAGAAAATGAAAGCTTTGATAATATATTATTAACATATAATAGGTTATTTAGCCTGAAACGATCTTGGCAGTGTAGGGGTTAATAACACAACATGCTTTCATTGTCATTTTACTAGCTATAACTCAATACCTGAAGTGTGAAAATTTAAAAAACAAAACAAAACAATTTTTCTCATAAAAACAGTGAATTAGTATATCATTTTATTGCACCGGGCATCTTGGAATGACTTGAAAGATTTATTCGGCAGTTATGAATGTATTCTCTCTACATAATCTACTGCTTAGTTAGCACAGAAACTGCTCTATTCCATTTTAAAGCATAAAAAGTTCCAACAGTCATTTCTCGTGTTTAACTGTTTCATTTCCCAGTAGAGAAAATCTGGCTCCGCTGGCAGGTGCTGTCCCAGCTGAAGTGATGATTGAATGGGAAAGTCTGTGAACCTCATGTCTCAAACTGTCAGCATTCAGAGAGTGACAAATTCACTGGAACTAAAATATGTTGTTGTTTTTTTCAAATTGTGTATTAAAGTATTAACAAAAAAAAATACTGCTATGATTTAACTTGCATATTGCATCGTATCCAAGAAGTACATTTATCAATCAATTGCATGGATGACAGGCTGGCTAAATAAAACACTCTTATTTCTTCTTTGTAATGCAGAACTCTCTTTGTAAAGGTTGTTATGGGGGGGAAGGGGGGAGGGGGTTACATGCAGACTGTGCTAAGCTTGAGAAACCCTACATTTGTTAGGTTTCACTTATTGAACTCCAAATGTGTTCTGCAAATGTGTTAAATGGTTACATTTGACACTTCATCTTTTTTTTCATACAAGCTTTTTCTGCCTTTTTTCCCACTATGTGTTACCATAAAGTACTTTTTCTCACTCATTGTTCCATTCTACTCATTTGTACTATTCTCTCTGAATGCATAGATATAGATATTATAGATATAGTGATAGTCTAGTTCTCGCTTCACTGAGAACGAGGTGAGGATAGTGAAGATACAAGATACAGATAGATGTTGCAATGTTTTTGCATATAGGGTAATGCACTTGAATCCACTATTATTATTATTATTATTATTATTGCCATTTATATAGCACCAACAGATTCCGTAGCGCTTTACAATATTATTAGAGGAGGAGATTTAACAATAAATGAGACAATTACAAAAACTTACAGGAACGATAGGTTGAAGAGGGCTCTGCTCAAACGAGCTTACAATCTAGAGGAGGTGGGGTGTAAAACACAATAGGACAGAAGATAGCAATCAAATAAGGTGGGAGTGAAGCAAAGCTGGAGGAGAGAGTAGAGTGCTGCCCTTTAGGAGAGAGCAAGAGACAGGTATGTGAGGTAGAGGTTACTCTGGGAGGCCATAAGCTTTCCTAAAGATATGGGTTTTACGGCACTTCTTAAATGATTGAAGACTAGGGAAGAGTCTGATGGCGGTAGGCAGGCTATTCCATAGGAAGGGAGCCACCTGCGAGAAGTTCTGCAAGTGTGAGTTGGCCGTACGGGTCACTAGCAGATACAGTTGCCCTTAAACAGGTATATGAAATGATACGTTCTCACATTAATTCTACCATTATGAGTCCTGGTGGAATATCAGACTGTAGAAACCAACGTTAGAGATAATAATAATAATTACTCTTAGTATTTGTATTATTATTGGCATTTATATAGTGCCAGCTTATCTGCAGTGCTTTACAACAATGTAATGGGAGGTATTTAACAAGGAATGGGACAAACTATTAAAAAGTTTGACAGTAACAATAGGCGGATGAGAACAATGCCCCATCGAGCTTACGTCTCTCCTGCACAGCTGACTTATGGTCAGTTTGTTCACTGTCTGAGTACACAGGGCACAATGTCAAGCAAACTTTCTCTGAATCTGTGACAGCTGAACGTAGGATATAGCAGACAGACGCTGTGTAGATGTTATCTGTGCCAATGACAGAAAGGTCTATGCACCCGTACCCTATGACCTCAGAAAGGGAGATAGTCATCACACAAGGAGAAATAAGAAAGCATTGTCAGGTTTGGCCCAATACGGGCCATTCTGCAAATAAATAAATATCTACATAAATACAGCTATATGTAAGATACAGAAGAAAATACATTTTTTTTTTTGCATAATATTTTTTAAAACATTTTTTATTTTGAATAGTCCAGAAATATTTCAATTTCTTCACACATTACACTTTATTTCTTACATGTGGATTAGCACGCCATTGCTGAGCATTTCTCATAATTCCATCAATTTCCATCCCACTAAAAAACAATATTCTCTTTGCTATTCCCAATTATTTTAACGATTTCCTAGTTTCTCAGGAAATGTAAACTCCTGGTAGAATACATCTCCCCAATGTTCTCTTTTCCTTATCAAATACATATACATTCCTTTTGCTTTCTTTCCAACATCATATTTAAAAAAGGAATTTAAAGGGACACCCCAGAACCCTAAAGCACTTTAGCTTGCCGAAGTGCATTATGTGTGAAAAGTGTGCCCTCTTTTTTTTCATCTTACAGAAAGTGCAGCTTTAAATAGAAATTTACACTTTTATAAATAAACCTGGTGGTTACACACCCCTGTCTGTCAATCAGACAGCCAGTCTTGTTACTTGCTGGTTTGGTTAGCTCAGTGGAGCTAAACTCAAGAGGCAGAAATTGCTCAGAGCAGCTTTCTAGCAAAGATTTCTCATTAAAGGATCACTATAGTGTCAGGAAAATGGTATAGTGCCCTAAGGGTGCCCCCACCCTCAGGGTCCCCCTCCCTCTGCGCTGAAGGGGTTAAAACCCCTTCAGCAGTTTACCTTAATCCAGCAATGGGTTCCCTCAGCGCTGGTGACCTCTCCTCCCCCGCTGACATCAGCTCCCTAGTGGAGCGGAATGCGCATGCGCGGCAAGTGCCGCGCGCGCATTCAAACAGTCCATAGGAAAGCATTTCTGAATGCTTTCCTATGGACGTTCTGCATGCTGGATGCAAATTTCGCATCCAGCGTCAGAGATGCGCCTCTAGCAGCTGTCAGGAAGACAGCCACTAGAGACTGGCTTAACCCCTCATGTAAACATAGCAGTTTCTCTGAAACTGCTATGTTTACATCTGAAGGGTTAAAACCTGGGGGACCTGGCACCCAGACCAGTTCATTGAGTTGAAAGTGCAGAAAGGAAAGCAACAGGCTAGCCAGCAGAGTGTTGCTAACTAATAAGGTTGGTGCCATATGTTTTGTTAGTTTAACCCTGATAGAGAGGGACGTTCAAAGTGAGTTAGTGCTCAGACCGAGCTAGGTTTTTGTTTATAGGGTTTTGTGTTACATTTATGTTTTAATTTACTGCTGTATCCTGTGTGGATTTGCAAATAAAGTGACTGGATTATATGCAATTACAAGGACTGTGCATGTTTTTACCCTACAGGGCCGTGCTACCTGCAAACAAGGATCACAATATGGTGGAGAATGCGGGCATAGTAGCACATTGAGGGTCTGTGGGTGTGCCAGTCATTCGGTAGTCTGCTTGAGGACTTTTATTTTTGCAGACCTGGTAAGCAAACAAGTAGCACTGTACCTTTAAGACTGATACCTGCCTGGTGCTATAATGCAGGACCTGCTGAGAGTTGTGGTACAGGCAACCGCTAAACAACAAGGCACAAACAGTTTCCTGGCTGCACAGGTTAAGAACCTGAGGGACGCTCAGCAGGAGCATAGGGCTGCCATTACTGAGGTTTTGCAGATTGCCCCCTGCAGGGAGCGTGAGGACAAGGGACCCTGTAACCAAGCTACTGACATCCTGCATGAGATGACAGAGGCAGTAGAAGAAGTCTTCAGCAAGCTGAAAAGCATGGAGGCAGCAAAGCGTGCTGATGAGAAACACGCAGGAGAGAAAGGACAGGAATTAAAAGGCAAGAAGGATGAAATTGAGCCTGAAAGAAGTGATAAAATGGAAGAGGGTGAAAAGCCAGCTGGATCCTCCAAGAAACAAAAAGAAAAAAGTTAAAGAGTCCAGCAAAGCTAAAGGAAAAAGCGGAATTGCCAAGAGGCAGTGATGGCGACACTGATGACATGCGCCAAAGTAAGAAAGGTCAGAAGAATCAGAAAGGAGAAAAAAAGACTGTGGCTGAGGCCAGCAGTGTCAAGCCGGTTTGTGTAATAAAAAGTGAAGCAGAAGCTGCTGATGTTCACCCAAGTGAACAAGTTAAAGTCATGAAAAGCAGACTGACTTGGGGAGTCAGAGAAGACAACAGCAAAGGAGCTGAGCAAAATGAAGAGAAGCAAAGCACTCCAGTTGAGTATAACAATGTGGTGTGCTGTTTAGTAGCAGAGACACCTGGTATTGTTACAAAGAATTTGAATGATTGTCCGGGAGCCGTAGAACTAGATCTGCTGGCAAAGACTACTGCTACAATGCCTGGGCGCACTGACTACCGGGAACAGCTGCCAGATTCTGGGAACACAGTCATGGAATTAAAGGCGGGACTCGGAATGCCTGACCGGCTGTTTGATACCAGGGCTGTAATGACCCAGCGTGAAGGCCATGACTGAGTCTCTGGACAACCCCATAGGGAGCAAGGCAGGTTCCCAGGGATTCGCAGAACAGATGGAGGATGTTGTGGAGCCCTTCGCGGAGGGACCTGTTCCAGTGAAGGATGAGCTGGTGACAGAACCAGGTCTTGAAGAGGTTGAGCACCTGGAAAATTCAGCTCATGAAGGAATTGGACGTAGAGCTACACGCCAAGCCTTTGCAAAGTTTGCTTTTGAAAGTTACTCTAACGTTGAGAGATTATCAAATCAGAAGCTGCTATGGATGTGGAAGCAGATGATGATTCAGAGGAACTTGGCTACTAAGGAGCCACACAGTACTGATCCTCAGCCTAGATCCGCTAGCAACCAGATAAGCGGAGAAACTGGAAAGCAAGGACAAAGTCTAGGACAATATACCTATGATGGTAGAACGTACCTAAAAGTCCTATTTTGGCTACGAGACCAGACTGAGAAAAACTGCTTCAACTGCCGCATGCATGGACATATTACATATAGCTGTCCTGAGAGTGAAGAGACAATACAATGTGACATAGTAATAAGGGCTCTGTATAGGATTGTATTGACTTGCTTAAAGATGTGTATGGTGACTGGTGGTGGTGTTACAGCACAGCTAAAAGTGGTGATGGTGGTAGGGAAGAGTGCACAAGCACTAATTAATCAAGGTAGCAGCCATCTGCAATAGGCCACGTCCTGTAACTGAGGAGCAAGTCAGGGCTGGTACGGCCCTAGGTGACATGAATGTTCACGGTTTGTGTTCTAAGGCCGCTCGACCCGATGGGTCTGAGCTGGGGAGGAGGATATGTGATAAAGTGAAGGCAGATAGGCCTTTTAACCCCAGGGGGAGTATGTGTAGGATGTGTTGTAGGCAACACAAAACACTGTTTAGTTATGGGCCCCTGGGGTGGAGCATTTGGAGAGAAGGGTGGGCCAATGCTCCACTCCACAGTTTAGTGGTTTTCTGGGGAGACATAGATCCAGGCCAGGGTTTTTTGGACCGTCTCCAACCCACTGCTCAGCTGCAGTTAATGAGCTGTTGCAATTGGAATAAACCCCTCCCGGCTAGGCAGGAAAAGGAGAGGGATTGCTGGCTTCCTCCCAGGAAGCAGGTAGGAGAGAGAGACTGTTCTCTCCAGATAGAGTCAAGGAGACTAGGCACTTGGAGTGCAGAAAGGAAGCAGTCAGGGCAAGGCTGGCTTGGAGCACTGGGAGTGCAGAAAGGAAAGCAGTCAAGGCAAGGCTGGCTTGGAGCACTGGGAGTGCAGAAAGGAAAGCAGTCAAGGCAAGGCTGGCTTGGAGCACTGGGAGTGCAGAAAGGAAAGCAACAGGCTAGCCAGCAGAGTGTTGCTAACTAATAAGGTTGGTGCCATATGTTTTGTTAGTTTAACCCTGATAGAGAGGGACGTTCAAAGTGAGTTAGTGCTCAGACCGAGCTAGGTTTTTGTTTATAGGGTTTTGTGTTACATTTATGTTTTAATTTACTGCTGTATCCTGTGTGGATTTGCAAATAAAGTGACTGGATTATATGCAATTACAAGGACTGTGCATGTTTTTACCCTACAGGGCCGTGCTACCTGCAAACAAGGATCACAACAGGCAGAAAAAAAGACACACGTGAATCGAGTTCAGCCTTTCACACTTCATTGTTTATGCAGTTGATCCAAGGGAAAGTGATATCCTGTATTTGAAAGCCATTTTTAAAAGAAAAGATCCTTGTGTACTCTTCATTTTTTTCTGATTTATAACACACACCATGGAGTGGGTGCATGCTCACCCCAGCTTCCTGCCCTTCTTACTGTCTCCAGTCTAAATTCCATCCCACAAGAAGGACATACGTTAAGCAGAATCTTTCTAAAGAGCTCCACAAAACACAAACTAACATCCGAAAGATCCTCAAGCCTTCCTTGTTGTGTCTTCAATCTAAAAGCAGAACTACAACAGTTTCTGTATATCTTAAAAGTTATCTGTCTTCTCCAGATGAATAATATTCTGTTAATTACTCCCTATTTAGCAAATATGTAATTGAGAAATTTAAAAAACACAGTTAAATGTATGGAGCCACACATTGCTACTGGAACTGGGCACGGGCACCTCCATCTTGTCTCCATATGTCTGTTCTCAGGGGTCAAGTCCTGGGGTAAAAAGTGTGGGAAGATTCCCGCCTCCCCCCCCCCCCCCTTAAAAAAAAAAAAAACACACTCCTATGCATATTGTGCAGTGCAGGGTGTTTATAATGAATGTAGTGTATTTGTAGTGAGTGCAGTGTGTATAATAAATGTAGTGTGTTTGTAGTGAGTGCAGTGTGTATAATGAATGCAGAGTGTGTATAGTGAATGTAGTGTGTTTGTAGTGAGTGCAAATTGTGTATAATGAATTTAGTGTGTTTGTAGTGAGTGCAGAGTGTGTACAATGAATGCAGTGTATGTAGTGTGTTTGTAGTGAATGCAGTGTATGTAGTGTGTTTGTAGTGAGTGCAGAGTGTGTATAGTGAATGTAGTGTGTTTGTAGTGAGTGTATAGTGAATGTAGTGTGTTTGTAGTGAGTGAAGAGTGTGTATAATGAATGCAGTGTGTGCGTGTGCTGGATGATATGTGTGCGCGCGCTGGATGACGTGTGTGCGCGCGCTGGATGACGTGTGTGTGCGCGCTGGATGACGTGTGTGTGCGCGCTGGATGACGTGTGTGTGCGCGCTGGATGACGTGTGTGTGAGTGCTGGATGACGTGTGTGTGTGTGTGAGTGCTGGATGGTGTATGTATGTGTGAGTGCTGGATGATGTATGTGTGTGTGCTGGATGATGTGTGTGAGTGCTTCGATGATGTGTGTGGTGGGGGAAGCATTTTTTTACTTTATGTGTTTATTTATTTTATTCCCCCGTCCCTGCTTCTTACCTTGTCAGGGAGGGGGGAGATCGCCTGGTGGTCCGGTGGAGGGAACCAGCCGCTGCACACAGGGGCCATCACACACTGTGTTCCCTCTCCAGCTCTAACTCTGGCGAGACCGGCCTGTGCGGAGCGTTGCCATGGTAACAGCCGCGGGTCTCGCGAGGGTTATAGCTGGAGAGGGAACACAGCGTGTGCTGGCCCCTCTGTGCAGGTAGCAGGGCCGGTCCTGCAGGACAGGTAACTGGAACGGCGTTCCTGCTTTGGAAAAAGTGCAGGAACGCCGTTCCCATGCGTTCCTGCAGGACTCGAGCCCTGTCTGTTCTCCTCATTTGTGATGTGTGCCGTGGCTGTGCCGGGACTGACCTCGATTTTGTAATATACCTTTTACAGAAAATGTGTAATCACATGAAAAAATGATTAACACAAGTTAAATGTAATTTTCAATGTGTTATTCAGTGCTATAATTTCCCGGCAAATTACAGTTGTGTTTTATGTTAAATACATAAGATTTTGTACTCATGCTCTCAAGACAAAAAAAGTGAACAAAAAAAAATGTTCTTCCTGGGCCTTGGCAAAATCCTTTCTGGTCCATTCCAGTCTATAAATAAAATAAATGTGTCCTCCTACTCTTTAAAGTCTGAATGAAATGCGCACTAAGAACTCTTCTAATCAAACAACTATACACTTGTAAAATGAACCAGCGTCTTTATTCTGAGCATTCTAATCAGCTTGAAGCAATTTAATCCTCAGTGTCTATTTTGCTTAAATGATGTCTCTAAAGTGCATTGCTGCAGGTCCAAGATATTTTCTAAAAACAACAGTACATACAAAGTTTTAAATGTGGACCTCCACTTGGGTTCATTAAAATCTTTAGATTATTACACTTAATGCTTTATAAGTATGTTGCACTGTACAATTTATAAGGAACTTAATTGTAAGGATACTAACCTCTTCTCCAACATCTTAGGTGGAGAAGAGGTTGGTACCCTTACAATTCACTCGATGCTACACCATGTGTTGTTCTAACAACAATTCTGATGTCACCTTTCCAGTGCCAATTCTGACGTAGACCCCTGTCTGGTTTTAATGACGCAGGCATGGCTTCATTTTGGTTATGGCTTTCTGTTACGTTTTGTCATTGGTCTGATGATTCAAGGCACGAGGGCTATATATACTCACTACATGACCAGTGCCCTGTTGTGGTCACTACTACTAAGAGTGTGTTTTCTGGTTTATTCTGGTTATTGACATTGGCTAGCAGTCTGAGAATTCAAACTTCTTCAAATCTGACCTTTGCTCATTTACCCATTGGGTCATTATTTGGCTCTCCCTCAACCTTGGCTTGTCTATCGACCATTCTGTATCTGTTTTAAATGTTAAGCCTTGGCCACCTCTAGAGATCAGTAATGCCTACTCATTTTAGTGCTATCTCAGAGTTGGGAGTTAAGCTATGGCACCTTCGTGACAATAAAGTTGGTTTATAGTTCAGTGAAATGATAGCATTATATATATACATATAGTCAAGTAACAGTACATATTGTACTTTCAATGGACAGTCATTCATAGTCTGAGAGCATTCTTTCTCTGCTCATTATGTTTAGTAGAGAAGGGAGAAATCAAGGCAGACAAGCACCCAGGGAGCAATGTAGACAATGTAAACTGTTCAAAAACAGTATAACACCTAACGGTAAGACTCCAGGAGCTCTATCCATCAAAATTTTTTTATAGTAGCTAAGTTTTTTTTAAAGGGTAGAAACTCCCTTGAAGATGATCCTTAAGTTATCTAAGGGGCCTAGCCAAACACTCCACCACCAAAATATATACATTCCAGTAGATAGTGTTCTTCTGGCGTACACCACACCCAGATTCATCCATCAGACTGCCAGATAGGGGCGCGTAATTCATCACTCCAAAGTCCATTGGCAGTATACTTAACACTATTCCAGGCAATGCTTGGCATCCATGCATGTTAATGTAAGGCTTTTATACATGCTCGGCCATGGAAACCCATTTCATGAAGCTAAGGACTCAGCACCCCATAGTATGATGCTGCCATCACCACAAGTAATTATGTTAGTTGAAGTTCCAGCACCGTTTGTTTGTTTTTACACGGATCAGTTTAAATTGTGTCCAGAAACTCTTTCTGGATCACAAAAGTCGATTTTGCCCTATTTGGCCATTTTTTTACAGTCTCATTAAATTGTTGACTGTTGTCGAATGTTAAAGGACCACTATAGGCACCCAGACCACTTCAGCTTAATGAAGTGGTCTGGGTGCCAGGTCCAGCTAGGGTTAACCCATTTTTTTAATAAACATAGCAGTTTCAGAGAAACTGCTATGTTTATGTTAGGGTTAATCCAGCCTCTAGTGGCTGTCTCATCGACAGCCGCTAGAGGCGCTTGCATGCTTCTCACAGTGAAAATCACAGTGAGAAGATGCTAGCGTCCATAGGAAAGCATTGAGAATGCTTTCCTATGAGACCGGCTGAATGCGCGCGCAGCTTCTGCCGCGCATGCGCATTCAGCCGACGAGGAGGAGGAGAGGAGGAGGAGAGCTCCCCGCTCGGCGCTGGAAAAAGAGGTAAGTTTAACCCCTTCCTCTCCATCCAGCCTGGTGGGAGGGGGACCCTGAGGGTGGGGGCACCCTCAGGGCACTATAGTGCCAGTATGTTTTCCTGGCACTATAGTGGCCCTTTAAAACAAGAGCATTTGTGCAGGATATTGACCTTTGTGAAAGGGGGAAAGTCTATGTTGCTCCTTAGGATTTGAATCCTGGATGAAGGTCGTGTGTAGAACGTTGCTCTATGCGAATGAAAAAGCTTTCTGAGTTATTCACTAAAGTGAGAATTGCCAGAGTTCAAAGTGAAAATCTAAATTTAGGCTAAAATAATCAAATTAGACAACTTCTCAAAGTCACTTCCGTTCTCTATATGTATACTTTTGCCTTAAATTTCAAATTCACATTGAATTCATTGCAATTCTCACCTGGAATCTTTTGTATTTTCATTATTGCATGATGTCTCTATAATTTCAAATTCACTGGATGTGTATAAAAGGATTAACCGAAACACACACTTGCTACAGTTAAACAAATACACAGTTAGATATACATTGAATTAAGTTGCACACTGTTACACATTGTACATACAGTTACACACACAAGTTATATAAAGGTTTATGCACATTTGTACATATGTTCCCACAAATGGCTGCTTTTACAAACTGCGTATATGTAGTTGCATGCAGTCACACACGCTTTATACTGTAAATACAGTCATTCACTGTGACATATACAATTGGACACAGTTATACACACATGCCGCTGTCCCCTGTTGGATTAGTTCTGTCAAGGTGATGAAGATCTCCATGATGTCACCCTAATTCCATCATAAATTTAAGGGAGAGTAAGTGAGGAGTGTTTGAAGTCCCCTCTCCTCTTGGAGGATATTTTCCAGGGAGTACGGCAAACAATGAAATTATCTAAAATCTCATTATTCACATGCGTTACATCATTCACGTGAATTACGAAGTTTAAAATTGTGGTCTTTCTATTAATATATACCCTTCCAAAAATCTGCTCGTCCAGTACAATAGATATTAGACATTACTGCGATAATAATAATAATAAAGTATGGTTTCCCAGTAAGTCTTTTGCCCAACATCCTTACTAAACCAGCATCTAAAAGGGTAGCCATACAAAATCTTCAGGGGATGCATACATATATAAGAATATATCTATGTGCATTTAATGCAAAGGGGCACTTTGCAAAGGTCAGATTGACTGTAACCCATGTGTTTTAATAATGCACAGCGTATACATTTTTTTAAATAACATTCAAAGATATCCTTTGATATATAAAAATCAATCATCATAAGATCTTTTCACAGTATAGAATGTTTCTTCCACCTGTTCTGCAGTCAGCCTTTCCTCAGGCAGATGAAGATTAAACATATTTGTGGAGAAAAAAAAAAAAAGAGAACGAATTCTTCCTCTCAGATATAACATGTAGACTGCAGCTACTGCGCTCTGACTTAATGTCTTTGCTGCATCTGATTATTCAAAACTTTCAGGTATCTTCTAAGTCTTCTGCGGTCAGCTAGACCAACTTACTTGGCAGAATGAATTACTTTTTGTTTTTTAAGTCAGTAGTAATTTTTTTAAATTTTATTTTATACATGCTTTTAATACCTGAAAATCCACTTTCAGTTTACACAGAGCATATTAGATACTTTCTCTGTATGAATTTAACTAATGTTGACTTTTTTTTTTTTTTAATGAAGGACCCCACCCTACTGTATAATAGCATATGGTAAAAGCAATCTTCATTGACAAGCCGGCATTGCTGGTGAAGCTGTGTCGTCTGTTCTGCATTGTGTCGGATAGTATAATAGCTCAGTCTGCAGCACATTTGCTGCACAATTAGTTAAAGAATGACCTCCTGTGGTTATAAATGGAACTTTTTAATATGAGAGAAACAAAAAATTAGTAAATGTCCTGTTCACACAAATAAACGTATCAGTGTGTTATAACTTGGATATTGTAACACAGTCTATGTTTTAGAATTATTAGTAAAACTATAAATTCATTTAACCCTCGCGGTGCTGAACTTTTACATGCACGTGTGGTTACTGCATAGACTAGGCTTGGCCGAATTTCCTGAAAACAGAAATTTTGGGGAGAAACAAATTTTGTCTGAATGTCTATTCTGCTCAGCAGAATTTCGAAACCAAGATTCCAATTTAGAAATAATCAAAAGAACAAAAAAAAGAGTGTAAAAATGAACCAATCGGTGCACTGTTTTTACCTCTATGGGTCAATTATCACTTGATCTGTGAATAAAAATAAACATTTAGTGACAGTCCACTAGCCATCAATCATCTCTTTTTTGGGGGGCAGAATTCAGAATCACAAAGCAAAACGACGGCATTGCACTTTTCAGTTGGTTCATGATTTAGGTATATATATCGTCTCTGAGTTCGGAATTCGACTGATCACCTGATCGGTTCTAATTTGGATGAATAGCAACATTGACTTAACTAGTCTTCAAGTCTTGTACTGCGTTATGGAAAAAGCTTGAATGCATGCATGCCATAGCTAGGTAGATGCATCACCATGGGGCAATATCATCCTATACATACAAATTAGATAGACCATTCAATATTTAAACATTTTCTTTCCACACTTCCCTCATTCTTATTATCATTTTTTTTTTTCAGTTTTTACTGGTAAGTTCATGCTCCCCAAGTATAAGCTTATTCACAAAAGTGAGAATTACCAGTGAAATCAAAGTGAATTTGAATTTTAAGCCAGTGTAGCCAAACTGAAAGCATAGATATCTTCACTCCCCCTTCTCTCATCTCAAGCCCTGCACTAATTTCTCTATTCTCTCTCTCCTGCTCTAACTCAATCTCATCCTAGACCCCGCTCATATAAAACCCACTCACACCTTCTGTCACTATCTCTCCTCCTACTTCTAGCAGCTGGTGATGTCTCACCCAACCCAGGGCCCTTCACCTCGTCTGCTCACACTAAGACGACCAGAAACCATACAAACCTCATTCACATACCCTGCAGTTTATCCTCCTTTACCAACATTCAGTGTGCACTCTGGAACGCCCGTTCAATCTGTAGTATTATTTAGTCAACAACCATACGCAACCTTGTCATCTCTAACTCACTCACAATATTGGCACTCACAGAAACCTGGCTGTCCCACTCTGATACCGCTACCCCGGCTTCTTTATGTTTCGGTGGACTAAAATTCTCCCACACTCCCAGACTCGACGCTAAAGGAGGCGGTGTAGGCATCCTTCTTTCCCCTCAATGTACCTTTCAACCTATTCTCCCTGCCCCTGCCCTTTCCTTTACTTCCTTTGAAGTTCACACTGTCTGCCTTTTTAAGCCCACTCCTTTAAGAATTGCCATCATTTATTGCCCCCCCCAGTCATCCTAGGCTATTCAGTGAACACTTTTCTTCCTGGCTGCCCCACCTTCTATCCTCTAGCACTCCCTCCCTCATACTTGGGGACTTTAACATCCCAATCAACAACAACTGCCCTGATGCCTCCTATCTGCTCTCTGTAACCTCCTTCTTTGGCCTCACGCAGTTGTCGACTTCAGCAAATCATACAGCAGGAAACACTCTTGACCTCATCTTCGCCAATCTCTGTACCATCTCTAATCTCTCCACTGTTCAATTTCCTTTGTCTGACCACCATCTACTAACTTTTGACATCAGCATACCCCGTACCAAATTTTCACCACCCTCAACACTCCAATCTCGCAGAAACCTCAACTGCCTTGATCTCCAGCAGTTCTCCACCAAACTCAATACTCTCCTCTTACCCATCTCAAATCTAACTTGCCCTAACTCGGCTACCTCACTCTACAACTCTCTTCTCTCAACTCAACATCATGGCACCTCCTACAATTAAACGCAGCAAGCGCCCCCAACTACAACCCTGGCACACCAAACTGGCCCGTTACCTCCAAAAATGTTCTAGAACTGCTGAACGCTGCTGAAGAAAGTCTCACTTTGCATCTGACTTCCTCCACTATAAATTTATGCAGCGCATAAAGCCTGGCTCTCTTTGCTGCAAAAGTACATTACTTTAATACCCTCGTAAGTACACTGTCCCATCAACCCAAACACCTATTTCACACTTTTGATGCTCTTCTTCACCCTGTTAATCCCCCTACTTCTACCACCTTGTCCTCCACAAACTTTGCATCTCACTTCACTGAGAAGATCTCTGCAATCAGAGAAGAGATCGCTAATTTCTCTCCTTCCCCTACCATTACATCACCCAACCCCACTCCCTCCTCGACTCTACACTCATTCACACCTGCTACAGCAGAAGAGGTTTCTGCTCTGCTCTGGTCTTCCCGCCCCACCACCTGTTCCCTCAATCCTATTCCTTCGCATCTCATCTGCACTATGTCTCCCTCTCTTGCTCTTCCCCTCACTAAAATTTTCAATCTCTCCCTTTCCTCTGGCACATTTCCCTCACCCTTCAAACACGCAACTGTGACCCCAATTCTAAAAAAGCCCAGCCTAGACCCCAACTCCCCATCCAACTACCGCCCTATTTCGCTACTGCCATTTGCCTCCAAGACCCTCGAGAGAGTTGTGTACACCAGACTGACTGACTTTCTCGAAACCAACTTCCTGCTTGACCCCCTTCAGTCTGGATTCCGCACTGGTCATTCTGTCGAAATGGCTGTGACCAAAGTATCCAACGATTTAATTGCTGCTAAATTTCGCTGCCATTACTGTATCCTAATTCTCCTTGATCTTTCTGCTTCCTTTGACACTGTTGATCATCAACATCTTCTTCGCATTCTCTGTAATTTTGGTCTACAGGATACTGCTCTCTCCTGGTGCTCCTCCTACCTCTCCCAGCGCTCTTTCAGTGTTTCTTTCTCTGACTCTGCCTCTTCCCCTCAACCACTCTCTGTCGGCATCCCCCAAGGTTCTGTCCTTGGTTCCCTACTGTTCTCTATCTACATTGCCTCCCTTGGTAAACTCATCAGCTCCTTTGGCATCTGTTATCATTTCTATGCGGATGACACGCAAATCTACCTGTCCTCTCTTGATCTCTCTCCACCCTTCTTGACTCATGTCTCTGACTGCCTCTCTTCAATTTCCAAATGGATGGCTGCTCACTTCCTTAAACTCAACCTGTCCAAAACAGAACTTCTTTCCTCCCTCAAGTGTTACTACCCCTGTGTCTGTCTCCCTCCAAGTCAATGGCCCTACCATCACCTCTACCTCGCAGGCTCGCTGCCTGGGTGTTATTTTTGACACCAATCTCTCCTTCACCTCTCATGTCCAATCAATCGTCAAATCCTGTCGAAGTATGTCCCATCGAGGCCCCTACGCTCTGCCAAAGACCTACGTATATCCTCTGTCCGTACTCCCACCTCTAACACTCGCCTCCAAGACTTTTCCAGGGCTGCACCTCTTCTGTGGAACTCCCTTCCCTTCTCCTTAAGAATTTCACCCAGTCTCCACTCATTCAAAAAATAATTGAAAACTCACTTCTTCAAGAAAGCATATCAATTCAACTGTTAGCAGGTTTTCATCCCCCACCCTCCATGACTCCGCCCCTGCAACTGTCAAAAATGACCTACTAAGCACTCAATTAATACTTTTCCAACAACCTACTTTATACCCCTACTTTTACCCTTTGTGACACTATACCCCACTCCCTCTAGAATGTAAGCTCATTAAGCAGGGCCCTCCACTTCTCTGTTCCTGTACGTCCAGTTGTCTGGTTACAATTACATGTCTGTTAGTCCACCCATTGTACAGCGCTACGGAGTCAGATGGCGCTATATAAATAATAAAATAATAATAATAATAATAATAGTTTGACTATTTTGACTGTAAATTTGAAATTCAGTTTGAATTCACTTTGACTTCTAACTTTGGTAAACAACCCTTTGTTTAATGACTTAGTCACCCGAATCCTACAACTAATTCTGTGTATCCAACAAAATAAAGTATTCCAATTAAGAAACAACTGTATTCATTTATTGTATTTTTCATTTCAAGTATAACGTTCCAAAATGCCAATTTATTATAGACACAAATCTATGTGCACAAGAGATCAACCGACACGGGACATAACCAATAGTTACTTTCACTTAAAGCTCTCCAATCCAGAGATATCACTAGTTCTGATTCTATAAATGTAACATACCATCCAATAAACCACATAGGAAGCCAGATCTCTGGTTTATTAAGGGATTAGGCAATATATACATCTTTCATAAACACAAACCATAAATGTACATTTCATAAGCAGTGCTTTAAAAGTGAAACTAAAACTAACTGAATAAATGTGCCAAATCTTGGCTGTTTGGAATCTTTTAAATCCGAATGCTGTTTTTTTGTTTTTGTAGCAATTAGCGTTCTGAATATTGACATGAACTGTGCTTCTGTAATCTAGAGAAGGCATTTGGGGTTATTCAAGCTGCAATCTAATAGAAATAATATAAAGTAATAAACTATTAAGCCAGAGAACTGCATCAAGAAACATTACAAAATGAAATCTGTATGACCAGACCTTCCGTGATCTAATTTTTAGAGTGCGTAAACATAAGTAATATTAGCTGTAACACTTTGATAAAGATAAAAAAAATATGCAGCCACACAATTTGGATTAGGTCTGCAAAGAGCACATTAGTGGTCCTAGTGTACTTAAATAAAAAGAATGTGTTCAGCAAATATCCAGTTGTCATTAACTAAAAAAACAAATTGCAAAAGTTGTGACCTTTGTTGAGTTTTTTCAAAATCAACTATTATTACTTAAATATTTTTTCAATTTACTCCAATTTTGTGTTCAGTTAATAAACTCTAAAACAATGAAAATGTTGAGCCTATTGTTCATTGTCCCCCAGCGTCACTAGCTTAGTGCTCTGTTTAGTGGACTAATGGTGATATTGTACTCTGTTAGCAACACAATGTAGACATTCTAGCTTCCAACACATGGCCGTGACTTACAGCTTATTGTCCACATAGAGTAAATTAATATGTAGCACAGTCAATAATAGCTTCTGTTGCATTTCAAGCCACAATGCACAGGAAGTGTGGGAGTGGGAATAAAAAAACCACTGTGCAGAGAATGTGTATTTGTTAAACTGCTGACAGAGTAGGAACGTGCAAGTACGCCCAGAATGGATGTACTGTTGTTGATGATGATGAAATCACTGCTTATTCTCTTCATTATCTTAAGCATCATCCCCTTTCTTCTCCTGCAGCAACTTAATATGTTGAGTGAACCATTCATGAACAGGGTTTGTTACTAAATAAGATATTGTAGTCAAGGTCATACAAGAGACAGAATAGTTAGTAGAGTGGTCGCCTTTAACTCCTCTCTGTTGGCAGTAGCACCAGCAAAGACATGACAATAACATCATAACCGCAACATCATGAAAAGTACAGTAGGTGGTGCTAGAGCAAATGTATATAGTTGTAGAATGAAGAATATTGTGTTCTCTGCATAATTCTACAAGTAGTTACTCTACTAATTGTCTGGTTATTGCAGAGAGTTTAGTATTCTGTTTCAGATACAGTGTCACCAATCACTAAAACAACTGCAGCTAAGTTACCACAAGCACCCACAGGCCATTATTGTCTTCAGAATTTGAAAAAATAATCAGGGAATTTAATTTCTCCCTATTCTTGTGAGAGAAAAGGGGATGGGTGTGACAACCTACCGGTCAATTTGTTTAGAGGAACTCAGCTGAAGTGGAATGGCAACCCAATGCCAACACGACATTCCTGAAAAGAGCAGACAGGAAGAGGAGTCAGGCGGTTCAATGGTCCAGGATGGCAGCAAAGGAACTAGGTCCAGAGTCAAGCAGAAGGTCAGAAACCAGTAGATCCATGAAAAGAGAGCAGGATGTCAGAAGCCAAGGGTCAGAGACAACAAGCGTGGTCAGGGTCAAACCAAAGGTCAGACGCTGATTTCCGAATTAGGAACCGGAAATTAGGAACCAGGAACCGAAACAACAACCAGAATCAGGAACACGAACTAGGATCAGGATCAGGAACAAGGACCAGAACACCAGGGGAATGGAAGCAAGCACCAGAACAACCAAACACTGAATAAGTGCAGTGCTTGGCTCTTTATAGGGTGAGATGATCATATGAACAGACCGCACCTCTTTGCAGACAGAGCCCCAATGCAAATAAAGGAGGGGAGGTGACTATTCACCAGTCCCTCCCCTCTGCCTGTCCAGGCTGCCCTCCCCCATCCCTCCTGTCATATTGCCGCGGTGGTACCAACAGTGGGCAGCAGTGAGGAGAGCAAGAGGAGCAGCAGTAGAAGCGTGCAGGGACTGAACCGCCAGTGCCGTGACCCCCGAGGACGTTGCGGAGAAAGTAAGTGGGGCCTTATATTGTGACAATGGGTTTCAAAGAGCCCTGGCTTTTGGGCCTCATATAATCTCTACAATAAGTTCTGTAGTTGTTATGGTGCTTAGCATGTCTCTTCAAACTTCAAAGCACTGGAGGTTTTAGAAAATTCAATGGTAAATTTAGTATCTGAAGCAGACTGTAACAAAATCTATATTAAGACATGCTTCACGTTGTTTAGAATTCTAGTCTATTAAAATCAGTGTTTACAAATTGTCCTCAGCACAGAAACATATTCTGTACAAGAGATTGAGAGTGCGTTCTGCAAAGAGCATTTGGGAAATACCAAGTTATAATGAGTTTGGCTAAAAGTATTAAACCTTTCATTGCCAAAGGGATGATCGCCTGACTCTGAATGTAATATCCATATAAAAAATAGAGAAATGCATTCTTTAACCCCTTAAGGACACAACTTCTGGAATAAAAGGGAATCATGACGGAATATTTCCATCGTGTGTCCTTAAGGGGTTAAGGGGTTAAAAGACGTCAGGTATAATCTACTGACTTTTGTGGTTAGACATTTAAAACTGTGTTCTCCATATATAGGTTTCTAATATATTAAATAAATATTAGAAAGAAAAATAAAAGACTAAAAGTCTACTATACTAGCCCATAAGTGGTGACTCGCAGAATGTGTTTAGGAGAAATGATAATGAAAGGGTATGCACCCCTGTAATGATATAATGATGTATGGTGTTAGAGTTTACATTCCTATTTATGACAATCAGCAGAGAAAAGACAACCCAAACTCTGCAACACTGTATTTAATCAAAAGGTACATCTGGCAACACTTTGACTATGTTTTTAGCGCTACAAGTTTAAATACATTCCAAGCACCAATAAAACTTTAATGCATTTGATAGGTTTGGGCCTCATTAATATGCTCTGTTTTTTCTATTTTATAGTTTTTGCATAAAATAAGTAATTGTTTTGTCAGAATGCTGCTCCATAAACCTGCCTGTTTAGCCACGCCCCCTGACTCCAGAAAAATACTTCCTTATCAAATGTATGTACATTGCTCAGCCACTGACAGTACTGAATGATCTGAGCAACAAAACAACCTGCATTAGAAGGAGAGGACATCCAGGTAGACACATAGTAATGATATAAATAGCTGTTTGTCATTTCTCTGACTGCTTGCAGGCAGTTTGTGAATTAAAAAACGCTCACTTTGTGCTATTGGGGCCAGGGCCGGCGCCACTGCTAGGCGAACTAAGCATTCGCCTAGGGCACCGGCCTCCTGGGGGCGCCCACCGTGATGTTTCCTGGTGGGCTCCCCCTGTCTGGGGCCACAGCACTGGGGAAGCAGCTCTTGAGCCACCCCCTGCACCAGGCCGATCCTCAAGGTGGGAGCTCCGAGAGGAGCTCCGAGAGGAGCACTGTCACAGGGGGCACAGGAGATGGCTATCTGGGTGCCCTCAAACCCCAGACTCTGCCAATATAAGAGCAGGCACCTGCTTACCTTGATGGCAGATGCCTGCTCTGTCAAAAAATGCCGGTAACCGGAGGAGAGGGGACCAGAGCAGGAAGGTGGCAAGCTGTTCTTGCAGCCTCTCACTCCTACCTCGTGCCCTCTGTAATGCCGTGAGCATACTAAATAGCGCGCTGTATGAGTGAGGATCTGCCCCACACTGGGCCCCAGCAGGGACGTCAGTGTTTAAGTGTGTCAGTGAGTGTCTGCCTGTGTGTGTGTTTGTCAGTGAGTGAGTGTATGTCTGTCAGTGACTGTGTGTTTGTGTGTCTGTCAGTAAGTGTCTGCGTGTTTGTCAGTGAGTGAGTGTATGTCAGTGATTGTGTGTATGTGTGTGTGTGTCTGTCAGTGAGTGAGGGTATGTATGTCAGTGAGTGTCTGTGTGTGTGTGTGTGTGTGTGTCTATCTATCTGTCAATGAGTGAGTGTGTGTGTGTCAGGGAGTGAGTGTATGTCTGCCTGTCAGTAAGTGTCTGCATGTTTGTCAATGAGTGAGTGTATGTCAGTGAGTGTGTGTGCGTGTGTGTCTGTCAGTGAGTGAGTGTATGTATGTCAGTGAGTGTCTGTCTGTCAATGATTAAGTGTATGTCTGTCAGTGAGTGTGTGTGTGTGTGCCAGGGAGTGAGTGTATGTCTGTATGTCAGTGAGTGTCTGTGTGTGTCTGTAAGTGAGTTTATGTATGTCAGTGAGTGAGTGTATCTCTGCCAGTGAGTGTGTGTTTGTGTGTTTGTCAGTGAGTGAGTGTATGTCTATCAGTAAGTGTCTGTCTGTGTGTGTGTGTGTGTGTTTCTGTCAGTGAGTGAGTATATGTTTGTCAGTAAGTGTCTGTGTGTGTATCAGTCAGTGAGTGAGTGTCAGTGAGTGAGTGTATGTGTGTCAGTGAGTGAGTGTATGTGTGTCAGTGAGTGTGTGTGTCTGTCTGTCAGTGAGTGTGTGCGTGTCTGTCAGTGAGTGTGTGTGTGTCTGTGTATCTGTCAGTGAGTGCCTGTCAGTGAGTTAGTGACATGAGGGGGCGGCAAAATTGATGTTTGCTTAGGTCGGCAGAAATCCTTGCACTGGCCCTGGTTGGGGTCTGTGCATACCTCTGATAAGGAAGTATTTGTTAGGATGGGTGTAGCTAAGGAAGCAGGTATATGGTGCAGCATTCTGCAAAGTATGTATTTTTTTGTGCAAAAAATAAATGGAAAAATGCAGCATATTAATGATGCTGTATAAAACACCAAATGCATTAATGTGTATCGGTGTCCAGAGTGTCCCTTTAATTCCTCCAAAACATGTAGATAATGAGTGTTGCAGTCAGACATCAGCTCTAGTTATATAGACTGATAAAGACTAATCATTTCACTATATCTCAATAACACAGGTGACCATAAGATTTTATAATATTTTATGTATTTAGCTGACTTGAGAATTCTTCCAATTTTGCTATTTTGGCCTAAAAGTTGAGTTCATTTTGGATTTATATTGAATTCCAGACAGCTCACACCTTGGTGAACAGCCCTGTAAGATTGCTTGATGAATCTCCCTGGATCTCACAAGTCACTTGGTTACATTTTGACTAATGTCCATGTGGAATCCTCCACTTTTACTGAATTTACTTTTCGCCACAATTCCGAAAACCACTCACTAGCAGTCCATATGGTTATTCAGTGGAGAAGTTTGAGAATTTTTCTAAGTCAGCTATTTTTGCCTTAATGTTGCAATTTAGATTTAATTAACTAAAGGCAAGAGTTTACTGAATGTTTGAATTTAATTATTTGTTGGTTATGATGATTAATTGATGTTTTGTTCATATCCAACAAATATAAGGTTTTTTTAATTAAACTAAACCTGTTTTGGAGTGGATTTGTTTGCAGTTAGAAATAACCACATCCTTATGACATCAGAGGCTTAGGTACTTTTAAAACAGTTTGACACAGCCAGACTGCAGCCTTGGCCCGCAGCACCATATCCAATACAATTGGCTGTAGTGGTTATGGTACTAGGAGTATGTTTTTAATTGAGAAGCTACTAGATTGGCTCAGTCACCACTCATCAAATACCGACAGACAATAATTATTTTCGAGCTCCGAACTATAGCAGACTTTACAGGACATTTTTAGTGTTATTGTAAGATGTAAAATAGCCGTATGTGGGAATCCACTTATGAGTCAACCTGGAAGAGAAAGGGAATCCTTAGATGTGGCCTGAGGGAATGGTTTGAGAGAAGTATGTTAGCTTCCAGGCGGCCCTGATCACTTACTCAGCATTACGCAGTCATTACACCAAACATCAATTTCCTATCACAGCTCTGAGAATTCGAAAATAAAATGACTCATAGAAAACTAAGCATTCGCAATCCCAGCTTTCACAAATTGGACGTTTGGAAAAAAAATAAAAATAATAATAATAATATATTAATAAACACATTTGAAAACATTCTAACAAGACGCAGGTGGGTATAAGTGAATTGAGGTGAAAGTAAAATGTGCTTGACAAACCAATGATGTTTAATTGCTCCTAAACTATGTGGGTTTTATTAATTAAGCATTTAATTGGACTCTGCTAATATAAGACAAGCAACACCCCTTATTTTCTCACAAAACAATTCAATCTATCAAATACTCAACCTCGTAGTAATTATTTAACAAGTCTGCATCGCGCCTACATTGTAATTACAAATAATAGTGAAGTGAACATTCCTTTGTCATGATGTCAGATGATCATATCTTACAATATAGGAACTTCATTCACGATCTATGCTATGTCATTGGAAAAAAAACAATGAAAAACACCCCATGTACCTGCGTAGCATGTATTATCGAATTGTCCACCAGGGTACTTTTTGATCCGATAAGAAGAGAAAATGCCCAGAATACTTCTGTTGCTGCCAAGTTTGGCAATGATCTCGATGCCAAGTAAACTTCAGAGATCGATATCTTTGCTGTATTTTCCGAATCAGGATTCTTCTAAGCAAGGATTGCCACCTGGCATATACCAGCTCACATTCTAACTAACACTGCCTAGGGAGATAAAGTTATTAATGTAAGACAGCCTGAGATTTATCCATCCCCCCACAAACCATGAGAGTTCATTAAAGGAACTCAATAGTGTCAGGAATACAAACTGAGTGGCTGCTACTAGAGGTGGTCCTAGCAGTATCGTAAACACTGCCTATTCCCTGAATTAACATTAAAAAACCTGCATGGACATACTATACACACCAGAAAAGCTACAGTAAGCTGTAGTTGTTCTGGTTACTACAGTGTCCATTTAAAGATGATTCCCAATGCTAAGAGAGGCATTCCCAATGCCATAGAGGGCAGTAGACTGTTAAGGAACTATAAACTCTTCTCTTGCAATGGTCAAAAATAACCTAAGTTCTCAGTGAATACTTTTCTAGTAACCTATTTTATTACCCCTGCTTATACCTTTTGTGTCACTATACCCCACTCCCTCTAGCATGTAAGCTCATTGAGCAGGGCCCTCAACCCCTCTGTTCCTGTTCGTCTATTTGTCTGGTTACAATTACGTGTCTGTTAGTCCACCCATTGTACAGTGCTAAGGAATTTTCTGGCACTTTCTAATTAATAAAATAATAATATAAACTTTAGCAGGAACAGAAAATCTTATCATTCTATCGCCTGCCTGATGGACTGTGATACAATGATGAGATTAACCAATGTGCACATGATGGCAATCATCTTTGTGCAAGAGATGTTGCTAAATACATCACTGTGTGACATTTTAGTGGATCACATATCAGCAGCACCATATTAATCATACCCTGTATGAAAGCTGATGTATGTTGAAGGAACTGGTAACCACTGTGGCCGGTTAGCTCAGTTGGTTAGAGCACCGTGGGTTCGATCCCAACACAGGCCAGTTGCTTTTCTCTCCAGCGATCATTTAAGCATCCAGCCAGCAATAAGCTCTCTCCACAATTTTCACAGTAAAGGAGTTTAAGCATGCGTGGGGTAGGCATAAGGCTATCCTAACTATAAAATAAGGCTAGGGACTAATGAAAGTATTTATAAAATTGGGCAGACTAGATGGGCCGAATGGTTCTTATCTGCCGGCACATTCTATGTTTCTATGAGAGTGATTACCTCACAATTAGACAGATGGCACAGACACTTCTTAAACGTTTAGCAGTTGTTACTGACCTGAGGAAGAGTGGAAAGTGGCCCATTTCTTTCTCTTAAGGGGCGAAGCACGACCTCTTTATAACGTCTGGCTCTTCTAGTGAGGGATTCAGATATATCAGCTGGTGTTTCAGATTTAGATTTTAACCGCTGTTGATGAAACAGTCAGTTATCAAATAAACCAATTTGTTTATTTCGTATATATGTCATTATGGGAGATAGTCGATTATGAGTTAATGATCCTGTCACTTATCTCTAGTTTCAATTCTTATACTTTTTAAAATGTTTACTTTCTTTGGTGATGCAATGGGCTTGTTTGTACATTTATTTGTGCTTGTCTCAGGGCTGTTGCAGGTATTTGGAATCTCTCGTATTGGTGGTGATAATCTTTGAGCTCTTGAGGTAGATGGCGGCGTTTCTGTGAATGAAGTTGGAATGGACTGTGTGGAGATGATGTACAGGTGGCTGCAGAGAACAGATGGTTGGCTTTGATAGTGGTCTCCTAGAAAGCTGGAGAAATGATGGTATTGACATTACCTTCTTCAGGTATCTGCTTTCTTCATTTTCTGCTACTGATGACGTTACTAGCAGATATATGCAGGAAAGGAGATACCAAAGTTTGACGCTGGTATGGCGGTGGTGTCTGTCCTATTCTTCTACTTATCAGCAGTAAATATTATACCTGAAGATTCGCTTCAGACCAAACTGCTATTTAGCAGAAGTAGTTGGGTGTTCGGTAGAATTCTAAATTCCGCCCAAGCCACCAGAAAAAGAGAAAAAAGATGATTAATGGCTATGATTAATGACACTCACTAAGTGTTGGTTTTATTCACAGATCAATAAAAGGACAAAAGGAGGAGCAGTAAACAATCTACATTTATATTAAATACAGATTTATTAATTTTTACTTCTCCTCCTATATTCCCCCTCTTGGTTACGTTTTCTCACTTAATCTGTGAAGCAAATGGAAGGAAAATGCTTCTGTCAGACTAATGCAAAATATATACAAAATGCTCCTTTCCTACTCCCTCACCCCTTACCCCACACTGGGCCTGGGTGCATTAAATGGGCAAACTCCTGGCCTTTTTCAGCTCAGCTCCAGGCTCAGATGCAACGTGTCAGGTGCGACATTTTTTTTGTCACCCCCTTCACCGAGGAGATGGACGTGCAAGACGAGTCATACAACCCATATCGCACTGTGTACGGTTTTGCTTACAATGACATTGGATTGGAAACGTACTCTTTCGTACTTGCGTGTCTCTGTCTACCTATCGAGAACCTAGTTTCTCAACTATGTTATGCTACTCTTTAGGTGCCTGCGCGCACTTTGCTATCCTGTTATGGTGACCTCTCACACTGATAAAACAGAAATTTATAACAAAATATATACAAAACATTACATTATGTATATTTGTTGCAGCACACACTGATTAGTGCTTTTTGGTTTGCTCTTCGGTTCCCGAATCGCCATTTGGCCAATCCAAACCGTTATCTAACCATATTTGGGTGTCCTGAAAAATGTTCTATCTTAAAGGACCACTATAGTCACCCTCAGGGACCCCCTCCCGCCGGGCTGGACGGCAAGGAAAGGGGTTAAACTTACCTTTTTTCCAGTGCCGGGCGGGGAACTCTCCTCCTCCTCTCCGCCTCCGATCCTCCTCTTCGGCTGAATGCGCATGCTTTCCTATGGACGCTGGCGTCGTGAGAAGCACGCAAATGCCTCTAGCGGCTGTCAATGAGACAGCCACTAGAGGCTTTAGAGGCTGGATTAACCCATTTATAAACATAGCAGTTTCTCTGAAACTGCTATGTTTATAGAAAAAAGGGTTAATCCTAGAGGGACCTGGCACCCAGACCACTTCATTAAGCTGAAGTGGTCTGGGTGCCTAGAGTGGTCCTTTAAGGAAAAATGCTTCTGCAGAAACAAAATTTATTCAGAATTACAAGCATAACTTTGTTTTATGTTACACTGGTTTTTCACTGTAGTAAATTAACCGCATAGAATGTGACGTGGCCAAGGACTTGCCTCAAATTCTTAAAATAAAAAATAGAAACAAATGTTTTGTATCACTTTGGGCTAATTTTAGTGGTGAATAAAGATTGCATTTTGATCTATATGTGCTCAGATTTAGATTGTAAAGTTGAACAACCTTGTACAATTCATCACGTGGACTAATTAACTTGAGAAACGTTTTTGTTTCACTTACCTGTCTATCTACAACAAGGATTGGAATCCATCCATTTAAAAACTGTTCTGCAGTGACAATTGACAAACCACTATTAAAATTATTTATTGCGGCGTGCATTTCTTTTTAAAAGCACAAACTGCGTGTTGTTTTTTTTACTTTTGAGAGTGTTCGTCATTACCACAGGAAATAGCCTCCTTTTTCTAAGAACTTGCGAATGAGAAGAATTTCTTAGCATTTTGTATTTTTGGATGGTTGGTTGGTTTGTCACAATTAACATTATCTATAATTCTCTGTCTCCAAATTTCTCTAATCAGACACTTTGGGGCCTTTTCATTAAACACTGAAATGTTGTTAACTGAAAACCAAAATGCAGAGTAAAATAACTTAATTGCAAATATAGGCCTTGATTTAGTATTTTTTAAAAGCTTTTCAACAATTAAAAATTTTTGGGATAAACTTTTAAAATTATGTAATATTATTTAATTCATTTTAATATTTTTATATTTAGATTTTTTTTTATTATTGCTATATTTTTTTGATACCTTTTAATATTTTGAAAAAAATAATTTGAAAAGCTATTCCAAAATTATTAATTTAAGGCAATACAAGGAGAAATGTTTCCAAATCAGTTATTTTGACATAAATAAATTTTTTCTGTTAACGACATTGTGATCGACAGACAAATACCTCAATTTATCACTCATTCTGTGTCTTTCTACCGCAATCACTTTCCACCTAAACCGGCACTTTCTTTAACATCCACTAACCTCACTTTCTCTCCTTTGCAGTTTATCATTTTTCTCTATCAATCTGTACGTTTTACTCATTGCAACTCAATCCATATCTATTTCAAATTCTTTAACAATATTTCTCTCCCATTGGCACTCACAGCACTGTCCTTTCCTACTCCCGCCTAACACTCTCTAAATCCTTCACCGCCACCATGTCTCCTTAGCTTTTTCACTCTACTGCCTCACTTGCCATCACTCTCTCAATCTGTCTCATTCTCTTTTATAAACATCCAACAACTTCATCTTTGACTTTGATTGGCCCAAATTATCTTGCTGTTTGGCTTTTTCATATCCTTACTTTCTCTTCATTATTCATAAGTAACACTACATTCTGCATTCTATCTCATTTTTTTGCTCTGGACTTCTCTCATTATCAATAATGCTATTTTTCGCAACTCTCTAGTATTTCTCTCTTCTTTTCCTCAAAACCTCATCTTTATCTATTGATCCCTACCGTAGTCTTAATTTTCCATATTTCTTTTCTATTTTCCTATTGGAGTAACTTTACAAAAAAAATTAAAAAATCTATATATATAATAACTAATATGTGCGTGTTGCAGTGGTTAGTTTATGCAAGAGATAGTTTCATTTGCTTTTGAATTTGTGACCTTAAAAGGTTGCTGTATTCATTCTGATGAGATTAAGCTACAGGCTGCTGACAGTGTGCAACTATATAAGCATGTCTGTGTCACTTTCACGTTACTACCACAAACACCACAAAACATATATTCTTCGAAAGTTTCATTTTTGTAAAAATCCCCAGCTAAGAATATGAAGACTCTCAGAGCAGGGAGAGTGAACATTGCTTAGCTCACCATTCTCGAACTGGCAGATTAGGCAGCAACATCAAAGAAGATTGGCAGATAAAACAAATCGGATCTGTTAAAACAGCTGAGAAGAAATATTTAAGGTGATAGGTGGATGTGCAAAATAGGTTTCATACAGTGTGATATTCTTTTATTCTGTATGAGCCTTGTTAACCTAATATAAGGTAGGGTTATAGAAAACAAAAAGGTATAGGCTCTCATTATATTACAATAAATTAGTAGAGGCTGTGGTATACAATACAAGGATTCCCAAAACATTGTGTGATTGATAAACAGAAGAAATATATGGTGTATACTGCGCCTCAAAGATCATGCATACATAAACCTTCAGGAAATATAATGTTGTAAACCTCAGGGGAAAAAAAAGGAGACAATAATAGTGCAATACAATATGGTACAGTACAAATAATGTAGGTAATCGCTATAAGAAAACCACTCACATTTAATAGAGCTATTTAGAGCTCTGCTGTATTGCGTCTGGACAGTACAATCCCTGTCTAGGGATATATGGTGGTTGGAATAGTGTTGATCCTCCAGATGCAAATGCAGATATACATAGTATATATGGGGGTAAAAAGAACAAAAAGAATGCCAATGGTGCAGTAAGTACTGGTATATCGTGTAAATAGAAAGAAATGTACTTACATTTTTTAGAGCAAGACTTGCTCTAGTTGGGACAGGATGGGATTATACAACCATATTGTATTGCACTATTATTGTCTCCTTTTTTTCCCTGAGGTTTACAACGTTATATTTCCTGAAGGTTTATGTATGTATGATCTTTGAGGCATAGTATACGCCATATATTTCTTCGAAGGTAGGGTTATGTCTCAGCTTTCAAAGTTTAGGCAAAATGCTAACAATGAGACAGATGAATAGAAAAGGGGGCAACAAGTTGTGTTCTCTTTCATTCTTTAAAATGTCTGGTCTTTCAAAAATGTCTCATAAGAACTAGAAAGACAAAGTAGCTAATAACAGCTAAATATGGTCAATGGATAGGTTTAAACCAAGGATGTTTAAGCAATCATACACTTTCAACCCAAAAAGGGTCAGGAATACAGGGACAACATCAAATGTACAAACAATGAGGAGATGGCTACCTTTGAGTGAAAGGACATTTAATTGCAATAAATAAGTCTTCTCCTTTAATAGGTTTTCTCCTTTATTCCTCATGTTTTTACTTTAGAGCTTCTGAGTCTTAGTTTCTTAGAGAATATAAATCCTGTAAAGGACCAAACTTAGCAGTTTTTATACATTACTTACCAAAACTGACCTGCAATGTATTGCTTTCTCTTGGCATTCACTTTTTTCTTCTCCCAAAATGAATTGCATATATTGAAATGTGCATTAGTGTAGGGATAGTTGTACATTTTTTGATTGTACTGATTTGAGCCTCTGGTTGATCGCTTGATTTTCTTTTACTTTAAGTGGGTTCTACCCCAAGCAGGAACAAAAACATAGAGGAAATGTTGCGGCTCCCGGCCCGCCGCATGGCATAGCCGTGCCCGACCGGCATGACCTCGCCGATATTGCGAGCTTACCTGCTCACCGGCGAGCCAGGAACCACTCCTCCACATCTTATGGGTGCTGCGCCCAAATCAAAGACGGCACTGACCACGTGGTTGCCTACACCACAAGCTCTGCCCCTCAAATTTATACAGACGTGCGCGTGACGTCACGACGTCAACGCACGCGCACGTTCTGGGGTCAGAGGTCACCCTCTGACCAATCAGAGCCCAGAGAGGGATATTTAAATCCCTAATTCACTCCAGTTCCTTGCCCTTTCGTGGTTTCCTGTTCCTGGTTCCCTAGAGTGCGTTTATCTTTGTGACTATTACTTCCTGGTATCCTGAACTTTGCTTTTCCCTGGTTATTCCGAATTCTGGTTCCCCTGACTTGGCTTGTTTAAACGGTATCTGAGAATTTATGGCTTCCTTGACCTCGGCTTTCCCTTTGACCATTCTCTATCTCTTGCTTATTAGTCCGGCCATTCTAAGGTCCGGTTTACGCTCTGTCCTTTTATTTCCTTTCCTTTTTTATGTATATGTTTACATAGTTTCTGCGTGTTGGACCACACCAGCAGCCGTGACAGGAAAGTTTATTCATACTTACCGTAATTTTCTTTTTCTGGTCATAGACCATGACAGCACAACAATATCCCTAATTAGACAAGGAAGTAATTTCAATACAGGTAGATATACATCCTCCTACTCCCTCCTCCCTCAGTCTTGTTTCCGGCAATGCCCCAAGGTGGGTTCTTTGTGCTGCCATGGCCAGTGACCAGGAAAAGAAAATTATGGTAAGTATGAATAAATGTTCCTCTTTCCTGGCCATATCCATGGCAGCAGAACAATTGGTAATACTCAAGCAATAACCAAGGGAGCGAATAAAACTCAGACTCAAGATTAAATAATGCAAGAGTATTAGCAAACCAAAACATGAAATGACAGCAAGAAATCAAACGTATTGGTTAGATGCAGAAAGAACAGTTCTACCAAACTGATATAATTGACCAGTCTTTACATCTATTTGATAATGTCGTATGAAAGTATTTGCCGAGGACCAAGTAGCTGCCTTGCAAATAAGTTCTGGGGACACTTTGGCTGCTGCTGCCCAGGCGGAAGAGAGGGACCTTGTAGAGGGTACTTTGAGTCCCTCTGGTATCTTCATCTTAGATGCTTTGTAGGCTTGGATGATAGCTGAGACGATCAGATGATTACTGATAGCAACTCTGGATGCTTGAAGATCTATTCTGGCCCCATTAGGTATAATGAATAATCTTGAGAGATTTGCCATGAGGAAGATCTCTGTAAGTAAATAGAAAGACATCTCATCAAGTCAATAGAATTCAAGGTGGATTATTTTCCCTTATCTTGTTCCTCTGAATGTAATGCTGGGAGCAGTATTTCCTCATTTATGTGGAATGATGAAGTAATTAGCTATTACTTCATCACAAACTATAGCATGTGTGCTTGGCATTTTCTGATTTAAGTACAGATTTTTTTTCTGACCTTCTGCCATTACAAGCCTTTATTAGCCCTTCAACCTTGAATATCTATATAGATCGTGGTCTCTTTTTTATCTTCTGCCTTAGCCACTTGTCCTCTACCAGACTATGCATAGAGTATATTGTCCGTGATGTTTCATCTAGTGACTGATTATTTGCCTGGTATAACCCCAGTCTTCCAGTCAATGCGTAAATGTTGTTGGCAATACAATATGAATTTAAATCATTATATTGCAGTTGTAATAAAACAGTAAATTAGTAAAAAAAAAAAAAAATTCCTAAAATGCCTTTAGAAATGCTTTGCGTGAAAAAATGTTGTACTATAATTTTTTTAAAAGGTCTTAAAATGTGGCGAAAACTTTATCTATAAACCATTTTTTTTTTTTTTAAAGCTGCAAACATGGAATGATTTTAATGGACAATCCAGCTGAGAAATATATAGGTGGTTTTGGTTATTCTTGCAAAATATGTGCTAATTTTGCCTTTTTTTCGGTTCAATTTAAATAGAGTTGTAATTATCTGAGAGTAACCGTGTGACTTAGGAATCTTTTCAATCTTCTATTGATGATGTGGTTAAACGTGTGTGGCTTCCGGTGACAGTATGTGTAAGTAAGTGTCTTTTGGCACACCTAAAACAGTAAACAACAAGCTATCTCTATAAGTAGTGGTTACTATATATACATATGGAAGAACAACACGTAAATGAACCACATACATTAAAAAGAAAATGATCGAAGATACGCTTAGCAACATAGTTTCATAGTAATCTAGGTTGAAAAAAAGTCCACCCAGTTCAACTTTGGTTCATTTAATTGGTCCAGGCTGAATTTATTGTAATTTTTAAATGGAAGCGAGCAGAGGTAGTTTCATACTTTTTTGATATGGAAGAAAGCCCACTTATATGTTTCTTTGCTATTTCAGTTGTTTTGAACGTACAAAATACTACAATTTGGGGAACACTCATTCGCTGATAACTCAGCTTACACACAGTCATTGAGAGTGCACAGCTCTGCTTAGCTCAGTGGAACTAACTGGATTCTCCTACAAGAAGAATTGAAAATGAAGGCTGTGCCCTTAGGAACACATGTAAGTTGGTTTGACAAATCCCCCTGGGGGGGCACCAGGGTACTTCTATCAACATATCTGCTGTAGTTGGCTGTAGTGGGTATGGTGCTTGGAATGTTCCCTTAATATTGTGTCTCGATGGCACAGAATCATAAAGTAGGTAAAATCTAGGTATTAAGATATATTTGTAGATCTAAGGAGAAAGGTGCTAAATATATTGCGAACACTCACCAACATTCCATGGTGATTACTCAATGTTTAGAATTCAGGAGAGATTTTCTCAATACAAATAATACTCGTGTTTTCTGTATACGATTACCTACTTCTTGTTTTATATATATATATATTTTTATAATTAATTAATATATTTAAAAAATTATCAGAATTGTCAAATACAAATGAACTAAATATCTAAACTAAGCGAATTTGTTTAATAGGAAAATTAGAAACTGATTCAAGATTTCCTTTTTTTAAAATGAACCTTTACTAAGGCCAAAAATATTGATCAGAAAGATGTACACAGTCTAAATATATAACATGCATTTGCTGTTATGTTATAAGCCTTGTTATTATATAAGAGGAACAAGCCTACATAACATGTACCATCGGTTCTTGAAAGGAGAGCAAGCTCCGCCATCAGTATGATACATGATACATCAAATATACATTATTATAGAGTCATTTAGAAAACGCATTAAATGTTCCAATACCCAAAGGCTTGAAGTGGCTACGTCATGAGCAACCCAACTTTTTTTTTGATTGTCCCCCTCGACCCTATTATGGTTCCTTTTCCACCAAGAGTATTTTTTTGGCACATGTCCCCAATTCTTGCCTCTAAAATCCCTATTACATTTATTGCTGGGTCCTATTCCTTTCAAGCACCATTTTAAAGATCTGTTAGTGACGTCCTCGCATTGACTCCAACTGCCTTTCCTTTCTTTTCCTCTCTAATCTAGCGCATGTCCACTCTCAGGTAATTAGAAAACCAAAGAGGTGATCGTGTAGTATGACAGGGTATCGACTCAATGAAAAGTTCGGTATTCTGGGTGACTTTAGCCTGAAGCACCACCCTTTATCAAGAAAAGTCAAGTGTAGGAAAAATACATAGGACAACATAGTCCCTACGTTGTCTTTTGTTTTTCAATAGAAAAAGATTGCAAAAGAAGAACAGAGTGGAACAGAGGAAGCAATTGAAGGAAGATAAGTATGGGGTGACAGTGCTGTTTTAATTAATCATATAATCTTTCTTAATGAATTTTATAAATGGCTCTGATAGAATGTTACTTGCTCTGCATGTTTTAAACTGTCATAACAGCAAGGTGTAACTTGACCACCGCGTGGCATCAGCCATCAATCCATTTATACCGCATTCTGTTTTTATAACTATGAAGTGAAAACCATGTTTTGCAACAGGCGTATATTTACAAAGCAATTATTAAAAAATTTAGATTAAAAAAAAAACTCAATTGCAAAAAAAATTTGAGAAAGAATATTATACGTTAAAAATAAAAAGCTGTTGATTAGAGTGTATCCAAATTTCTATGGCAGATACTCTGAAACGTAAGAAAACTAAACAGCTCTTGGCATAAACTCAGCGGAACTGCATGTATCATATGAAAGATCTACCTTGTAAAACTACTCGTAGTTGTTTTGTTTTACTATTATGTCAATGAGAGGAAGAACACAGAGTACTAGTTAGCACTGGGTGAAGTAGGACCCCTGGTGGACACTTATCTATACAGTAGGATCTGTCTTGTAAAACTACACATAGTTGCATGTTTTACTATTTATGAAATGAAGAGGAAGTACATAGAGTACTGCTTAGCACCGGATGAAGCACGCCCCCGGTATACAGTATGACCAAAAGATTAGCGAGTTGTAAACTGAAGTATCAGCTGTGTTTGTGTCATGGGCTGTTGCAATATGTAGATGGTTGGATATGTTCATACACTAGTCAGCTAATGGGCAGATAGTGATTAGGAGTAATGACCCGACAAAAAAAAGTGATGAAGAGAGAGAAAGAACAGATGGGGGATTATGTACGAAATGGATAAACTTTTTTTAATCCTCCTGAATTTTGCAGACAAAGAAAGGGTTTACCACAATACAATAAAATAATCTGAATTTATAAGATTTTCAAGATACACACATGCAATATACTGACTATTCTGCACCCTATTAAAATGCTATTAGTGACAAGGGCAAAACCTAAAATAAGTAACACAACATATTAGAAACATATAAGAATATTTACAATAACCATTGATGCTCCAATGGTTAACGTTTAAAAACCACCAACACTCGAGAGCTACAGTTCAATAAGTTTTACCAAAGAAAGCAATGGAATGTCCATACTGGCTCCCTCATGGAATATTATAAAGGGACCTCATGCAGGTATATGTGCAGACAGGGGGGAAAATACACTTTGCATGAATGAGTGGGCTTGTAGATATAGGAATGTTTGAGAAATACCCCATACCATACCAGTTATATTTCATTAACTTTGCCAGCACCTATATTTTTGGGGGAAAGGAGGGCCTTCTGGAATGGAATTCTCATTAAACTTATTAATTTTGGAAAAATTCTGTTTGGCTGAATGGATTGAACTGAATTATTTAAAATAATAAAATGTGGTCACCCGAATGTTGTTGACGCAACGTTTTAGCTTGTCCGAATTTTGGCCATATAAACAATTTGGAAAGGACAAAAAGGGTGGAATGAGACAATCACAGCTAAATACATACATAATATTTATATGTATATTTATTTTGCATTGCAGTAATAGACAATGTTTGCGCCTCTTTTACTGAAGCTAATTCTGGTCAGAATTTGTTAGAATAACTATTCAATAATGTTTACACGCATTGAAAAATAAGTCACATTAACAGTCTCATAACAAAATGCTTCCAATTGATAAAATTAATAGTAATAATAAATAAATAAATTGGTAGTATTAATAATAATAATAAGGAAAATCTGATAATTTTTTTTCTATTATTTATTTTCTTTTCCGCAAAAGGGAAATGCAACTTTTTCTTAACATGCCTGAGCCACTGTCTAAGTTGATCAAAGTGTTTGATATCCACAATTGATACCATTCCTTTATCTCTCTCCTCCTTGGGCTCTGAACAGATCTGTGTGTTGATGGCGATGGAATGTTGTTGCAATATTGTGGAAACCCATCCTCTTAATGTTAATTGTTTCCTTTATCACTCTTGCCTTTCTTCCTCTGGGATGCTTGGACTCTCTGTGAGGTCTCTCCACATTCCTTCAGCCTCTTCTGCCAGTGTTCCTGTCTATATATTTACAAACATCATCTTGAGATTTTAAAGGAACACTGTAGTGTTAGAAATATAAAGCTGTATTCCTAACACTATAGTGTCCTTCTGCCCCAGCCTCCCCCCAGGTGGCATTCAAAGGAATCAAACCCTATAAAACACTTACCCGATACCAGCACTCAGGTCCCTCACCGTCTCTGCCTTCTCCGACGTCAGCGTGAGAGGGTAACTAATGTGGATGCACGCAAGCATGTGCTTTATCCTTCCCCATAGAAAACCATTGAATCAATGCTTTTCAATTCGGTTTTTCAAGACACCGGACATCTTCATGCATGACGTGAGGATGCCTAGCATCGTTTCATGCAGTTAAACTCCATGAAACATCAGGATGCACTACTAGTGGCTGAATGGTAGACAGCCACTAGAGACATCCTTAATACTTCAATGTAAACATTGCCGTTTCTTTAAAGCTGCAATGCTTTCAGTTGCAGGAGTAAGTGGACAGGGACACTTAAGGCGATTAAGTGGTTTGGATGCCTTCAGTCTTCCTTTAAAGCTTCAAATGTGTCCAGATAAAATATATGATATCAGCCTCTGTAACTTTGTAATGTAACTGCAAATATCCCGTTATCACCTGCAAACTAAAACCTCAATTGCAAAATTGATTTGGAATTTTTTTTCTAAGTCCACTTTTTACATAGCTTGGCATTTTTGTCTACATTTTGTAATTTAGTTTTTAATTCACTGCTATTCAGTATTTAGTGAATATTTTTATTTTAAAAGGGTCTTACAGCATGAATGAATTTTGTCACGCAAGGACTTACATTTTTAAGATGGCAAAGGCTTTAAATTATTAATGCAATAATTGTTTTATTGTTTTTAATTCATTTATAAAGTAGCAGCTTATTTATTATTGTAAGAAATATTGTTGCAGTAGCAAACTCATAATGGGTTACAAATGATTAAGTTGTAGCCATCGTACTGCAAAGAACGTTTGTGTAAGGCTAATTTAAGTCACTTTGATGTAATTAAATTTATTCATTTTAACAACCGTTTTAATATGAACTAAATTAATGGCTGTGGAGTATTTGTAGTTAAAAATATTGAACTGATAAAGCTGCAAAATGTATAAAAATAATAAATATGGAAAAAATAACCTCTGAAGTCTGCCATTCAAAAGCAAATGTGCCCTTGGATGGATCATCATCTCATGTGCTCGTTACAAGTCACTATGTCACTATTTGCACAAAATCACCCTTGCCATTCACTGGAAAAAAAATTCTCCTGTTCAGCTGTGAAATTTTCTGGTGAATTCCTGCCCGTCACTATTTAATGAATAACTTTGCGAATGTCCACAAATATAGGTCTTTCGACCTATATTTTGAAAACGGAATTAAAACAGGATAGAGGTGATACCTTAAGAAAACAGGACAAAGGGGAAACCTGTAGATAGTTTAAAGGCATCCACTCACTCTACGTCTCCATAGTTCCTCTTCCCTAAAGCTCACCTTCCTCTTTCCATTTCCTGTTGATTTAACTTTGCTAAATATCAAATATAGGTTTAGCTCATCTTTTAAGTTTTTTTTAACGTTTATATAAACTGTGCAAGTAATAACTGTGTACCAAAACCAGAGGGTATCCTGCAAGTGTGGATTGTATACCGCTGCATGCTGTTTTACCTAGAGCTGGTTATAGCTCTACCATATGTGAGTTGACATTTTATCTAAGTGTCGTTTGTCCTACCACGTACTACCATATTGCCCTATTGGTTTGCCACTGTTTTTGCTTCCTTTTCATTTACTGCTACTAAGCGAAGCTACCAAAAAAGTCCCATACCAGTACTAGAAGATCTATTGCCACCTTATTGTGGACTCTTTTTATATCTCGTGGGTTTTTATTACTTTTATTGATTTTATTGCTCTTATTATTATATACTATTGTGTTTGGAATATTTTTCTTGGCACTATCTGTATATTGTTGTTTGACTTATATAAACTGTACACTGAGGAATTGTCTCCTAATTTACAGTATTCACTATGGAGATTTTCTTCCAATACATACACATAGCCTTCCTGTATTCCTTGAAGATTTCCAAAATGTAGATATGAATATGTAATGCCCTGACAAAGGTAAATTAAAAATACAGCGTACCCTTTGGCTCCCGTGGGAATTTCTTTGTAATCACGAAAACACTTCCTGTTTGAGAATTTGCCACTTCTATACAGAATTTGATATTGATTGGAGAATATGAGAATGGTATTTTTACCTCCTCAATAGTATTAGCTTGGGAACCTTTGTTTATACTATTGATAGATTGGGCCCATTTAAACTACAGAACCTCCATAGTAAATTCTTCCAAATGGGGTTGAGTCTTAATTCGGTATTCCTGGGTCGGATCTAACTCAGGGTCATCATGCAATTTTATTGTTTCATTCATTTATTATTTTATGGTTTTAGGGGCTACATCTGTTAAGGGACTCCAATACAGCCTAATGACAACTGCTCTGAAGAAACTATTTGTCGTTCATTGCATTTCCTAGTGCAAGAAAGAATCACTTTAAAGGACCACTATAGTGCCAGGAAAAACAAACTTGTTTTCCTGGCACTATAGTATTAATAGGTCCCCCCCACCCTAATGGCCCCCCTCCCGCAGGGCTGAAGGGGGAGGAAGGGGTAAATATCTTACCTTTCTCCAGCACCGGGCTCCCTCGGCGCTGGGGACTCTCCTCCCTCTTCCGCTGAATGTGCATGTACGGCAAGAGCATTCTCAATGCTTTCCTATGGATGCTGGCGTCTTCTCACTGTGAAAATCATAGTGAGAAGTGCGGAAGCGCTTCTAGCGGCTGTCAATGAGACAGCCACTAGAGGCTGGATTAACCCTATTGTAAACATAGCAGTTTCTCTGAAACTGCTATGTTTAAAACAGAAAGGGTTAACTCTAGAGGGACCTGGCACCCAGACCACTTCATTAAGCTGAAGTGGTTTGGGTGTCTATAGTGGTCCTTTAACCCAGATAGGAGCCTAAGGAATGTTCTGTGCACTGGCCAGAACATTGTCCTGTCCATGGCCAGGCCCATTTTTGTTGGGCGTTAGCACAATAAATAATGCTTCACTGCACTGCCCGAGTGCAAAGTCTTTAGTTATATTGCAATACTAAGGAAATGTGTTTACCGAAGAGATTTTAATATAGATTATATAACTGTTGAGGAATGGTTTGCTGAGCTAATGTTACAATTGAGAAAGTGTTCAACAAGCTAATGAATTTAAGGCCATTGGGCTCTTATAAAAACAAAAAAAAGACTGAGAACCAGGATATTTTCAGAATTGTAAAGACTTTCATCAGATCTTTAAAACAAGGGTTGTTTGGTCAAGTACCGTACATGCTTACCAGTGAGTTGTTCAATTACTGAATTCAATTGTTTTTTGTCCACTTAGATTCCCTTCCATATGAAAAGGTAATTAGCAACTAATTGGCAACCAATTAAGCCTGTTTAGCTAAGGTCATAATGCTACATCCCTTGACATGTCACTCAACATTTCAAAGACCTGTTGTGACCTCACAAGGTAGGAAAGTAGCAGGTCAACTTTGTTTGAGTACAAATCCTCATTACGACATAAGACTGCTTAGAGTGTTAGCTCTCAAAACTACTTTGATCCATCACAAACATATCTCCCATGAATTAAAATATAGGCATAGTAGTCTTTCAATATTTTAACAAATAATAATATTTTTATTAAGCACACATATACTTTACATGTTAGTCAATCCTACATTAAATGCAGTATGACTTTACCGAGAAATTAAATATTGTGGAAAAATATCCTCTTCCAAACAAAATAGTATATAGTTTAGTATCATGCAAGCAGCGCTATTTTTCTAATTGCTATTTACCAAAAACTATGGAGTATTCACCATATATTTCTATATAGCCTAGAGTACAGTGGTATACTCCAACCTGTAACACTCAACCACAGAACCATGAGATTTACTAGGTGACCGTGTACCTCCTAACTCTGGATTGTGCCTCACATAAAGAATTGCAATCAAGAACAATTTGCTATCCTCAGCAATTACACATAGATACCCAACAGGAATAAATGTACTTGTTGTTTATTTTTGAAATTTGAATTTTTTTGAAATTCCAGAGTGCATGTCTTCTTTTTTTATTTTTTATTATTTATTTTATATATTTACCTATTTTTTATATTTACCTATTTTTTTATATTTTGGGTCTGTGTTTTATACCTTCTTTTGCATCTTCTCAAAACTTTTTAAACAGCTACGGATGTTAACCTGACAAAGAGGGATTTACCAAGAGAAAAAGACCAACGAGAATCTTGTAAAGCTTTGTGGCTGTGTTCCTATCAGTTCACACAGTAGGAATACAGAATGATCCAAACAACTGGTTTAAACAGCTAGCGAACTGCAGAGGTAGGGATGACATCTTACCTCAACAAGAGTTACACGTTTCCCTTTGTTTCATTCTGCACATTCTATTGGGTTCATGGAAGAGTCTTGGAATTCTATAGTATATATAAGTAATACAATCATTGATTGACTTTAATTATATAAAGTGCTTTACTGATCTCTCATCTTATTTGTTCCGTTTAAAAATAACATATTGGTCTAAAAATAGTGTTAGACAATAATAATAAATAATAATGAATTATTATTATTTTGTGATTTGATTAACTGCAAACATTAGATTTGCATGATTTATATCAGTACGATCAGCCCCAACATGATCTAATTCCATATATTTTTATATGTGGGTAATAACTATATAAATGGTCAAATGAATAAATAAAAGTTCTGTAACATTAATTTTGAAAAGCAAATGTCACTGTTTAGGAAGAGAAATATTCTGCGCAGACCTGTTTTTGTGATTAAGCTTAGACGGCATCTAACGCCATATTACCTTCCACGTCTTTGTATATACATTCACCACATTCCGCGCTAGAGCTCTTTAGAATGCCTGGATTTCAATACATTAATAAAGTTTTTTTTCCCACTGAATACTGGACATTTAATTTTCACACTCAAAAGGATTTAGCTTGGGGACTGTTGTCATAAAAATAATCTATCCTTATCGTCTATTTAACTGATGGAATTCCAATCTCAGTTTGAGCTGCCAGTTTCTTAGAAATATTCGTAAGAGAAGAGGGTTCTATAAGCAGAAAATGCCATTGAGGGTTTTGTGTTGCTAATGAACTAAAGCACAATCAGGCTGGCGTCCAGCAGTGTCTCTGTGTTTCCTGCGCAGCTAAGGGCTGATTTGGCCCACAGGAGGAGAATGAAAGACAACAATAGGGTTTTAAGGAGTCCGTCTTCAAAAGACACGCAGGTCACAGGCAGCGTTACACTAACAGAGTGCAAATTCTTGTTTAAGCCTTGAGATGGGAAAGGAGGGAAAAAAGATGGAGGTAAACAATAGGATGAAAGAATTTCTCTGAAGCCATTAAACTGTGAGGAAATGATGCTGCCCGTGAATCGCTACTTGTGGTGGTCAATGGGTGCGCTATTAAATGGAGGTACTGACAGACCTGATTAGAAACTTAAAGGAATGAGATTTGAAAGTTTTAGAAAAGCCTTTGTTTGATTGCCAGAATATGTTAACATACGTTTTATATTTAGATCCAGAAACTCCTGCCTCAAAACAGATTATTAAAAAAAAAACACACCTTTATTCACCCATTAAGAAAATCAATTTTGGGCATAAAATGCAAAGATATGTTCTAAAATCGTAAATATAATAAGAATTATCTTATTATCTTATTTTGATATTTTTTGAGGGAAAATCTTTTGTAGTATTTTTCTTTATGTCTTATACTCTGAGAATGATAATTGCAAGATTTTTGTTTAATAGGCTTTGCATGGAATTTAATGATGTAAGACCTTATTGTAGCTGTAATCAGCGTTGCCAATGTCGTACGTTGTAAGTGAACTGGATTTGTAAAGGAACCCTAAGTGTGCGTCCTTTTTTCCATCTAAGTGTGTGTCCCTTTTTGCCGTCTTGTAGTCTTTACATTGTCTTTGAACCTTTTTGTGTAATCCTAAAGGCCTTCTCCTTTCGTCTGTAGTTCTAAGGTTCTTTACATTCATTGCTCTATCCTGCTGCTGGAATGGTGCCTAATTATCACCGGGAGGCAATGTAGGCACAAGCTAATTACGTATCAGGCCTTACATTAATCTCTAAAGATATCTGGCCTTTAATGATTTCACCCCTAACAGTATTTTTGCTAGGAGCAATGGTCTAGTTCAAATCTAACACTCTTCTCTACCAAGATTGATTTCCTAAAATCCCCTCCCAAACAATGAAACAAAAGACAATCATTCACACTGGTGATATATAAAGGGGCGTCTTTTTATGTGGAGCTGGAAAAACAAATTCAGGTTTATGGTACCCTCAGCAAAAATTACATTTTGGTGTTCACTTCCAAACTCATGTCCCGGCATGAGAAAAAATCCCATATTCCTGTGGGACACGGTTACCCAGCTATCCAGACAATTATTATTTGTAAATAATGTATAGTTGCGTAATAACTTTGAAAAATGTATCAAGTCCACATTGCGTTAATTTGGAGTTAAATTTACATGCATGTAGATTTTATTTTCTTATTTTCTCTGTTTTGTTTGTTTTTGTAATAATGTTTTAAATGCTATTTTTTAGCAGTATAGATAATTGAATACATCACAGTGTATAATATTACATTGTTAAAAAAAGTGTTAAGTATCATGCTCAAATATAACTTTTGCAAGGTACTGAATAAAACAATTAATGAATAACTACATTTTAAAAATAGCAAAATACTCATGAAAAGACCAAAATATAATATGTAAATAAATCCCTTCTAAATTCAATACTTTCCTATGGGGTTTTGGGTGTCGCTGGATGTCCTCATGCATAGCGTCAGATAGTTGCCTTACAGTCTGGAAGTCCCTCTAGTGGCTGTCTGGTAGACAGCCACTAGAGGTGGAGTTAACCCTAGCAGGTAATTATTGCAGTTTCTTAAAAACAAAGACAATTCTGATGAGCTGAAGTGGCCTGGGTGTCTATATTGTCCCTTTAATGTGCTTTAATGCATACATTACCCTTAAAGCATCACAAAAATGTTAAAAAGTAATGTAATAATGTTGTAGAATTTTTTAGGCATGTGCATGGGGAATAAGGGGGGGACCTAATGTCCTCCCCCCGGGCCCCCACCCCTGAGCGGTGGGTGGGGGCCCTAAATTATAATAAGGGGGGGACCTAATGTCCTTCCCCCTGGCCCTCACCCCTGAGCGGTGGATGGGGGCCCTAAATACTAATAGGGGGGGACCTAATGTCCTCCCCCCTGAGTGGAGGGTGGGGGTCCTAAAAAAATGCCCCCCCAGGTGACTAGGGGTCCCCAAACCCCTACTCACCCCCTGCCCCCCCAAAAAAATGATCCCCCTACCTACCCCCCCTAAACCTAAAAATAATGAGGGGGGACCTTTAACTAAGTACCTGTAAAAAAATAAATAACACTTACCATTCAATGTTTTCTTTCGTCTAAAATGTTATTTTTTCAGCCCAAAAAAGGCCAAATAAAAAACCATAACAACCGACGCAATTATGCCAATAGGACGATAGGTCCCCCGCTGCATAATTTTACATCAGGGCCCCCACCCACTGCTCAGGGGTGGGGGCCAGGGGAGAGGACATTAGGTCCCCCCCCTTATTAAAATTTAGGGCCCCCACCCACCACTCAGGGGTGGGGGCCAGGGGGGAGGACATTAGGTCCCCCCCCTTATTCTGATTTAGGGTCCAAACCCACCGCTCAGGGGTGGGGGGTGGGGGGGGCAATAGGCCCCCCCTTTAGTTTGATGCATGAGTGGGAGCTCGGGAGGGGGGTCCTTTATTTTTTATTTTTTTTACAGTGAGCAGCTAGACATGCCCCTACTCGCGATATTGCGAGTAGGGGCATAATTTACTAATACTAAGTAATCTTTACTTAGTATTACTAAATTTGGCTGAAAGACCAATTTGGGTCTTTCAGCCTTTTAGTAGATAACTCCCTAATTCCCAAGCAATTAGAGAGCTATCTACTTATTCATTCCTGTCATTACATTGACAGACTAAGTAACTTACATTTTATATGAATGTATGTTACTTGATTGTTGTAAGTGTTGCAAATGCTTACAGCTGAATCCTGGCTATGTTTGTATACTTTTTATTTAAAATTGTATACAATGTAACATTCTCCTCCTTTCACTGGGTAAGTATATTAGTACTTAGGCAATACTGTGCTTCGGAACTTCGGCACTTTGAAGTCCGAATGTCCGAATTGCCCGAAATTCGTCCAAATTCATATTCGGACCGAAACTAATTGCACATGTCTAGAATTTATCATAGGGACAGAGATTTGTTTCAGACCAAACTGGAATTCAGTCGAATGTAGGGTTATCAGGTGTTTGGGTGAACTTTTCAATTTTGAATGGCATTGTACCAAAATATAAGATAAACCAAACAGCGCAATGCCGAACATGTTCAGGGAGAGTAAATAATAAGAATACTGCCCACAGCACCAAAAAAAGATAATTCGTGGCTCGGATACAAAATCTATGCAGGATATATTATAAATAAAAAATATATTAAAATATATTTTTTGTTTATCTGGACCTACTCTTTTCTCTTCTATTGGTTACTGTGAACCAAATGGCAGGACATTTCTCCTATCAATGTACTGTAAAGTATGTACAAAATATTATTTACATTTTTTGCAGCACACTGATTGGCCCTTTTGCATGCCTTTCTGGTTTGTTCGCCTGATTCAGTTTCCAAATTGGAACTCGGTCGAACCGAACAGACATTCAGCTGAGCTTCGGGTGTTCAGAATTTTTTTTTAATTTTCTGTAAAGAATCACTTCGACAAAAGACATTTCTCACAATGCACACGTCTAGCAAATGACGATAAGCTGACAATCAACTAGAGAAATATAGGCAAAAATAATTGAGCTTCTATAAATCTCCACCTCGGGCAAGATTACTGTAAGTTGCCTTTACCAGCTCATTCTGAGTTTAGTGAATGGGCCCAATTTATCACAACAGAAGAATTCTGTGTTTGTCTGACAGTTCCTTAACTGAATACCTTTCTTAAATTAAGCCTTACATAACACCTAAGTGACAGAGAACTGGTAACATAAAGCAAAATAGATTTTCTAGAAATGTTCTGCTACTTCGTAGTAAAATATTCTTGGATAAATTGAGGTATCAAGTACGATTGAATATCCCTCTGTCTGCTAATTGCATTTCTACACTTCTGAGAAGTTCTACAGGTATGTAATGTTCTACAAAGAAGTGTCTCACATGTGCCATGATAAAAATATCATGCAATTTTATTGCTTTGGCTTCGGTTCAAGAATTTGTGTCCATCTCACTACAAGAATTGCTCTGTCAGCGCTCCCCTACACGCAGCAGACTATATAGTAGCTGTAACACTCTAAAAAATGTGCTTCTCCTTTGCAATAGACCTTTAACTTTAATTCTAATATAGGATAGAATATATGTATAATAATGTTAATAATAAAAATGTGAAAGAATTGTTATGACTTGTAAGAACCACCAAGTGACACGATGGAAACTGGGCTTAATAGAAGTACAAATTAAGTATAAATGATGTATGAAAAATAATTTACAATTTTATTTGTTTAAAAGGAAAACTATGTGAATTTTTTTTAAAATATGCATTATATTCAGATACCTAATGACAAATAACACACGCACAATATGACAGTGCAGTTGTAATTGATGTCCTTAAGGCTGCAATTTAATTTAGGCCTCAATTTAATATTTTGGATAAACTTTCAAAATTATTTAAAATTTTTAGATAAACTAGATTTTTTTTTTAAATATCAAATAATATATCACATATAAAAGATCAATGTATCAATGTATTTCTGAAAATATATATCGAAATATTTAAAAAATGTAAATATTTTCTATAATATTAAATCGTTTTTAAAGAGTTTTTAAAAATGCTACATGGTTTGAAAATCGTATTCAATATTAACAATATTAAATCAAGGCCTTTATACTAATTAATGAAATTGAAAAAAAAAAAACCTAGTTCAGTCCAGAAAAGTTAATCAATTTACTTATTAGTGTAGAATGTATAGCTTTATTTTTACCTCATTATTAGCCTTAATAAACATATATATATATATATATATATATATATATATATATATATATGTGTGTGCGTGTGTGTCTGTTTTATTGCTATGCATAAACTAACACATAAAATATTTGCTCTTTAAAGTTGTTGTTTTTTCAGGAGAGGAAGACATATACCGTATATACTCGAGTATAAGACACATTTTTCAGCACATTTTTTGTGCTGAAAAAGCTTCCCTCGGCTTATACTTGAGTCCCTGTCTGTTTTATGCCAACTTACATTGCCATAATACAGACCAGGACCTCCGGGCTCATTACAAGCCCAGCGGTCCTGTTGGGGGGCCGGAAGCAATCGTTTACTTACCTTTACAGCAGCTCCGTTCACCTCCATTCCGTTCAGCTCCCAGTGTAAATTTTGCGGGATCCACGGCCGTCAGAGCGTTGCCACGGGTTACCGTTGTAACGCTCCGCGCGGCACGCAAACCGCAAGATTTACACTGGGAGCTGAACGGAACGGAGGTGAGCGGAGCTGCTGCAAAGATAAGTAAACGCTTGCTGCCGGCTCCCCCACTGCACAGCTCATTCCACTGGACCACCAGGGAATCAAATAGCCCCCCTCCCTGGCCAGGTAACAAGCAGGGAGGGGGGACAAAAAAAGTGACAAAATTAAATATTAAAATAATATTAAAAAAATATTAAAAAATTTAATAATAAAAATGCCCTCCTCCCACCCAGTTTACACACACTACACAAACACACACACACACACACACACACACTGCATTCACACAAACACAGCCATTCTGCATTCATTATATACACACACTACACACAAACACACACACACTGCATTCATTATATACACACTAGACAAACACACACACACTGCATTCACACAAACACACACATTCTGCAATGCTTTATATACACACACTACACACAAACACACACACTGCATTCATTATATACACACTACACAAACACACACACACACACAGTGCATTCTCACAAACACACATTCTGCATGCATTATATACACACACTGTAAATAAATATTCAATTAATGTAATTTTATTGGGATCTAATTTTATTTAGAAATTTACCAGTAGCTGCTGCATTTCCCACCCTAGGCTTATACTCGAGTCAATACGTTTTCCCATTTTTTGTGGTAAAATTAGGGGCCTCGGCTTATATTCGGGCCGGCTTATACTCGAGCATATACAGTAATATGTTTTGTTTGCAGAATATGTTTTTATATTTTTGTATGAAAAATGTGATTTTTATAACTATTGTTTCATAAAGCATGAAAGAAAAAAATGTGCAACACTAACAGAGGGTGCTGGATGCTTAGTTAGAGGGAGTAAGAGAAAACATGATAGCAAAGGAAAAAGGAGAGTGAAATGATGCATACATTCATGGGAGGAAACGTGAGCCATGGTGCAAGGAGTGATCCTCTTGTGATTGGTTCCAGGACACAAGATTCATAACCCAGAATGTAGATATAAAGGATGGTTCAAAACATCTTTATTCAATGTAAGCAATTCTCCACTTAGGCCTACAAACCAGCAGTGACAACGTTTAATGCAGTTTCGGGGCCTTTATACACAATGTACAAGATTAGCTAGAGTTTAGGGTTCCGAGCAACAGTGACAGAAGCTCAACAAAAAAATCATTTGACGTATAGAAATATTCAAATGGACAGTCAAGCAGAAGAACAGTTGTACGGGAAGTCATATCAAGAGTTAGGGATCCATCACTTAATCCCCACAACAGAATATACTACACTTGTAAAAGGTAAGACAATTTGGTTCAGCTAAACCATTTTTCCCTAAAATGGAGAATTTTTTGTGATGCCCAACATTTGATGAAAACCCAAAAACCTGATTCAGAAATCCAATGAACCTAAAGGGCAAGAAAATTGAACAATCAGTGTACAGTAAAAATTTACACAACTTAAAATAAAGTCAATATTTTGCAATACACTTGGTTCACAGATCAAGTGATAAAAGTAACCAATAGAAAGAAAAAGAGGAGGAGCCAAAAAATCCATACCCACACATTTACATATGACACACTTGTTAAATATACAATGTATATATCATAAACTCCTTCAATGCTCATCCTTGTCCCCTCCCTCCATTGATCATCACTCACTTGTTCTGTGAATAAACGTATAGGTCAGGGGTAGGCAGGTAACCGTCGGCACTCCTGTTGTTGTGGACTACATCTCCCATCATGCCTTGCAAGCACTATGGCTGTGATAGCATAACGGGAGATATAGTCCACAACATTCTTTTGTGTTACATTAAAACACAATGAAATAACATAATATATCAAATATAGTGTTGCGATGTATACCAAAATAAAGTGACTCTGACAATAAATCAATTTTGGCTCCCAAAAAAATGACAGATATTTAATGCTGAATACAGTGTAAAAATCGCCAGCAGTAGCAATTTCCAGGGAAGCATAAACCCTCTGAAAACAGAATAGTGTAACATGCATAAGACAATTTTCTGTATCCAAAAGACTATAAAAAGCCCACTCACATGGACCAGAGTCGGATACGGCTCCATTTGATCGCCTTGGAGCCTGAAGGGGACTGCTACCCTCTTTTGTTGTCACCGAAGACCTCAGGGACAAAACACAGGTAGAAATATATAGTGTAGTAAATCTGGAAAACACCACAGTATAATATCAATTCGAGAACCCACTCACATGTTTCTGAGCCTTATAGAGGTTATTCTGGAATCGCAATGTGTTCTCTTTTGGGGGACGATGCCCTCTGTGATCCAACAAAGGCTGTGCTCCAACGGTTGGTTAAAAGTATACATGTATTAAATAACAAAATGAAATTATCATAATATAAACTAAACAAAACAAATAATAAAGCTACAAAAGAAATCCTCGGGGTCCAATTAAAAAAAAAACAGTTTTACCTTATTAGGCTTGATTTATTGGCACTGTCACTTTATTTTGGTATACACTTGTGAAGAGGTTTTTATTGAATAGCTACACTATATTTGAAGCGAATGAATTGAATTATGTGCATTAATTTATGGTAAATTTGCAGCACTTCCCTAAATATTATAGGACATGCATTGACTGAAATAAATCAGTAATTTTATGGTTGGAAAAGACATAACCGTAGAAGTAAATGTATAATATATTTTTAAAAATTTGGGTCATCTCATGGTTGGAGTCTTCCTTTAAAGATACACTCCAGGCTCCATAACAATGGAAGCTCATTTATGTTGTTATGGGTCAGGATTGCTGGGGGCCAATTACTTTCATTGGTTAAACTGCTTGGCAACAGATTAACCCTGCACTTTGGGCTCTGTTGCACAAATTTCTGCCTCTCAGTTCCCTTGCTCCATAAAGTATGAGAAACATATCACCCTTCCTCATACTTCAGTGCAGAGAGAAAGGATTCCAGTCCCCAGAGCTCCAGCTTAAATTAACTTAAATAAACACTATAGTGCCCCCAATTTTTTGTAGGCCCTCAATAGTTAGAGTGGTATTTTAGATTGCAGGACTCCCCTTTTTAGTAAAAGTAAACTAACCCTTTAATCCAGGTCCGAGATAGCCTTTTCTCTGTAGCAAGATCCAATCAAATGCTTCTCATAGAGCATCAGTGAATCCAATGCTTCTCTACAAGAAGCAGTGATTGTTCTTCAATGTATAATGACCCTTCAAGTTGCTATGGTGGTAGGCATAAATATTTCCTTGGAGTATTTCTCTAAACGACTAATTTCTCTTTTCATGTTTTATTTATTGTTTGCTTTGCAAATTCTTTATAGATGTATATAGCAGGTAAGCTATTTTATCATGCAAGTTATTTTATCACAAGATTGCATCTCTGCACTGTCCACGTCTCAAATCCAACTTTTAAGTTTGTACAGAAAAGAACAAAACTATAATTGCATTAAAGGGACACTCCAGGCACCCAGACCACTTCTGCCCATTGGAGTGGTCTGGGTGCCAACTCCCACTACCCTTAACCCTGCAAGTGTAATTATTGCAGTTTTCATAAACTGCAATAATTACATTGCAGGGTTAACTCCTCTTTTAATGGGTTTCTACTAGACAGCCGCTAGAGGGCACTTTCTAGCATGCCGTGTGAGGACCTCCAGCGTTGCTCAATTCCCCATAGGAAAGCATTGAATGTATTTTCAATGCTTTCCTATGAAGAGGTCTAATGCGCGCGCGTTGCATCGCTGCCCATGTGCATTAGGTCTCCCCCGCTGGCGTCCGCTCATGCGCGATCGATCTCCCCCGCCCGATGACAGCGGTGGGGGAGGAACGTGGGCAGACCCGAAAACACCGCCGAGGGACATCGCTGGGGGTCTCAGATAAGTCACTGAAGGTGGTCATGGGATGGGTGGTGGGAGGGAGAGGGTACCTGCAGTGCCAGGAAAACGGTTTGTTTTCCTGGCACTGGAGCGTCCCTTTAACATAATTTTTATGAGCCTTAAAAAAATGTAAAAATTTTGTTTTCAAAAATACATCATGGTTGTGTATGCGCGGCTGACAATAGATTGCGCAGGCGTGGCAGTTTCAATGTCAGTAATCAAAATGGCGGTATGACAGTACACGCCATATAGTGCGCATGCGCGGTAGTAATCCTTACGGGCGTAAGAATTAGCTTTTATTAAATGCCTACTTCTATGTATAGAATACTATTATGATATTTAATTATATATATATATGTTATGTATGGGGGGAGTTGGTGACTTGTGTTTCTGCCTTGAGGCTTGAAAGATTTGGGTATATTACTTTTGCTAACTATTTGCCTCTTTTTCTGTTACTTTATTTATATTTTTTGTTATGTATTGTGATTTACCTACATATTAAAAGTTTTTGAACTTGACCATTGTGGTTGTTATAGTGTGCATTCTGTATTATATATGTGTCTGCGTTAGTGACATGCGGTTGTGGGAAAATCTCCAAGCTAAAATGTACAGCAGAACAAACAAATTGTAAAGGAGTTACTAATGGCAATCTGACAAACTCTGATAATATTCCTCTACAGTGCAATTTTCCTGGATGTACAAATTAATAGAGAAGAGAACAAAACCGTATCAATCCGAAAAGAGAACAAAGATAATCTGTCATTTTAACAGCAGATACTGTATTTTACTAATCTGCTGAGTCTTGGGAGACGTGACTGCACTTTCTTTTTTCATTGTCTCAATTGATCTGATACAAAGACATAATCAGGGAACAATGCTGAATAAGTGTTTATTAAGGATTAAATAAATCAAATATTCTGCAGCAAATAAGTGTGTCGGGTACAGCAGGCGTTCTGCCAAGTACAATTTATATCTAAGTAAACATTATCTCTCTCTTTTAAATCCGCAGACAAAATAGGAGAATTGTGCTGTCCTTTCTCATTACACTGGCACTAAAATAGAGGCTTTGGAAATAAAAAAGAAAGCTAAAGTATCTATAGATAGAATTATTCCTGATATTCAAAGGCCATTTATAAATATAAGTTTAATTCCTGAGAAATATTAGGTGTGAGAAATCAAGAGGAGAAGACAATTTTATGCAGACATTTCTTGTGATTAAAGGCTCACTCCACACACTATAACCACTACAGTATGATGTAGTGGTTATAGTGCCCCCAATGTAAGTAGTTAAACCGTTTCATAATGGTTTCACTTCTTACCTTACCTGTTTGTCAAGTGCCACTTCCTGCCTTCTCTTAGTCTCCGGGAGAGTGTGATGCTTCTGATTGGTGTTTCTGTTAGCTCTTCTGAACTAAGCGGGAAGTGGAGACACACCGGATTGGAATAATTCTATCAAGGATTTTCATATAACCAGGACAAAACTACAAGACGGACTTATACTTCTGAAGAAGCCCCAGATCAGGCAAAACGCGTTAAGTAAGGGACAGAATATCTGTTTTTATATTCATACTTTTATTTTCATTATTAATTTTTATCTACATACTGACCGGTCCTGGTATATTTCTGAATCCTACCTGCATTCTACATCCCTTGGTGGGGATTGTACCACCATAAGCTCCCAGTACCAGAGCAAGGCATTGCTCTGGAAATTGTAAGTAGGATACCTACCTTTAATATTTATTTTATATTATACATACTGTACCATTGTGTTCTACCTTTTATTCTCTCCACATATATTATTATGGTGAATTAGATACTATATTACATCACCATCTATATATCCCAAGACGGAGATTGTACCGTCCAAGTGCTATACGGCAGAGCTCTTAGCAGCTCTGCAAATTGTGAGTTAGCATTCTTATTGATTTTTATATCAATTATTTGTTATCTTAACATTTGACATATTGCGCTATTATTGTTCTGTATTTTTATTTCCTTTGAGGGCTTCATACAACATCATTGGATTATCTGTATGTATGTATATACCATTACATTATTCTACTCACTTTTAATACTTTTCTGGCGCGGTTTACCACCCTGTTTTTTACAATTTTTGTCACTATTAGCAGGTATTGGGAATTCCTGCTGGTTCACTGCTGCCCTGTACTTTGTTATTTTGGTGAGCGCCTATAATCTATAACTTCTGAACTAAGCCATGCAATGCAGTGTCAGCTCACCACCAAGTTTATCTTAAAGCTGAGAGCTTCTGGTTGAATGTGTCACAGTTATTGTACAAGCCAACACGCAGAGTGTTAACCACAAATTGTACAATAAAACATATTATTGGTCATTAGAGTAACCGTGCTATATCTAACTAGACAGAGAAAGGTCAAAACACAAGCCAGATATAAGGGAGCCAGAAATCGTGAATTTGAGGAACAAAGTTGGGTCAGGGATACCAGAAAGTAGAATAGTCAGTAATAGCCAAGGCGAATCCAAAAAAGACAGAAATATGCTAAATAAACGCGCTATTGAGACCATAACAGAACCTAGCCTCAGCAAACTGTTTATAATGTGGCTGATTAGGCATGTAGCCACCCCCCCCCAAAACATGAGTGCATTAAAACCACCCTACAGTGGCGCATGCATCACATCATAAAAGGGGGTGGAGTGCCCTGAGGACACCAGTACAACAGGTACCCTCACAGAATGGAGGCAGAAAGCGGCACCCAGTGGATTTAACGATTGCTAAATTATATTACTACACAAATAAATTGTAATTAAAGCTGACAAATAACTAAGCTATGTTATATATATATATGTATAGTAAGTGACTGAAATTCTACCAATCAGGGAAATGGTATTTGCAGACTCTAATGAACACACAAGCTTCTGCAGTTGGCAAGGCTCCTTTATGTGTAGTACCAGCTCTAGAGTACAAGAAAGATGATACAGGCTTTGCCAGTGTTGTACTCAGATGCGTAAACCTTCCATACAAACCAACGTCATCTACTTGATAGAGACATTCAAGAATCAGTAGTACAACTGAATAAATTGTTGACAAACCTTTAATACCTCTAAATGAACCTGAATATATATATATGTATATATATATTATTATTATTATTTTATTATTTATATGGTGCCATCAGATCCCGTAGTGCTGTACAATATATACATTTTAACAGAAAAATGAGACTGAAGATGACCGTGCTGGGTAGAAGAAGATGTTAATATATAACCAACTGTTACTAAAAATAAGGGCCTAAAAATCAGATTAACTCTGATACATTTTATTTGGTATTAAACTAAATAAGAAACACGATACATTTACATTTAAGATTGTAAGCTTGTTTGGGCAGGGCCTCTTTACGTACGGCTCCAATATGTAAATCATGTTGTGTTAGAATTTAGAGTCTGCCTTGTTTGCCTATCGTACAGTGTCGCAGAATATGTAGGCGCTCTATGAATACACCCTGTTCCAAATTATTATGCAAATTATATATTTTTAATTTACCTAAATAATTGATGTAAATAACAGTCAGCATAATTCTCATGTTTTCAACTATTAAGAGTACAATTCAAATTTTATTGAACAGACCTCCTAATGATAACAGTATTTGTTTTTAAACATAAAAAACGTACAATGCACTGTTCCAAATTATTACGCACAGTAAGTTTCAAAACACTTTATAGGTTGTAAAGAACTGAAAATTGTCATGTGTTTGCAGCATATTTACTGAAATCAAAAGCTATTTCAATCAAACTTATAACAACATTTTACCTTTTTAAACATTTTAACAGGTCACGTTACATTTAACATAGGACCCCTTATTTGATAGCAGCTTTACAAGTCTTGCATCCATTGAACTTTTGGTTTTTGGACAGTTGCCTCCCAGAGCTGCTGTTTGGATGTAAACTGCCTCCCACCCTCATAGATCTTTTGCTTGAGGATGCTCCAAAGGTTCTCATTAGGATTGAGGTCAGGGGAGGATGGAGGACACACCATGACTTTCTCTCCTTTTATCCCCATAGCAGCCATTGATGCAGAAGTATTCTTTGCAGCATGAGATGGTGCATTGTCATGCATGAAGAGGATTTTATTACGGAAATCATAATTCTTCCTTCTGTACCAGGGAAGAAAGTGGTCAGTCAGAAACTCCACATACTTTGCAGAGGTCATTTTTACACCTTCGGGGACCCTAAAGGGGCCGACCAGCTCTCTTCCCATGATTCCAGACCAAAACATGACTCCACCACCGCCTTGCCCTCCACCAACCATCCACTACTCCATCCATCTGGACCATCCAGGGTTGCACGGCACTCATCAGTGAACAGGATGGATTTTCCTGCCCAATGCAGCTGTTTCTGCTTGTGAGCATTGGTTAGTGGTGGCCGAATAGAAGGTTTATGCAGCAGTTTGCCGCTATGTAATGGTATTTTAGCAGCTGCTCTCTTGATCCGATGCATGGATCTGGCAGAAATCTTCCTCAATGTGCCTTTATCTGCACGAACCCGTCTGTGCTCTGAATCAGCCACAAATCTCTTAATAGTGCGATGATCACGCTTAAGTTTTCATGAAATATCTAATATTTTCATACCTCGTCCAAGGCATTGAACTATTTCACTCTTTTCGGCAGCAGAGAGATCCTTTTTCTTTCATATTGCATGAAAATGGTGCTGGATAATGTGGAACACCCTACTTTAGTAGTTTTCCCTTAAATTGGGCTCACGTGGCAATCTAATTATCACAGATGTTCGAGATTGTTTTCAGTGATCAAAAGAGACCTGAGACACAATGCCATCTATGAGTTAAACTGAAAAACAAAATATTTAATCTCTGTGACACTTAAATAGAATTCGCTGAATAATTTGGAACAGGGTGTAATTGTCATTTTAATTGTATGTGATATCTAATGTGTGTATTACACGTGTGTGTGTGTGTGTGTATAAAGTATTTATGAACTGAATGTAGAATCCTCCTGAAACCTTATAATATGACAGTAGTTAGAAGCATAATTCTATCTACAAGTGTATATAATGAAAAAAAATGTGGTTTATTTAGGTTCAATGGTTTTTTTTGGTTATTGGTCCATACTTCTCAGACAACAGTATCAGATTATGGGCAGAAAAGGCTAACACTGTCTAGAGAATCACAATCTACTGTCTTCTCTCAAACCTATACACAGGAAATCCTAGATTCAGATACATACATCAGACATGTTTACAATTATTTTAATCAAGAAATAGTCTACCTGTAGATAGGGTGATATAACAGATTGTATTATTAATTTGATATATTAATGTAAACTCTACCAAATGAGGGAAATATTAACTCAAGCTTAAGAAAACAATTAGAAATGTTTTTACAATTTTTGTACCACAAGAAAAACACATATACAATTACGGCGTGCTCCAGAAGGTCTAAACATTTGGTTCAAGCCAACCAATCAGAGCCAGCCATCTGACTGATCTAATTTCCTACACTATGCAATATCAGTTAGAGTGTTCTGGTTGGTTGACTTACAATGCTTTTCCTGCTTTGAAGCCTAATTCTGCACAAAAGAGTTATTTTTGTTGCATTTCTCTTTTCCGTCTTTTTTTTATTTTTATTTTTTTAATTGATTGATTGATTAAGCTCTTTTTGTGTGTAACAGGGTTATAGTTTTTTTGGGGGGGACTGAAGATACGAACATTTGGGGAACATTAGGCCTATCTCATTTATTATTAATAGAGCCCACACTTGCTGCCTATGGGTAGGCGCTGAGGTAGATTTCCCACAGTATAAAATGAGTAGCCCTCACCCACTGACCCCTGGTTAGGAGGGAAATAAGGATATCCTCTGATTTATTTAAATTTATTATCCTCCACTACCTGGCCATGGTTGAGGTATGGGTTGGACAGTACTCTGCCCACACCCATCGATAAACTTCTGAAATGTTAAATACATGTCTCCTTCAAACCCCATATATCTGACAGAAGGATACAGATCTACTGAATAATGTTTCATCTGTAGACACCAGTTTCAAGGAACAAATTCTGTTGTCGCTGACATATCACACAGGATCTTTCAAAATTTGAGGCTTTATGAACAAATACTGAGGTATTTTACAATCATACCACTCTTTCTAAAAGATTTTCAGCATAAACCAGTTTAGTTTTAAATGCGCTAGGAAACTTAGGGATTTCTAAGTGCGATCACAGTCAGTACAACAACACACCTTTTCCTCACTTAAATGTGCCAACTGTGTCGTATGTAGTGAATTGTACATCATAAAGGAACATGGACACATGTATTATGGATGAGGTTACTTAATCGTCTGTCCTTGTGGACTACCGTTTGTTGGAAAGATCGACCTCACATTGAGCAATCGTATCTGCAGTCATCGATTTCCTATCTCTGCAGCATTTAGAGATGAAAAAACAGACAAACCAATGGCCAAGTATTTTGTGCAGGTTAATCACAGACTTCCTACTCTGCCTTTAATCATATTCCCCCCTTACCCAGAAGAGGAGATTGACCCCAGACACTGTTTCCCCCAAAGTACTTAAATGTACTCCTCTATGAGGAAATACTGGTTGGTGCAGGGCAGCGTATTGTCTTGCATTCCTGTGGGAAAGCATTGAATTGTCTGAGAGTGTCAATTCTGATGATCTCAGAGAAGGAGGCGCGGTGAGGGCGGGGCCAGCACCAGTGGACCAGTGCGGCACTGGAAAAAATGTGAGTTTTTACCTTATTTAAGAGGGTCAAGGGGGAGAAGGGTTCCTAAATAGTGGTTTGAACACTCTAGAGTCAGGAATACATGTTTGTAGTCCTGACCGTGTAGCGTTTCTTTCAGCTTTTTTCATTTTGCTGCCTAATACACAATGGTAAGTACTATTTCACATAATTGCATTGCTTCTTTGTTCCCTAACAATGACACGCTTCTCCTATTTTAGTTTCTATGCTGTCACATGACTGGCTTTGTTCACTTCTGGATTTTCCAGTAGGGAGTCTCATCGTATGTTTATTGCTGCTATAGTAATTCTATGTCATTGAGTTGTTAAATGTCATCACGGCCTCATTTTATATATTAATGAACTAGTTTTATTTTATTTAAGGGCACATACATTATATGTATTTTGCTGTGTGAGGTTTAATTGGTGCCATTGCTTTACCGGTTATGAATGGAACCCCTCCGAGAATGTGTAACCTATTTGTGGCATTAAAAGAGAAGCCATTGGTGATTGCGGAACACAGAAAATTGTCCCGCTCCACTACATAGTATTCAAACTTATAGCTACTCAGAAAAAAGAATGCATGCAGGATAGATGAAGTAAAGCACAGGATAATATAGTACAGGATACATGCAAGATAGCATAGGATGCATGTAGGATAGTGCGGGATACAAACATGAATGATACATGCAAGACAGGATACATGCAGGACAGAATACATGCAGGACAAGATGGCACAGGATACATGCAAGACAGAATACATGCCAGACAGGATACATGCAAGACAGGATACATGCAGGACAGAATACATGCAGGACAAGATGGCACAGGATACATGCAAGACAGAATGCATGCCAGACAGGATACATGCAGGACAGGATACATGCAGGACAAGATACATGCAGGACAAGATGGCACAGGATACATGCAAGACAGAATAGTGCAGATTACATAGGATGCATGCAGGATAGTGCAGGATACAAACATGAATGATACATGCAAGACAGGATACATGCAGGACAGGATACATGCAGGACAAGATGGCACAGGATACATGCAAGACAGAATAGTGCAGATTACATACAGGATAGCACAGGATAAATGCAGCACTGGATAGCATAGGATGCATGCAGGATAGTGCAGGATACAAACATGAATGATACATGCAAGACAGGATACATGCAGGACAGGATACATGCAGGACAAGATACATGCAGGACAAGATGGCACAGGATACATGCAAGACAGAATAGTGCAGATTACATACAGGATAGCGCAGGATAAATGCAGCACTTGATAGCACAGGATTCATGCAGGATAGCACAGCATATTTGATGAATAGTGTGGTATAGCACAGAATACATACATGATAACATACCTTAGATGCAAAATATTGCAGGATAGCGTAGTATACATGCAGGTAAGCGCACATGGTATACCCTGCAGTATTAACTTGTATCATGGGTGCTGGGACCTTCACATACGTTACTACACCTGAAAACGTAGAGCTCATTTGTTTGTTTTTTAATGAATATTAAAGTATCGTAGCAGGTTGTGCTACATACCCACACATCCTGTAATTTAATCATTACTCATTTTTTCTTCCATCTGAGTACGACCCAAGTTAGCTCCTTACAATATGATAGTCTGAAATTATCATTTACACAGAAATAAAGCAAACGCCGCATTTAATAATTTAGTATTGCAATCTCCCTGGTAATTGGAATCAGAGACACGAAGAGAATAAACGAATAAACTGTATTACAACCTTCACACAATGCATTTTAAAAGCTTGGTTCTTTTTCCGCGCACTTGCCTTCCGGGACCACTTTCTGTAACAATGAAAATTCCCACATGTCCCAGAAGAGTTTCCATTTTATGACCCTTTTTGGCTCAAATGCTTTTATTTTCTATATGCATTTTATATTACTACACTGTTAGGATCTTCTCCAATAACTAATGGATAAAAAAGGAATTCAGAGCATTTCCGTAAGTAAGAAATACTACGTACCAGATGTGTAGCACGCTTGGAGCTCACAGAGCAGTCTGTGATAATGCTGAAAATCATATCTTTGGGAGGAAGGCCACGGTTTAAAGCCTCGGAGACACGTTGGAATCCTTTCGCATTTTATGATTCCAGATAGCGTCCGCCTTCCCCAGTATTGTTCCCAAATGCCAATCTTTAGAATTACGATGCTGAGCTAAACATTTATTTTGAGTTGGGAAATACAAATCACATATTAGCAAACATATAAAATGGTGAACTGTGTCTTAGGAGAAAATGATGCATTCTCTGCATTCCACAGACATCCTTTGGTGTTGTGGTTTATGGTTGCAATAAATACATTTTAACAGAAATACAATAAATATAGTATTAAATTAGCTGCACGTAAAATCATTGACACACAAGATCCCTGACACTGAAAACGGTGTAACTAATCAAAAGCACCAATGTCACTGTCATATTTTGCAAAGGTCCCCCAAGGTGAAAAGTCTACTTCCACAAAGAGAAATGTGGAAGGCTGATATAATTACCTAAACCGTGCTTGGCACTGTCATCTTCATATTCTGCTCTCTTGCCAGCATCACCTGCCAGGATCATATCTACTTATCTACTTATCAGCACCCACAAAAGTACAAAAATAAGTATCTATGAAAGAGCCCAAGACACTGCAGAACCCTTCATCGATCATCACGCACAAGCATAATTAGATGGAAAAAAAACACACCAAAAAAACAGAGGTAAAATGAGTGGTATACATCCACTCGCGTAATCCTGATGGAGCAGTAAATAAGTATACATGTTCCCCTATAACAGAAGGGGAAGATATACATCAGAAGGAATATGCTAGGAATAAGAAAATATGCAAATAGTGTAATACACTCAACACAGGGAGATAGATATTGTGGATAATGGATGCACTCACGTGGAACAGAGCCTCACAAAGATAGGCTCAGATCACAACAGCGGTGGTAAGCTATGGCAACACCAGGACCTCTTCTGTCTCGAGCTCAGACAGTGGATAAAACAGAAAGAAGCACAGCTTCCTTAGAAACATAGAAACATAGAATGTGATGGCAGATAAGAACCATTCGGCCCATCTAGTCTGCCCAATTTTCTAAATACTTTCATTAGTCCCTAGCCTTATCTTATAGTTAGGATAGCCTTATGCCTATCCCACGCATGCTTAAACTCCTTTACTGTGTTAACCTCTACCACTTCAGCTGGAAGGCTATTCCATGCATCCACTACCCTCTCAGTAAAGTAATACTTCCTGATATTATTTTTAAACCTTTGTCCCTCTAATTTAAGACTATGTCCTCTTGTTGTGGTAGTTTTTCTTCTTTTAAATATAGTCTCCTCCTTTACTGTGTTGATTCCCTTTATATATTTAAATGTTTCTATCATATCCCCCCTGTCTCGTCTTTCCTCCAAGCTATACATGTTAAGATCCTTTAACCTTTCCTGGTAAGTTTTATCCTGCAATCCATGAACCAGTTTAGTAGCCCTTCTCTGAACCCTCTCTAAGGTATCAATATCCTTCTGGAGATGCGGTCTCCAGTACTGCGTACAATACTCTAAGTGAGGTCTCACCAGTGTTCTGTACAATGGCATGAGTACTTCCCTCTTTCTACTGCTAATACCTCCCCCCATACAACCAAGCATTCTGCTAGCATTTCCTGCTGCTCTATTACATTGTCTGCCTACCTTTAAGTCATCAGAAATAATCACCCCTAAATCCCTTTCCTCAGTTGTTGAGGTTGGGACTCTATCAAATATTCTGTACTCTGCCCTTGGGTTTTTACGTCCAAGATGCATTATCTTGCACTTATCCACATTAAATGTCAGCTGCCACAACTCTGACCATTTTTCTAGTTTGGGGTAGGGCTGCGCCAATAAAAGTCAAACAGTCCCAAATATAAAGTCTCACTGAAACAGAATTAGAAGGTCTGGGATACTTGGTAAAATGCAGATAAATGAACTCTTCAGTAGAAATGAGTGTGTCTGAATATCTCAGGATGTTCGTGTATATATATATATATATGGAAACAAAAGAAGAGACAGAGGCAACCAATAGTGCAATAAGTCTAAAATCCAAGATGAAATGTGGTAGGAAGAGGTAAAAAACTCACATTTAAAAGAGCTATGGCCAGCTCTGGTTTGAAGGGCGTATAATCGGTATAATCCCCGCTTAGGGGATATGAAGAAAAAAAGCGTATAAGTGGGGATTATATTGCTTCTATAATAAGGGTATATGTATACTTATTTAGCACTTCACTAGGTTTACGTGAGTGGATGTATACCATCCAGTTTACCTCTCTTTTTTTTGAATGTACGTGTGTTAAGTGTGATTGTACTTACACTTGTGTTGTAGCTGCTTTATTACACTGTTTTGTTGTATCACTTTATGAGTACCTTATATTGCACACAGCACTTTATTTATTCATAATTAGATGCATAATGCAAAATTCCTCTGCCACAGGATTCTGTTCAGATTTTGCACAAAATCTGAACTTAAATATGAAAGCAAAAAAATGTTCTTCAATTAACTATTATTTGATGTTTAGTATATAAACTCCAATGAATTTAATCTAAGTGTGAGTGCATGCACATATGTGAGTGTGGATGTGTCTGTGTGTTATGTGTATGCACACGAGTATATGGTCATCTAATTGTGTGTGGATGCATGTTTTCACATAGGATAAATCTATCTAAATGTCTTCATACCAGTCATTGTTTTTTGTATCTTTTTGTTTCTATAAAGCTTATGCCCTTATTTTTGACTATTGTTTATAATAGTATTGTTTTTCCTGTAAAAAAAAAAGAAAAAAAATGAAACATTACTTTGAGATGTTTGAGAACTACTATATTGCTTTATTTTGCATTATCTGTGATCTGCTCCAATACAATTCTGGTGGCCATAGCTGAACATATTCTCTTGTTCTTGGCTGTTGTCCGAACGGAGGTGAAATCTGTTTTATATTCACCCCATCAGCACTTTTGTTCATCATCTTTTTTTCTCTAATTTTATTATAGAGCAAGGATTGCACAATTCAGCTCGGCATTAATGACAGGTAGGGTCTACCAGGGACGTTATTGTAATAGAATATAATTTAATTTGGGTGCAAGAAAAGAACATATTCTGAAAAATCTTAAGCCCTGATCTTGACATGTTAATAAATATAATAATATTGTGCTTACACAGTGTATTTCACTCCTTGAAAAAGGCTTCAAAGCTCTTTACATCATGTTTCACAATATTACTGTTACCCAAAAGGATTGGTACTTAGCATGTTAACCTTGGAAGGTTAAGTGAACAACGACATAGAATTGATAAAAAAGTAGAGTAAAAAAAAAATAAAATGTATGGCTTAGCAGTTTAAGATATTTGTTTATGAAAAATGTCAACCCAGCTAAAATGTAATGATGTAAGTTATTCACAGTATCATCGCCTGTACACAAACACACTCACCCATTACATCCTCTGTACTCACACACAATACATTCCCTATACACACACTCACTCACTACATCCTCTACATCGTCCATACACAAACACACTCACTCACTACATCCTCTGTACCCACACACAACACATTCCCTATACACAAACACACTCACTACATCCTCTGTACCCATACATAATACATTCCCTATACACAAACACACTCACTACATCCTCTTTACCAACACACAATACATTCCCTATACACAAACACACTCACTCACTACATCCTCTGTACTCACACACAATACATCCCCTAAACACACTCACTCATTACATCCTCTGAACCCACACACAACAAATCCTGTATACACAAACACATTCACTACATCCTTTGTACCACACACAATACATCCCCTAAACACAAACACACCTACTCACTACATCTTCTGTAACCACACACAATACATTCCCTATACACAAACACACACTCACTAAATCCTTTGTACCACACAATACATTCCCTATACACAAACACACTCACTCATTACATCCTCTGTACCCACACACAATACACCCCTAAACACAAACACACTCACTCATTACATCCTCTGTACCCACACACAATACACCCCTAAACACAAACACACTCACTCATTACATCCTCTGTACCCACACACAATACACCCCTAAACACAAACACACTCACTCACTACATCCTCTTTACCCACATGCAATAAATCCTCTATACACAAACACACTCACTACATCCTTTGTACCACACAATACATCCCCTAAACACAAACACCCTCACTCGCTACATCCTCTGTGCTCACACACAATACATCCCCTATATAAAAACATACTCACTACATTATCTGTACCACACACAATACATTCCCTATACACAAACACACTCACTCATTACATCCTCTGTACCCACAAGCAACAAATCCCCTATACACAAACACAGTCACTACATCCTTTGTACCCAGTGGTGTATTTTGGATATGTGATGCCCTAAGCAAGACGAAACTCAGGCACCCCATCTAAAGTTGCCTAACCCCTACCTGTTTAAGATGAACACGCAATTTGACTGACAGACACACACTGACACACCCATTCACTGACAGGCACACCATCTCAGATACACATACAGTGACATACATTCACTGACCAACACACACTGGCAGACACACACATTCACTGACAGACACACTCACTAACAGATACACACTCACAGACATACACTGACAGACACACACATTCACTCACAGACACAGTGACAGAAACGCTCACTCGGACACACAGTGACAGCCATGCATATATTCACTCACAGACACACTGACAGACAGACAAATTCACTGACAGTTACACACTCATTCATTGACAGACACACTGACACACACACACACATATTCACTGACACACACACACATATTCACTGACACACACACATTCAGATAGACAGACAGACACACATATACACACACATTCACTGACAGACACCCTGATACTGACACACACTTACAAAGTATTATATATATATGCACATATATAAAAAGTATAACCACTACATGCAAAAGTAGGAAAACCTATTCAAAAGTGTGCCCTCCAAACACCATAAAACAAGTGACACAGATATATAGAATAGAAATTCCAATGAAAATTAAGTAACACCTCCCAAGGCATAAAAAAATGGAAATACAACCTTGACAAGGGGACACAAGAAGTCTGTCATATCTATAGGGAATATAAACTGGACATAGTGTAATTCCCTCTTAATAAAGATATACACGCAATGTAATAAAGAGAACTCACAAGAAGGCCAATGGTACCAGGCACATCACCCTTAGCAATGTAGGGGAAGATATGGAAGTGAAGGTGATCTTCTGGCCCTTTAAACAAAGCAAAAAAAAGCCCAATAATGCAGAGGTGTATATAAAAATAAACCATTTATTTAGATTGCACTCACAAGATAAAAATTCTTTAAAGCATATCTCCACCCTCGGTGGATCTGGATCCAGTAGAGATTGAGATTGCCCTATGCCGGTGTACAGATGTAGGAACAGCACACAGAATTAATACAAACTAAAATTGAAATAAAAACAAGAAAGAAAGTCTCCAATGTAATCCAACGCGTTTCGTCCTGTGTACTTCTTCAGGGATGTTTTGTCTTCCTCTCTTCGGCTTCGTTTAAATATGTTTCTGTAATGCTGTTAACCTGATGCTTGTTTTCATTGTGTGCGTCTTGGCCATTCGTTCACATGATATTTGTAATCAAAAGACAATCAAGGTGAAGATAAATATAAAGTTATGATGCCTGGTATTTATATATAAATGGAGATAGAAAAATGTATCCCCTAAACAGTAAACAGGGGGAAGGCATGGGAAAAAAAGATGCCAAAAAAAATGAATATAAAGATAAGTAAAAATATAAATGGAGATGAAGAATGTATGTAAAAATACATGAGAAAGAGAGGGAAAGTGGAAATACTAAAAAATAATAAACAAAAAATAAATAATAAATGAAAAATAAGTGGTGAAAACATAAATGAAATGTAAATGGATAACAAAAAAAAATAAAAATCTAACTCAAAAAATAAATGTATGTTGGAATGATAATTCATAACATTGAAAATAATCAGTAAACATCAATGAAAATAAATGATGATAAATTAAAAAAGAGTAATTTATGCTGGTTTATTCTCAATGTTGGCTATTTGTTTGTAGCAGTCGCCCATCCCAAAAGTAGCCTGCCCTCCCCTGGATGAACGCTATAGCGAGCAGTTCACAGATTGAACTGTAATGTCAGTTAATTACTGCCTAGTGATACAGATAAGCGATTCCTCGACCCTTGTGTTAGACAAGCCTCGTTCAGAGACCAGAAGGAAATACAGTATGTTCGCAGGCAATTACTGATGAAAGAGACGCTAAAACCATCTTGACAAGACTGAGAATGTTCCTGCTATTTTAGTAACCAAAATCTCAGTAAATGTTACTCAATGCTGAACGCATGAATTCCTGAATACCACATCAGTGATCAAATACTCTTTACGTCTTCAAATTATCCTTTCCAGTTGTTACGCATCAGCTCAGTTTGACATGAAGATAGAGATGTTGCTATTGAAATTGTTTCTTTAACATAAATTCACAGTTCAACAGCAGTCAAACTGATGTGCATATTGACGAACTAACAAGAATAGGAGGAAACTGATTTGTACCTTGTGCTATTTTTTATATTATAAAATAATCTCTATCTGGGCACGTGTCAAATATAGATTGGTGTCACACAGTCTGGAGAGAGAGCCAGCTTCCATTTAAGTTACATACAGGCGACCAGGCACCTGGACTTAGTATTGGGATAGTTTAATAATATCGAGTAAAAGCTACAGTGTGACTCATTGCTTGCACCATATATCAGGCCTCAAAATGTCAAGTCTTACATTGCTAGACAGGCCAAAATGTACTGGTGAGCTTATAGATACCATGTCACACTTGCCAGGGCTGAATTTTGACAGAATTTTTGACTGAATTTTGACAGAATTTTTGACTGAATTTTGAACCCCCCATTTTTATCTCAAATTAGGTCTGTTTAATGCAGTTCTTCTAGTTTTACCACTTCCATTTCTAGCTTCTTGCGTGAAATTAGTGGAGACCGTGTACGTGTACCACATTAACCCCTAACCCAGAACCCTTCCCAATAACTGACACAAGACGTATACAGGTATATGGTGAAAATAGGTCACATCAGTTATTAACCATTCACCAATAATTTGACTTGTATACAATATAAATATCAGTACATAACTTGTCCTTGCCAATAACGAACAATCCATAAATTATTAACTTAACAATTCCCTGTGTGCTACCACTCCCACTCATCTTACCAATCCTTAACCACATCTCTAGGCTTATCACCCCATTAGCGCTGACCACTAGCCAGCCTTTAGCTCTGTGCGCTGTCCATACCTTAACCACACCTCTGGGGTTATCACCCCATTAGTGCTGACCACTAGCCAGCCTTTAGCTCAGTGTGCCGTCCATACCTTAACCTCACCTCCCGGGTTATCACCCCATTAGCGCTGACCACTAGCCAGCCTTTAGCTCAGTGTGCCGTCCATACCTTAACCACCACCTCGGGGTATATTGCCCCAATAGTACTGACCACCTTTAGCTCAATGGGCACGTCCATAACATTTTGAAATTCGTAGAGGAGTGAGCCCCACTACACCATCATAACCATTTAGTTCCAATCCACCCCAATTGGCAAGGACACACCATAACATCAGAGATAAACAATTTAAAATCAAAGGGAGGCAGGGTGTGAGCTGTTGTTGAGCATATTATGGAAGTAAAATGTCTGAAGTAAGAACTGCGAAACACGCACTTATATATCCGGAACCTTGCCCCCCCTAGCTGTCAGCCATGCACTAGCATTCACTGAACATTACCTATTCACTGCCCCACACTCACACAAGACCTTGTCCTGTCCAGCTTGGCTTTCCTCTCAAGGGTCAGTTTTGAAGTTGGCTGAAAATCAGTCGTGGTATGTAAACATAGAACATTTTCCAGTATCAAAGTAGTGTACTGCGCACAAGTTGAAGTACGGAGGGGCCCTGTGGTAGATGTCCACAATATCCCCAGACAAATTCTATAAACAGAGGCCCACAGGCATTACAGAATAGTGCAAAAATAATAAGGTTTATTAAACCATACGAACAAAGAAAAAATGGATCATACAACGTTTTGGCCCTAAGGCCTTAATCATGTTCAAAAAACATACGCAAACTATACCATAACCTAGGGCACAGGGGAATTAGAGAACCATCGACAGCTCAGGGTACAAGAGAACCCCATTGTGAATTGAAGGCACGTATTCACTCAGTTTATTACCTTTTAACTACATTTTGTTTAATTATTTTTAAACACAAAAAAAGTAGCCTTCACACTGCGAGACAATATGAGTCAAGAAATCTGGACTCTTCATAGTTAAATGGAATCCAATATTTCTTTATTAAAGGTTTGCTGTGTAGCAAGAGGGGTGAGTTATTTGTTTAATATGGGACTAATTTAGATATTTCCTGAAAATTTACTCCTGAGCATCTTCCAAGCAAATCAAGCAATCTATGGGTTCTTTTGTGGTTTTACAGGACAATTTTGAATGTATTTGGAAAGGATTCATTCAGAGATGAAATTGAAAATGTCCAAGGTTAGTAATTAAGTGAATTTCCTCTGAAATGTTGCCTCTGAATTCCCTTATATTATTTCATAATTAAAAAATTGAATTGCAATTTATACCAGATAGCAGATTGTTGGGGTTTTTTTAAACTCAAGATGTTTAGCCTAAACTTCCGCAAATTAGTTGTGAGCTCACCATATTGTACTGTTTAGTAAATAAACTATTTAGCTTCCAACACTTTCATAGACCTCTTGAGAAATTAGCAGATATCCCAACTTTGCACAATTAGGAATGTCAAAGGTTGACAGCAAAACTACACAACAGCTGTTTATAGGACTGTTGGCACAGTGGTGACACTTTGGTCCTGGCTGCTGAGGGATGTTATCCTAATTACTAGGGACATTTCCTGGCTTCCTGACTATTCTCGATGACCTTCTGGAGACCTTTCTGTATTCTTTTGGCAGTTCTGAGTACTGTTTTGTTTTACACCCCTCACATCATTCATTACTTAGGATAACAAATGAAAGCAACTGCAATATATGTCTTAGACAACACTGTCTAGCCAACCATGCAATCTTCTTGACCTTTCTACAGCTGTTCCATTTACTGTGATCTCTTGGGTGTAACCAGGTAACTTTAATATGTAATACCACTGATTTAAATTTAAATTGATTGGTCTACTAATACCTTCTAAGTTTCCACAAAAAAGCAATTATTTTTTTATTTGTATTTTTTTGTGTGTGTGTGGGTTTTTTCCCCAATTATTTTTGTGAAGTTTATTTCTTATACACACACATGCACGCCCACTAGACATGTGCAAAAATGTGGTCTTCTATAAACGAGCCGGGTCAAAAACGTTTTAATCCACATCCGAATTAGTCAATTTGGCTTTATTTTCCAGATGTATCGGTTTGTTTGTGTGTGGATTAAAAGGATTTTTGATTCAGGCAATTCAGTGAGTTTATAAACGGACCAAATTTTGGCACGTCTAGATTGTACACACACATTTATAATATAGATCAGTACATAGCTCTCCATCTCAGTAAAGTCACTCAGTCTTTCTTCCTTCCAAAGTCAATAACATAAGACCCATTAAAGTTCCAGCAAGTCCCATTAAAGGGACACTCTAAACACCAAAAACCATCATCCATTTTCTCAGACAATGTAAAACACTGCCCTTCTGAGATACAAAAATTATACATTTGTCTGAGGATTCAGTGCTTCTCTAAGAGAAGCATCGAATTTGCAGAACTCAGCCATAGGCCCTCAATACTTCTCTATGAAAATATTTAGATTGGACAGAAATCTTCAGCATATATGATCTCAGAATAGGTAGAGTAGTGGCCCCAAGAACACGGTTCCAGCCAGGGCTGGTACAAGGATTTCTGCTGCCCTTGGCAAAGATCCATTTTGCCGCCCCCTCATTTCACTCTCTCACTGACAGACACACACACTCACTGACAGACACACACACACACACAGAAACTCACTGACAGATACACACACAGGCAGACACTCATTGACAGACACACGCACACAGACACTCAATGACATGCATACACTCACTCACTGACAGACGCACACACAGGCAGACACTCACTGACAGACAGACACACACAGGCAGACACTCATTGACATACATACACTCACTCACTGACAGACACACACAAACAAACACACTTACTGCCTAGTTTGCCTAACGGTGGCGCTGGCCCTGGTTCCAGCACTAGATTACAGGTAAGTTTAATAGTGTTATTTACTTTTTCTATTTAAATCATGAGCTGCAGTGCTCTAACAGGACTGGAACAGTCTATTTTTAAGTATATATAGAAGGCTTGACCTGTAATTGTGGGAGGCACTATGAACCCTATTTAAACCCAGTAAGCCCCTGCTTACCTGTCGGCTACGTTCTCGGAAGTGCTCCTGTTTACTTCCGGTTCACTGGACTCTGACATCATTTTCCCGCCCGCCCGCCCGCCCGCCCGCCCGCCGTCAGTCTGTCGTCAAAACTTTCTTTCAGTTCTGTGTTCGTGAGTATAACTAGAAAGCCAGCGCACGAACAGCTAACTGTAAGTTATACTCTTTTCATACGAACGCACCCCTGTACTTTCACTAGACCACACGTTAGTTAAAATTTTCTGTTCAGTTACCACGGCACTTAAAATAAACGGGCATTCGTATAAACTTTCGTTTCCTCACATAGAACCAATTCGTCAGTATCTGTTAAAGCCCGTTCAGCTAAAATACATGTGTTACTATTCATTCGTACGTTGCTACCTTTCGTGTAAAACCCGCGTTTCGTGCAGTCCTTTTGTAAGCTTTCTTACGTTCCAATTCATATACATCTCTCGATGTCCGTTTGTTTAAAAAATATCATGCATAAACGTTTATACATACACTGTTACCTTTCGTATAGACCTGCGTTCGTGCAATCTTTCATACGTTTCACCACCTCTTACTATACGCTTGCATAAAGTAATGAGTGTTCAATCCGTTCGTTCAGCCGATCACAGCCTTGTTCTCATTAGTACTGCATTTCGTATTTGAATTCGTATGGTTCCATTAGTCTCAAGTTTAAATTTCCTATGTTACTATTGTTCACTAAACAAACTGCACAGTATCTATGGCGGTTACATTTATACAAATTCTTAAAGTACTTTGTTATTACTGTTCGGCTTTACCCTGCAGAAGTTTTCTTAAAACCATGGTATGTGTATTTTACATTGGAGTTAAGGTATGTTAATTCGCTTTTTAGGTGACCGCTCTACGCTCAAATGCTTTCTTAAACAGTTCTTAACATTATAGCATACTCCTCTAATGCACTTATGTTATACAATGCAATTTTCATTACATATGAATATATCAATTAAGACGGTTCTGTTTCCATGTTTAAAGATTACTCACTTACATTGGTTGCAGTGGGGCCTTCTTGGTTATTTCAACTGCAAGGTTATAGAGGTAGGCCCTAAATTTCATACCTAATTACATTGTTATGTATTACTTTCTGGTAATCAGAACATGTATTAAATAAGTCACATTTCCCAACCACTAGTTGAACAACAATTGCCCTACCAGGACAAGCAATCCTCATAAATCTTTCAAGTTATATACGGTTAGTATCTACTGACAGGCCCAGCAGCATAATTTCTATGGTCATCTCCTGGGGAATAGGTTGTAACTCAATTATTATGACTTGTTTTAGGTTCAAGTAGGGGTCTTTCTTAAACACTTCCGAACATGTCATACAGGATAATAAACAGGTATGTCGAATCATAATACCCCGCTAGGTTGATCGCAGGTTATAATAAACCCTCACCAATTAGAGCCTAGAGTTAGTGGTCCCGCAAGACCGATTATCGCTCCGTTCAGCAGAGGTCCAAGCCCAATCGGCACAACGCATAGCTATAGCCTTGCATCTAATCATAGTTAGGGCCTCACTCGTCACAGCCAATCGATAATGCATCTTATACGTGTCACCGAGAGGCCAACACCCCGCCACTAAGGCCCCATGAGCCAAATCATAGGAAGAGCCTCTCAATGCCACTTGGCAAGTAGTCAGGGGGTCACCTGTCACCATTATTAGTAAGTTAATACAATTTCACCTCAGGGCACTAATCTAGCAATCTGGGTTACTTCAGATCCACACAATTCCATACTAACCTAAGCTATCTGCCTCACACCCTTAGCATGTCTAAGGCTTCCATACAAGGAGATGACCTGTCGGTTGCCAGCACCCCGACCAGATCAGGCTTACAGAGAAGGCATGCAATACCTGCAAGCCCAGAGTCCAGCTATAGGTCCTGGATGATTCCAAAAACCACCACGGAACTCAAAAAAGAGGAATATCCCCTTCCCGGCCACAGCCAGGAAAGCTGAACTTTTTCGGTTGCTAAACATTCAGGAGGACGATGAAAGGCCTGGCCCTAGTTCTGAGTTTAACGTGCAAAACAGCCTATCAGAACTGTCCCTTGTGTCTTCCATAGCCACTATTAATAACAGGCTGGATAATCTAGAATCTAATAGTACACCTATCATTCCGGAGGTTCCTGTTCCCATACCCCAGCCTGAGCCTAACCCAGGAGGTAACAAGAACCCTGTACCCGCCAAAACTACCAACATTATTAACCCTATCCACGTCATTCCACAAAACCTGAAGCGTGACATTATAGAATGGAAAGACATTAACTTGGCTTCACTACTGATAGCTTCTCAAGACATGATTGAAAACAGATCATATACGTTTGATGACCTATCAGTAGTTCTGAAGTCCAGAGACCCTAGACTGAACAGGAAACTTAACATCCCTGAGTTTGTCCTGGCCTTCGGTCTATACAGAGACGTTATCTGTACAGCCTTTCCCCTCCATAGAGAGGAACTTGACTTCTACCTTCATAAAATCATTGACCTGGCATACAAGTACGGAGGCTATGCCTTTTATACATATCACAAATCATTCGCTTCCAGGTCAGCTGCTTCACTCACCCAATACAATACTAACACCGACTGGGGTCAGTTAGACACCAAACTGTTCCTTAGGCATTTTGCGGGTCTCAAGACGCCTTCTTGTGCCATATGCTCGTCAGCAGCCCATACAGTCAACTTTTGTCCTGACAACACAGCAGTTCCCTCTACCAGTAACGCCAACCCTGAGTATCAATCCAATACTACACAGAGAGAGTTGAGAGACAAACTAGGCAGGCCAATTGTTTTTTTGGGGTAAGGCACAAGTCTGTAATAATTTCAATGCTGGTGTTTGTAGTTACAGTGCTTGCAGGCTTCTTCATGTGTGCTCACTTTGTTACAGGGTGCATGCTAAAATAATGTACCCTAAAAGATCCTCCACTCCAATAAACGTTCTTAATTTGCAATGCTACCTGTCTAATTATCCTTCTTTACATCTGGTAGAATTCCTCACATCTGGTTTTACTGACAGGTTTCACACAGGTTTTGTTACTCTATTTTGGAATGCCCCAACCTACAGTCAGCACTCACAGACCCCAGTAGCATACATGAACTCCTACTCAAAGAAATTAACAACGGCTTCATGATAGGGCCTTTCACAACACCACCTTTCACCTACTGGAGAACAAACCCTCTGGACATAGCTACGGGGATATTTAATAATAAAAAGAGGCTTATAATTGACTTTTTGGCACCTCACAATTCCACTACACCTAGCTTAAATGCACTAATTTCATCAGAAGATTTCTCCCTTCAATACGCTAGAATTGATGATGCCATACAAGCCATCATTCATTCCGGTAAGGCTGCATGGTTAAGCAAAACCGACATTACTAATGCGTTTAAATTACTACCCATACAGCAGTCACTCTGGCACCTGCATGGCGTTAAGTGGGAAGACAGGTATTATTTTGCGACCAGGCTAACTTTCGGCTCCAAGAGTAGCCCCAAGATATCTGATATCTTCGCCGAGACTTTAACCTGGCTCCTACTTAACAAGTGCAGATGTCCAGTAGTCATCCACTATTTAGACGACTTCCTCACCATCGAACCACACCACTACACATCAAGCAGCCTACGTCTCTTTTCAAAGATCTAGGAGTTCCTGTTGCCCCAGACAAAACAGAAGGTCCCAAAAGCGAGATTACTTTCCTGGGCATTACACTTAATTCCATATCTATGCAAGCCAGCCTCCCCCAAGAGAAAGTAGACAGAATTCTCTCTTATATCATCAGCTGCACATCACAAGGCTCTTGCACCAGGAAGCGCTCTAATTTACAGGAGTTTTTCAGAATCCATCCATCGGCAAACGCACAACCCAGACAACCTCTGAGCTTCACAGACCTAATCATGCTTTAAATACCCTGTTACTCCATAGTAGGTCGCTCGCACAGGCTGGTTTATCTCTTAATACAAAAAAAGCATATTTAAGAGCATATGATTTGTTTAAAAGATTTGTTCGTGATTATTATATAATAAATGTTTTTTCCGTAGAAACCATGGTCGCATTTACAACTTTTTGCCACATTTCTCTTAAATTAGCTTACAATTCAATCAAACTTTACTTAATGGGCATACAACACTACATGTTAACTGGTTATCCCAACAAAACTAAATTTTTAGCATCCTACCCAGTTAAAAGTGTCCTTAAATTTATTCAGAGACTAACAGTACATAATCCCATTAAGAGACTTCCGATAGACAGTACACTGTTTAGGAGTATCTCCGATGTACTAAACAAGTCCCCTTTTGAACAAGCCCCCTTTTGAACCTAATTATCAAGTCCGCGGCTTACATAGCCTTCTATGGTTTCTTAAGACCTAAGGAATTCTTTGTAGAAAAGGCGTTCGACTTTAAGTCATGCCTTCAGCAAAAACACCTAATTAAAAAACAGGACCACTACATTCTGTCAATTACTCATACCAAAACAAGCCAAACTGGTCCACCAGTAGAGATTAAATATTATCCTACCTCTACCAAATGGTGTCCAATCCACATTTTGGATAAACTGGTGGAATCCCAACTCTGATTCCCCACTATTGGCCATTCAAAGTAAACCCCTAACCACCAAACAATTCACACTTTACATTCGTACGTTATTACTTCGGCTAGGGCATAACCCACATTCATTCTTGGGCCATTCATTCTGTATTGGAGCAGCCACATCTGCCTCCGGAAATCACGTACCAACACATATCATTAAAAATATGGGTCGCTGGAAATCATCCGCATACAACAGATACCTCCCCAATCCTGAGAAAAAAATAGGATTGGCTTTCCGTGAAATGTCTAAGTAATGTTATGCTTAAATAAATGTATCTGACTTAAAGAATCGCTTCTTATATTTTTGCCGTCTTTTACAGGTCTAACTTCACATCATTTTCGGTACACCGCAACTGACTTTGCTCGTACTACATTTTGCTTCTTTCTTATTATTCCATACGTCCTCTAAATGTGCCGTACACAAATAGAAGGCTTGGCCTGTAATTTGTGGGAGGCACTATGAACCCTATTTAAACCCAGTAAGCCTCTGCTTACTTGTCGGCTATGTTCTTGGAAGTGCCCCTCCCACCGCACCCTCTATTTATTCTCACTTCACCTAGGTGGGCCCTTTTTTACAGGTCTAACCTCACGTGAGTTTCGGCACACCTCAACTGACTTTGCTATTACTACATTTTGCTTCTTTCTTATTATTCCATACGTCCTCTAAATGTGCCAAACACAAATATATATATATAACCGCCCATAAACCAAGAGGCTGCACTCACCTAAACATGCATACATTATCGAGCGCTGCTGGGGCCAATTTATACAACATACAAGATCCAGCGCACTCACTCACTCACTCACTAAACAGCAATTTGAAGTTCTACAGAATTTAATCATTTTATTTAAAAACACCCAATCTAGGCAAAAATTGATGGGGGTTTAGTTACATTATATGATCATACATTGCATACGCCTGACACAACATCAATGTATCCCATCTCTGGCAGGTCCTACTCTAACAGCCTAATGCCTGTGTGTGTATGTATATATATATATATATATATATATATATATATAAATGATTGGAAATGACTGCACTCCAAGGACTTGATGATAGTAAAAATAAAATATAACTTTTATTCTATATCATTTAAAAATATCGACGTTTCAGCCCCAATACATGGGCTTTCATCAGGATGGCAATAATATTAGTCCTTGGAGTGCGGTCATTTCCAATCATTTTTTTGTATCCTGTGCCTGACCAGCACCAGACAATTACTCTCTAATCCAGGAGTGCAAGCATCTCGGTTTTCTATATATATTTATATATATATATATCCATATACCAACGATGACCAGCACTCACGGGTTCATTAAGAAATTAAAACATCAAAAGTTTAATGCAAAATGCTTAAAAAAGTTGTTGACAGCTCAACGTTTCAGTCCTCCTCTGGGACTTTCATCAGGAGCAGTGCATTCATCAGGAGCAATTTTGCATTAAACTTTTGATGTTTTAATTTCTTAATGATCCCGTGAGTGCTGGTCATCGTTGGTATATGGATATTTATTTTTCCCTGGACTACAAGCACCCGGCATGTAATTTTGGAGCCTGAGCGCAAGGACATTGTGTATTTATTTATATATATATATATAGCCTGTAGTTGTGGGAGAGGTTATCCGAACTATTTAAACTCAGGCTTTTGTCCTCAACAACAAATACATATAGTATTTTTAACGTTGGAGTGTTGCTTTAGGATGGGTATCGGATCCCTATGTGACACCAAATTAAAGGTACACCCCACTGCCCAAATAAAAATAAAATCACTGTTTAGTTGATATACCCAAAATGAAAACATGCATCTATTTAATTAAACATTTTTCATTGGAGTTATATATAAAACAGCTTTCAAAACCTGCATATCTCTTAAATATATTAGATATTATAATAATATATTTTGATAATATTGGAAATATGCTTTGGGGAGCAACATTAGAGATCTTTTTTCAAAATTGCTATTTGGCTTTTGTTGAGTGACAAGTCAGAAGTAAATATTCCAGACTAAATCTTAATTGTAATTTTAAGGTGAAGAAGCAATGAAAACTTCACTTCGAATACAGTATACAGTAGATTCAGATCCTTTAATAGATTTCATGAGTTAACACATTAACATCTACTTTATGTTTCTAACAAAGGTACACAAAAAAATTGTACCTATGCTAATTTTATTTAAAGGACCACTATAGGCACCCAGACCACTTCAGCTCAATGAAGTGGTCTGGGTCCAGGTCCATCTAGTTTTAAGCCTGCAGCTGAAAACATAGAAGTTTCAGAGAAACTGCTCTGTTTCACTGAGGGTTAATCCAGTCTCTAGTGGCTGACTCACTGACAGCTGCTAGAGGCGCTTCCACGATTCTCACTGTGAAAATCACAGTGAGAAGACGCTGGACGTCCACCATTGGGTGGTTTGAATGCGTGCGCGGCTCTGGCATCGCATGCGCATTTGGCTCCACTCGAGAGCTGACATTGGCAGGGGAAGGAGTGGTAACCTGTGCCGAGGGAGCCTGGCGCTGGATTAGGGTAAGAGGCTGAAGGGGTTTTAACCCCTGTGAATCATGGGAGTTGTAGTTCATCAACATCTGGAGGGCCGGAGTTAGGGAAAGCCTGCTCTATGAGATCCCTTTAACTACATTGGAATCAATATCAGATGTTGGCACTAAAAAAGGCAGACACAAAAAGTAATTAAACAAAATTAGTTATAATCACAATTTAATGTTTTAACGCAAAACAATGAAATTAAAACATTAACGTTTTCTTTTTTAGAATGTGAACTAATTCTTTACTAATATATTCACTCAAAAAAAAAAAAAACGAAAAGGTAAAATGCTGAGTTTTATTTTACATTTAATGTAACTTTATCTCATCAGCAGTTTTTAATGCTCTCCGGCATATGCAATAGGAGTAATCGAAAAATTTTCTAAAACCGTATTCATATATTTAGAATAATGATAATGCTTTCTAAAATTTGGCTTAGGTAATTGTCGCCGTTAGGTCTGCAGGTTCCAGGAATTAGCGATTAAAATTTGGAATCAAAGGACACATTGTATAAGTCAGAGCAATTTCTTGTAATAGGAAAAAACTCACAGGCACTCCAACTTCAAGCCGGTCGAAACGTTGCGTTGCATTCTGTCATAATAAATCTGCCTGCGGCTTGAAGTTGGAGTGCCTGTGAGTTTTTTCCTCTTGGATTATTGTACTGGGATTGCTGGTCCTGCTCTGGAGCACCCTTGGCCGTTGGGACTGGGTGCGGTTCTCATCACTTACTCAGAGCAATTTCTTGTGTCCAGTTCCAAAATGGATTCAATCATGCTAACTCGTCTTTGTGCTAACAGAAACTGCCATTGAGGCGATGATGGCGTATTACTCTGTCCGATTAAATTATTTCAATCAAATAACATGAGAAAGTTTTTACTAAGAAATTCGCCCTACATAAAGGTTATGTGCTGAGTCAGATTTAAATGCTACCAGAAACATACTCTAAACATTCGTATCCACCGATGGGAATGCTTTGCAGCACATGAATTACATCTCTGTATATGCCCTTGGGCGCATGAAGAATTTTGAACTTTTTATTGTATTGTATCAGTTAAACACATAATATGTAACTTGATTTCAGTTAACTGCAGATGTTTCCAATAGCTTTTTACAAATCTATGTAGGCTACAATGAGAGAAGAACATTTTAATGTGCCAAAAAATAAAAACTAGAACTATGTATTATGCATCTTACCCAGTAACTCACTGTCAAATATATATATGGCAGGTTATATATTTTAGCTGTAGATTTGGGCATTGTGGAACTACAAAATGGTGTTTTGAATTATATTGAATAATAGGAAAAGGGATAGATTGGGTTTTCCTGCTTCCAATTGACTTGAGATCCACTTTCAAAATCTTGACTTGAAAAAGTAAAGTTCTAAATGTCGCTGGTAAATAGGACAATGTTACAACGATACTTTATCATATGACCTCAGCATCCTTGTAACAAAGCAAGATGCAACATTGAAAATGGCTTAGGAAGTTTAGGTTTGGAATACCATTATGTGGAATAATGTATCTGGGATATTTAAAGGGTACTCTTCCAACTCCTCTCTCCTTCCTCTAACTGTGTGCTCCCTCCCACCGTTTTTTTTAACCCCTTAAGGACCAAACTTCTGGAATAAAAGGGAATCATGACATGTCATACATGTCATGTGTCCTTAAGGGGTTAAACCCTACCATAAGTGGTACTAAGAAAAAAACTTTTTTTAAATCGGTGTAGGGATTTTGAAGGTAATTTGTTTTGTTTTGTTTACATATTTGGGCTGATAATTGCTGCAGCCCAAGAGTAGTGAGAGTTTGAGAGCGTGATTTATTTTTGTGTGTGTAGGTAACTAATAAGCACAGAATGAATAGATGGAATTGACACACAGTCGCAAGTTCACTGGGAAACTATTTGACACAGTCATTAGAGATGGGATAGGCACAATATTGGGGAATTACGGACTCAGTCGCCCATTTATTTATTATAAGCCTGGTATCCCACGACAAGGTACTATTAATAGCTTCCCAAGTACACAACTCCACTTGTAAGTATTTTTTTTCCACGGACACATGGATTGTGGGGAGGGGTAAGTTCTGCGTGATTAATGCAGTGATATCAGCTCAGAGTACAGTGTGCAAGATTGCAGGTGAAAGGCATGGGAGAGATTGAACATTTCAACAAAGCTTACAGGAAACAGTGAGGTAGCTACGTAGCCAAATAGTGTGAAAATTCCTTCTGCCACTGTTGGCGCCGTATTTTCATTTAGAACTCCCCAGAACTCCCTAGATTTCACACCTGAATTGCAGTTCACCTTCCCTTTTGAAGGCCCAGGGAAGCTGAACTGGGCAGTACTTTGAAGCAATAATTGCTATACTCAAATGTTCAAAGTTAAAAAAGGACTTTCCCATCTGGATATAATGATCAAAATCTAATTTGTCTCCACATGCTAAAATGTTTATCACTTAAAACATACGTTGAGGAATCCACTCTCTTTCTCCTGTTACACCAAGGCTTTCAATCTACAAAAACCACACACGTTAAACTATCATTATGTTTGAAAAGTGTCATTTTTCAACAACAAATTAAGGTTAGTTCATGGTTTCCCTCCTTACTACAATCTGCTCTATTTAGAGCTCTCATATTAAGCTGATTTTAACTCTCAGTGAAAATATCTCAGGCACTCACTGTGATACGCAGGTTTAATGGACACTGCAACGTTTTGACCTGTACCCAGCTTTCAGGCTTGATAAAGACCTGGGTACAGGCAGGGCCGGATTAAGAGCATAGTGGGCCTGGTGCTGACAATTATGATGGGCCTTATTACAGAATCTTATCGACCAAAAACACTAAAACAGTCATACCTCCCAAGCGTCATGTATCTGATGGAGATGGTGCTGGATGGAAACTCATAGGATGCAGCTATAAGAAAACACATACGCTATGCTAATTTCTCTCTAATTTATGCTTTCATCTTTCAAGTAAATCCATAACCCCTAACAGCAGTGTCCAGTGAAGCAGGAAGTCAATTGGCGGGGTAAAAGGGTGTGCCACTGGCGCGAATCACGTGACAAGACCTGCCAAAAGGGGTGAACATGCCCAAAAAGGGGCATGTTTGTCCAAAGAATTGGAAGGTCAGCCTGGCATGAATGCATGTCAGGCTGCCTGCCAATCCTGCAGGCTGTCCAACTAAGGGCATACAATGCAGGCAGCACCTTGAGCTTGACATAAATGCGTCTAATGATGCGCTCACTCCATTCTTTCTAAGGACTGTCCCATAGCACTCGCTGGTCCACTTGTCTCCTTACCTTCTTACTAGCAGGCAGAAGTTCCTGGTATAGTCTGAGACAGAGAAAAGGTGTCTGTAGTGAGTGTAGAAGAAAGGGGACATGCCACAGTGTTAGAGAGACCAACGTCTGCATTACCTAAACTAACTTTAATGTCAGCCAGTGCACACAAGTTTTGTTCCCATACATCCCTCTTAAGCTTCCAAACTTAAAAGGACACTATAGTCACCAGAACAACTACAGTATTTGTTCTGGTAAGTAGAATCATTCCATTCAGGCTTTTTGCAGTAAACACTGTCTTTTCAGAGAAAATAACTCCACTGGCTGCTCCTTAGATGGCTGCTAGAGGTGCTTCCTAGGGCTGTACTGCCTAGTGCGCAGCACTGCCATTCAGTGTCTCCACTCTCTGCATGCAGACACTGAACTTTCCTCATAGAGATGCATTGATTCAATTTATCTTTATGAGGAGATGCTGATTGGCCAGGGCTATGTTGGACTGACTCTGCCCCTGATCTGCCTAGTTGACAGTCTCAGCCAATCCTATGGGGAAGTATTGTAATTTGCTCAGACCACCACTTCTGAGCCAGCAGCTGCAGAATTGAATACAAGTAATATTTTACTATATTTAGGGAGGCAAGAAGGGGCCAGGGTGGTGGTTTTAACATAATAGGGTAAGAAATACATGATTGTGTTCCTGACACTATAGTGCTCCTTTAAGCAAGAGTATGTGAAGAGTAGTTAAGGTTGCCACATTTCTTGGAAAAAAATACCAGCCTTAATCATTTGCATAATTAATTAGTTATGCGTGTAAATCACAAGGAGTGACATCAGAGAAAATTCTGTAAAATCACCAACAAACTACTCACAGTTTGATTCTGCTGTATAGATTGCTCCCAGTGTCTCAATGTCTCCCAGTGTCTCAGTCTTGCAAGTCACCCTGTGTCTCAGTGTCCCTATGTATCACAGTGTCAGTGTCCCCATCTCGCCCAGTTCCCTAGTCTCCCAGTGTCTGTGTCCCCATTTCCCCCAGTGTCCCAATGTCTCAGTGTGTCCCCATGTCACTAGGATACTGGGGACACTGAGAGACATGGGGACACAGAGACCCCGGGACACAGAGACATGGGGACACTGAGACATTTAGGGAAACTGGGAGAAATGGGGACACTGAGACACTAGGGACACAGACACTGGGAGACATGGGGACACTGAAACATTTGGGGACACTAAGACACTAGGGATACAGACATGGGAACACAGACATTGGGAAACTAGGGGACACTGGCTGGGAGACATGGGGACAGTTGTGGACATAGACATGTGGACACTGGGACATATAGGGACACTGGGAGACATGGGGACACCAGGCACACTGAGACACTAAGAACACAGACACTGGGAGACATGGAGACACTGAAACATTTGGGGACACTAAGACACTACTGGGAGACTAGGGGACACTGGGAGATTAGGGGATACTGGGATACTAGGGGACACTGGCTGGGAGACAGACACTTGGGGAGACATGGGGACAGTTGTGGACATAGACATGGGGACATTGGGACACATGGGGACACTAGGCACACTGAGAGACATGGGACACAGACACTGGGAGACTTGGGGACACTGAGAACCTAGGGACACTGGCTGGGGGACATAGTGTCTCCATGTCCCAATGTCTCCAAATGTCCCTATGTCTCACAGCGTCCCCATGTGTCTCAGCATCCCCATGTGTCCCTAGTGTCTCAGTGTCCCCGTGTTTTCCAGTGTCCCCAGGTCTCACAGTGTCTGTGTCCCCATGTGTCCTAGTGTCTCAGTGTCCCCTAGTGTCTGTGTTCCCATGTGTCCCCTAGTATCTGTGTCCCCTAGTGTCTGTGTCCCCATGTCCCCAAGTGTCTCAGTGACCCCATGTTTTCCAGTGTCCCCAAGTGTCTCAGTGTTCCCAGGTCTCCCAGTGTCTGTGTCCTAGTGTCTCAGTGTCCCCTAGTGTATGTGTCATCATGTGTCCCCTAGTGTCTGTGTCAGTGTGTCCCTAGTGTCTCAGTGTCCCCTAGTGTCCCCTAGTGTCTCAGTGTCCCCATGTGTCCCTGCTGCCTTTCCCCCCATCCCTCACTTACCTGAGCTGTAGAGCTGTTGTCTGGACTCTGTGCTGTGTTGCTGCTCCCCCACGGATCAGTAAGTAGTAGAGAGAGGCAGGGATATTCTGTAACTTAGTATGCCTGCCTCTCTCTATACACAGTGACCCCTACTGGCCGGTGCTGGTATTGCAGAGTAATCTCTGTTTATACTGAGACTAATATTTGCATTTGTATTGCCAGTATTACTGCAATACCGTCACGGCCAGGCAGCCTCAAATACTGGCTGTGCCTTAAAATACCAGTCAGGTGGCAAACCTAAGAGTAGTTTTTTTTTAAATGGGCCTATTCCATGGGCCTGGGCCTGGAGCTGCAGCTCCATCAGCCCCTATGTTAATCCGGCCCTGGGTACAGGTCGAAACGTTGCCGTGTCCATTAAACCTGCTTAACGTATCACAGTGAGTGCCTGAGATATTTTTCTTTGATACCTGTTTTTTGGGGTATGCTGACCCACACTCAGTCAGCACCCTGTGATTTTTATGATTGAGTGCAACCTTCTTTTCTCTTTTAACTCTTTCAGTGTCATGAACGTAATCATTTAAAATAAGTAAATAAAAGTATAGTATACAACATTTTAAGCAAAATGTTTGTTTTTGGTTTGTTTTTTCCATCTTTTAATTATAATCTGTTTTGTTATTTGACCATCTAATAGAGGTTGTGCCATCTATTATGATAAATGTTCTTGTTTAATCCTCATGAGACATATTTTGAGGATGAATGCTTTCTTTGTTTCTTTTTACGTTTAAGATTTTATTCTGCTCATATCCTTTGACGGTTCATTGTGTCGCTTTATTAGACTTTCTCAAATCTTTAAATAAAACTTATTTTTAAAAACATGAATGGCACTTTCTAAGCAACAAAACCACTGCATCTTAATGTCTTTGTTATTCAGACAATATAAAACAATGAAGTTTACTTCCAATAGAGTCACTTTCTTTTTAAGACCTTAGATTTTCAGAGATATTCTCATTCGGTGTCATCACAGGTATTATGATGACACAATCAATGCTTATCTTTGAGAAGTATTGTGTAGCACAAAAGTTATTAAAATTGATCACTAACATTGATCAAGGGTAATTGCAGCAAGTTGTACCCCCTGACTCTGGATTACAGGCAAGTACAGCCCTTTAGAATGTAAGCTCATTTGAGAAAGGCCCTCTGCATTTTCGGTTCCTGTACACCCAACTTGACTTGTGGCAACTACTTTTTTGTTGTCCACTTAAATACAGCACTGCAGAATTTGTTGGCGCTTTATAAATAATAATAATATTTTGCACCTCATTTATTATGCATATATTTTGTAGATAAGATTTATCTGGATGTTTAAAAAAAAAAAAAATGAAGTTTTCATTTCTTGGCTAATAATAACTGTTCATATTGACTAAATTGTCAATAACTGTTTGGCAGCATTTATTAAAAAATAAACTAATTAAAATGTTCAGGAGACAGGCGACATGGCGTGCCCAGTCAGTTTCTGCATACACTGTAGAACGACTTGGAAATTCCTTTAAACTACAACCAAAAAAAAGCAAAAGTATTTTAAGACGTTACTTCTACAGGACGTTGATTCAGAAAGATGTTATGTTTTAGCTGACAGAAGTAATAAAGAAACATGGCAGCACAATATCAAAAAGAGAAGCCCTGCGTGTTATAAGGGATCCGAGGTCTGATAGCTTGACACCTATTCAGGTCCAAACACAGAGAACTAGCAGCAAACCCAGAGGGAAACAAGTCTATGGTATATAAACACAAGAGCACACGGTTAGTGATGCAGGAATGGACCCAAGGGGACAGACACTTTAACGGGACACTATAGTCACCAGAACAACTACAGCTTATTGTATTTGTTCTGGTGAGTAGAATCATTACCTTCAGGCTTTTTGCTGTAAACACTGTCTTTTCAGAGAAAATGCAGTGTTTACATTACAGCCTAGGGATAACTTCACTGGCCAGTCCTCGGATGGCTGTTAGAGATCCTTCCTGGATCATGGCTACCTAAAATGCATCCAAACATTCAGTATCTCCACCCTCTGCATGCAGACACTGAACTTTCCTCATAGAGATTCATTGAGTCTCTGTGTTTGAATCATGCTGGCTTTGCCCCTGATCTGCCTCCTTGTCAGTCTCAGACAATCCTATGGGGAAGCATTGTGATTGAATCAGGCCACCACTTCTGATGATGTCAGCAGACAGCTTGTTTTTCTGAGGCAAACAGCATGCAGACCTTCTGGCTTGAATACAATAAGATTTTGCTATATTTATGGAGGCATGAGGGGCCCAGGGGGGCTAGATGGTGGTGTTAACACTATAGGGTCAGGAATACATGTTTGTGTTCCTGACCCTATAGTGATCCTTTAAGGATTATTCACTAAAGTAAGAATTATTGTGGGTTTCAAATTTCAGATTCAGGCAAAAAAATGTATTCTGGAAATTTCTTCCCAGGCATCTATGCTTTCAGTACTGCTACTCTGGCCTTAGATTTGCATTCACTTTGAATTCTCTCTTTAGTACATAACTCTGTTTCTGTTATAACTTAATATTCATATTCTGTTTAGCTTCTGTTAACGTCATGGTAAGTTTATTACATAAAGTAAAGTTGTAGACGCATGCAGGGTCATTCCATATATTGTCACTATTAAGCCATGGACAGACTAATATCTTAATATCTTAATATCAATATTCTTTACAGATGTGATGATTTGAATATTCTTAATTGCAGAATAAAGAAATGACAGAGATTCTGTGTCATTTTGTCTCATGTTGTAGTGAACCATTAGGAAAAAAAAAACATGTATCAGATTATATTAAATTCCTCCAGTATATCTCCAGTACATACCTATTCTTCTTGGAAAAGTGGCTCCAAACTCAATAACTCCCAGAAACCCAGGAGATAGGAATTATCCAGCAATGTTCCATTGGGGAATGTTCATTGTAGCAATGTTACTAGAGTCACCTAATCTATTCTATACATCAATCTGTGAAAAGACCTATGTATTAATGATCCTGACACTGAATGAATCAGGTCAACAAACTCTGATCTCCCCGGAGGAAGTGGATTCATGGGTCATAGAAGTGTCCCTCTAATCATAACATACATGATAAGACTTCTATTGTTCCAAAATATCAGTCAGAGAAGCGATAAACCTTTGTGACAAATGAATAGAGGACAGCCGCTTTTAAGTATTTTGTTCTGTTTTAGGTTCTTTTTTAGAAAAAAATCAAAATAACATTAATGCAATCGAATTATATTTTTCCAGAAACACCTATAGTTAGGACCAGACTGGGAATACAAGGGGATCAATACCACGAAATGCGAATTACGCCAGAGCTGCACATTACTGCTGTGACCATACTACACCATTGGAGTTTTCTCTGTTTTTCTCTTTATGTTGTTACGGATCTTAAGCCTACAAACAAAAGCATCTCCTAAATGAATGTTGTTGCTTTACCAGCTGTACCTCAACGTTTGGACTCTTATTTTGGTTATTTTACGATTTGTTATTTATACTAGGATATTTGATTAAATTGTATTACTACTCTTCTATTGTTTTAAATATTAGAATTATTAGGCACAACCTTACCCTTGGTTTTTGTTTTTTATTGTCTGGAAAAAAATTATGCCAGCCCTATAAGTCATTGTGCCACATAGTGTTTAAAAACATAAACATATGTTTATAAATTTCATCTGGGGTTCTAAGACGTAGACATATTTTAAATGCTATAAAGTAATATTAGCATTATTACTAAAGTATACATATATTTAAAATATAATTTCAGGATAAAAAATGAAATTATACAGTATGCATACTCACATGCAGGCATAGACAATCTCACTGACACAAACACACCAATACACAGGCTAACAGAGAGACAATCTCATAGACACAAAACTACAAGCCGACTGATACACACAAATAGGCTCACTAACTGACAATTTCACTGACACACACAAGGTCACTTATACACACAGACAAGCTTACTGGTATACACACTACCTTGGTACAGAAATACTTTCTGACACACACAAGGTTACTACAGACAAACTCACAGGTATACACACAGCAGCTTACTACAGACAAACTCACTGGTAAAAACACAGAAGCTTACTACAGACAAGCTCATTGTCTTACACACATGCTCATTAAATACAAGTTCACTCTCACACATACACATGCTCACCACAGACAAGCTCACTGATTTACATGCTCACTACAAACAAGTTTACTGACACACACAAGCTCACTACAGACAAGCTTACTGACACACACATCCTCACTACAGACAAGCTCACTGACATAAACACTTATGCTCCCTGACACCAAGACCGGACTGTGAAAAAAAATGTGTACCGGGAATTTTTAATCACAGTGGTCCACTGAGAAGGGGCAGGGCTAGAGAGGGGGTATTTTGTCTTCACCAATGAAAAGCATGCCCCCTCTTAAAGTGAACAGAACCCTCTCACATGAGCAAAAGGCCCTGAATGTTTTCTGCGCAGTGCAAACAAATGTATTAACATGCTTGCGCTGTGATTGCTTGTGACTTGTCTCGGGTATGTCTAAAAGTAGGATACCAGAGGAAGAAATGCCAGGAGTGTCTGGAGCTTGCTTATGGGATTGCCTGTGTGTGGAGTGAGCCGATGGTGGTGTTTTGTGTAAATAGGTTGATTTCAGTTGTATTGTGTTTGTGGTGTAATATGTGAGGTTAGGTGCTGTAGAGAGAGAGAGAGGGAGTATGAATAGGAGGCATAGTGTGTATGCAGGATGCAGCAAGTATGTGCATAGGGACTGTAGTGTATGTGTGTATAGGTGATGTAGTGTGTGTAGGGGTTGTAAAGAGTCCTTGCTTGGGGAATATAGTGTGTGTTTGCTTACAAGGGATTCAGAGTGTGTATGATAGGAATGTAGTGTGTGTGTAGGTGGTGCAGTGCATGCCTATAGGGGATCTGTTATGTGTTGGTGATCTAGCGTGTGTGTGGAGGACCCAGAGTGTGTATAGCAGTTCTGGTGTGTGTGAGTGTGCAGAGGATTCAGAGTGTGTATAGTGTGTGTGTATATGTATGTGTTTGCAGAGGATCCAGAGTTGTGTTCTGGATCTTATGTGTTTGTAAGGGTACTGTGTGTGTCTGAGGGGTGCAGTGTTTGTGTGAGTGGTGTCAATGTGTCTGAGGGGTGCAGTGTGTGAATGTGTTGGAAGGTATTGTATTTGTGGGGGAGAGGGCAGATTAAGGCAAATATATATACTGGGGTTTTTTTAATTAAAAAAAATATACTTTCTATTCCTTCTCTCCTTACCTTTGCTCAGGGAGGGGGGGTCATTGCTCAATCCCTGGTGGTCCTAGTGGTGAATGAATTCTAGCTTGCAGCTCCCAAGGCTAGAGTTTATGCTCACGAGATCAGGGTGTTGCCATGGTAACTGCAAAAATACTCCGACCTTGTGAGAGTAAGAATCTGGCGGAGCTGTATGATACAGCTCCCGGGTCCTCTCCCCTCTCCCTCATCCGACGGCTGCCGGATTTCAATGCCAATGAGTAGTTAAGGAAGAACTCTGATTTCCCCACCGCCCCATCATGACACACAGCAGAGTCTGCATTTGGGGAGCACCAGCTCTACATTGGCAGGCAGAGATGATACTCTGATTTGCCCGATTTGCCTGATAGCTAGTCCGGGCCTGCCTGACAAATATAAAGCTCACTACAGACCAGCTAATTGACACACACAAGCACACTACAGACAAGCTCACTGACACACACAAGCTCCCTACAGACCAGCTAATTGACACACACAAGCTTACTACAGAAAAGCTCACTCATACAAAAGATCACTACAAACAAGATCACTCACAAACAAGCTCACTACAGACAAGCTCACTGACACACACACATAGTTAGATAGCAAGGCCACTCTCACTACACTGTCACCATACACACATACACTGTCACACTCCCACACATTGTAACCCACCTACACACATGCTGTCACCCCTCACAGACACTGTCAATCTCCCACAACTGTAACCCACTCACACACATTACCACCCCTCACACACACTGCCACCCAGACACACACACACCGCTCCCCAACACTGTCATCACCACATACACGGTCACCCCCCTCCACCCTCTCCAGACACTGTTACCATTCCCACACCCCCACAGTTAAAAACTTAAAAGCAAAGACTTAAAACTTAAATCACAATTGATTCATCACATCTACTGACATGACATGTAAGACAATGTAATAATTTACATCAATATCAGTAAATCAGTAGTTTAATTATTTGAATCACTATTTAGACTTTATACATGCTTCATACATTGTTATACATCATGTACCAAAGCAATATTTATATTGTTTGTTGTTGTTGTTGTTTTTTTGTCAGCACAAACATTCATCACAGACACTTTAATCAGAGCAATATTAACCTGATTGTTGTGGGAGAATATTTATCAACTCATATTTCTCTTGGGAATTAATCATGCTGATCCCTTTCTCTGCATCTGACAACTGGTACCTTCCAATGTTCTCCTGTGATGTGTAAATCTTAATAAAAGACCAATCTGTGAATCCTACCAATGCTCTCTTATCTAAATTATATGTACAGTTCTATTATCAACTATATCTATTTATCAACTATATCTTCACTATATGCTTTTGCAACTGTATCTACTACACAAACATGCAGGAGACATGGTATTTCAAGATTTTATAATGATATATATTTTTTTTCTTATTAAATGCTTATTGTCCTTTTCTTGGTTTCCCCAATCAGATTTCAAAGATAATCCTCTTGTTGTTTCCAAGGCCCTTCTGTGCATTAGGCAGTAGGCATTCTTGAATTTGTTCATGCATGATCAATTCGTCATGTGGTCTTTCATTGCCTTACTCTCTTCATTTACATATCAAATGCGTTCCTTAAATTGCTTTTGCTGACTGGGAGCCTGTCTCTGTATGGCTCGTGTGACGATAAGGGAGAGAGGACATGGATGTTTAGCCTGATGAATGATCAATAGCGCAAGTTCTTTTGAGGTTAACCTTGAAGCCCTTTTGGAGTCTGCTTGCCAATGTTAAAATTAATGTGTTAGCCACTGAGTTTTATGAAGACATGGCTATCGATCACAGTTATCCCTGAAATGAGCAAAACTAGGACAATATAACATCACTTTATTAAACCTCTTGTCCACATGATATGTGTTCATTGTGGAAATAAAATAATTCTTAAAGAGTACTGACCTATCGTGAATCTCCAGGCAATTAATTCTCTCATTGATTTCTTTTGTCATAAGTCACGGTAGGATAAGAGATGTGGAGCAGATGTGAGAGACTGGGGGAGGAGTGACTCGAATGAGCACAGAGGTCAAACTTGGACCTGACTAAGTGCTGACTTATTTAAAGTCAGGTTCAAGTAGGTATGGATAAAAAAAATGGCTGACTTGCTATGCAAGTTCACTAAGCCTGCTATTCATCCAGGACCAACATGGCCCAGGCTCACAAAACTAGGCTCAAGCATTTGTTCAATTCATAGATGTCCTTCTACTGACATAAACAAATTGTACGATAAAAAATAAACCTTCTTGCAGCTGGGGGCAACCAGCATGTACGTAGCTACAATAAATTGTAGCTACAATAATACTAACATAACTTTGAGGCTGCCAGGCATCTCTCAATCACAGAATACAGGTGGGGGACCTCAAGACCCTCTACTAACTAAGAGGATAAATTGCTAATTCCTAATTATTCACATTCCTCCTTTAAAAAACCCATACCCTTTCTATGAGTTGTGGGATAATCTGCAGTAAAAGAAACATGAAGGTGTCCCCTTGAGCCCTAACTTACAGGTAGGATGCAGCAGGAACCCCTTATTGAATCCTCATATTCACTATGGCGTGGGTTTAAAACATGGTGTGGACAATTTGATGCCTTGGACATCACACTCTCTATGAGCACAGACAGGTAAAAGGAATGGAGAAATGGACCTGTGCCATTAAACCAACACCAGCTTTTACTGAATAGGCTATTGTTAAACCTATAACAGGTTTCCATTAGCTAAAATGAATTCACTGTCATTAATATTTAAATATTTAGTAATTATAATATTTGAATAATTTCATATATACGTATATATAGTTATGTCATACATCCACGATATTTGCATTGAATGGTCCCATTTCTCAGTAATGGGGTAAAACATTTTGCAACAGTTTGCCCTCTTACCTGAGTCAATGCCATGCATCAAGGGTCTTTGCCAATCTGGTGACATGTAGTTGGCTTCGGCACAGCTGAAGAAGCTAGATGGCGATCCCATCACCTATTCTTTGGCCGAGAGCATCAGCTGACTGCTCTCAGCCAATGACTGCAACTCTGCACAGAATTGACATTTGCCAGTTTAGAACTCTTGATCCGGGCTGGTTAATGGCACTCCAATGACGCAACTGGAGGTTGACTTACCCTTCCGGCAGCAAAGGGGATAAACTCTGTATTGCAGTATTTTATACCAAAATGCTGAACATTCAGATTTCAGGAACTATGACCACTTCAAATCACTGAAATAGTCATGGTTTTTGGACTAATTTTAATTCTTAGAATTTGGTAAACAAAAATAGACAACTGCACTATAAAAGGGGTTAACTGCGGTGACCTAATTCTGGTCATTACATGGTCAACACTTCAATACAACAAATTTGATCAAACAGTTCAGTCAGTCAATGGCTTACTGTCATTACTAGATGCCCAAACATTTAATGGTTCCATTGCGCTCATGTGATGTAATCTCTTATTAGAATCTCCTGCATATAGCATGGCTTTCCCATTTATATAGCCATAGCTCACAATTGTCATATTGTTCAGAAAGATGGTTTTGGAGTCGAAACCCAGGCGAGGTTCATTTGAATTGCTTGAATGAATGCAAGAGAATGATCGAAGCGAAGAATTTTCAAGCCTCATAGAATCTTGTTTCCTAAGTTATGCTTTGATCACACTGAGCTGTGAAAACAGCCATATCATTCATGGGACAGAGAGAAAACAAGAGCATGATTTATTGTATCAGCGCTTGGCTCGGTCAGACATATAATGGCCTGAGCACTGAGAATATTAAAGGTCTGGCAATGGCAAATATATTAAATAAACTCGTCTTCCTATTATGTTTTCATGGAAGTGACTGAGGAGTCAGTTTTCACTTTCTAAGAGTATTAGGTGTCTCAATGTAAGTATAGTCAATAAACTGAGGATGTACAAATTCATAAAAATTGACATCCTAAGTGTGTTTATAATGTGAAACTGAGACCGTGGCAGAACTTTAAAAAAAAAGCGTGTATATGTTGTAAAAATGAAGTAACTAGCTAAATGCATGCAATAAATTAAGTAGCATTTGAACAAACTTTTAAAGAAGTAAGGTATATTGATGGGCAAGTAAACTGTCCAGATAGTGATATAAGCTCAGCAAAACAATCTGTTCTTAAAATTTTCACATCCATAATTTAACATTGATATAAACCATTAGATGCAGGAGTTGCATAAAGTGGTACTGGGAGGAGAGTTCTACTTACCTGATCCTGTCCATCGTTGGAATACTGCCATCTTCTTCCAGCGGGTCCTGGGAGCCGACATCACTGTTGTACCCTCGCACATTTGTGAGAGTACAGCAATGAGGTCTATGGAGGATCCCGCAGGATACTCCACAGACAGAGCCAATTCCCTGCATCTGGTGACTGCTCTGGTGACTGACACTTCTAGACTGCAGTAGCTTCGCCCAATGTCTAAGAAAGTTAGGCGTCGGAAAAATACATAAGACAAAGTAGTCCCTACTTCCTTTTATGTTTTTAGTTAAAAATAGATGAAAAATGGAAAAAGAAAGACAGTGTAGGAAAAAGGAAGAGAAGATGAAGAGATTGGGAATAGGTAAGTATGGAGTGACAGTGCTGTTTTAATGCAATTAGGGTCCTTTCTTTAGAGACGTATGTCAGTCTTACAAACCATAACAGTGTGTGTGTAAGTGAATGCGTGCATGCATGTCCGTGAGTGCTCAAACACGATAAGTGAAAAAACTGACATAATTTACAGGAGGGTCTAGGCTATAAAAAGGGTCAGTTTCAAAAGAGAAATAGAGTATAAAGAATGAAGTTCATTCTGAAACGGGTTATGAAGCCCATCTGAGAACAATGAATGCGTGAACAACTCAAAAGAGAAGATATAAGGAAGAACCCCAGAAATAACAGATCGTGAATGAAATGAGAGAGTGTCTGAACAAGAACAAGTAAGCAGCAAAGACAATTCAGACTGTGAAGGAGGAGAGACAACTACAAATGTGAAGATACGGAGATCACAAGGATCATAAATAGAGACAATGCTCTCTTGAAACATTGTAAACTGTAAAGAGAAGTCGCTCGCATTGTGAAATGTGAAAGAAGTGGTCAAATTTTGTAGATTATGACTACGACTGAAGCAACAAAGGGACACAGTAAAACCCTGTAACCAGTGAAGGGGGAGGAAGTAAAGGGCCATAATGCAATGAGTAAGATATCTAGATATTTCATCTATAATCAGGTTATTCACACATGACAGATGACGATCTCACAAACCCATTGAATGCTTCCAAACCTTGTATGAAAGACCCGATCGGACTGCGGCCTATATTCTCAATATTTATTACCTAGAGTAATTCCCAGAATGTACGAACAAGGATGTGTAACATAATTAAAATAAACATTATAAAATATGAATGCCTGTTGTGTAATATTTCTTTATGTGTGAGCTGGTAAGTGCAAAGCATGTCATATGTTGGGTCATTTTTATAATGGCATGAGGTCCCCAATTTTAGCTGTAAACTGAGAAAATTCAAAGAAGATTAAAAATCTTTGGAACAAAATCTTTATGAGAAAGAATAATTCGTAGGCGCAGATTTCATTACAAATGTAACTGGCTGGTCATGTCAGAAGCAAGCAGATTTTTCCTCTAGCCTTTCTCAATACCAATCTGTATGCTAAATAATATTCAACGTTCTACTGTTAAGATAAACATTCACATGTGTTCGCTTCAGACCAGGTAACATGGGGGAGAGGATGGGGTTCACTTTTTTTCCAATTATGTGGAAGTCAAGTTGCTGCCCATGCAAAAAGTCATCTTATGAACTTATGGCTGGATACACCAAGATGTAAGAGACACAACCTAAATACAGGAAGCATGGAGTGGAAAAATGTACAGCATAATCATTTCAGAGAAATCCTAAAAACACACACAATAGGAGTGAAGAATTCATTACAGAAAGTCAGTTGTCCTTTCTGGTATTTGTGGCCAACCATAATTACAGACCTACTCACATTCCACACAAATGGCACAGAAGATGCAAAGCATGCAGTTTTGTACACAGTGGTTTGTAAATCTGCTACTTTCTGTAATGTAACCCAAAATGCTAGGGAGACATTTGCTTTGGAAAAATTAAAAAATGAAATTTAGAATGTGAAGTGATCACCTAATTACATCAGACAGACAGACATGGAACATAGTGCAAGCTACCAGTATTAACAATGTTTATAATAAATAAGCAGACACATGTAGTATACACTTTATCTATGTTTTATTCCATCCCCGGGATTGTTTCTCTTCATATTCCTGTGTACAATGTTTTCCCTGAAGAATGTATTTAGCCAATGCTATCACTGACCACCCTTAGAGTGCGGCCCTGGTGGTGTATATACATATAGTATATATGATTCTGACAGCTTTACACATAGATGTTGCAATAAGTCATATAATATTATCTCTCCAATCTCATGTATCGTATTAAAGCCCAAGGTACTGTTAGACCATAAAAAGCTCTTATTTCCAAAAAAAACCATAAACACATCACTTTTATTTATTGGCAACCTGTCATTACACATATCTGACATGGTTCAAACATATGTTTTCACATGTTTAACCCATGTAACTATTTGTGTATGTAGACAGAGGTGTATTAGGCATGTAATAACAGCATCCATTATTTTAAAGGGATTTGGAATATCAGATGAACTGCAGATTATGAATAAATTAATTTTTTAAAACTTCTAATTATTTTATACTTCTCACCAATATCCCTCAACAAACGTAAATCCAATGTCAATGTTTAATTACTGTATGATGGATTAATATTACTGTATATGGAATATTATTAGCATATCCTTAGTTATTCTTTCTATCATTAACACATTATTACATTTTATTTAATTATATAACAATGTATTTTACAGAGTGGATGTAGAGGTTTAGAAGTTGTCTGTATGTTGTGAGTCTGTAAATTCATGATAGCCCATTGTTTAATAAAAAAACAACATGATTTAAAGGGAACCATAACCACCTACACCTCTAGCATATGTTCTGATGCAAGAGGCTCTCTCAGTCCATGTCTAGTGTGATGTCGTTTTTTTATAGCTGCAATAATACACTTTCCCACAATCTGTAATCTAACGGTGGAAACTCTTTCACTCCTACCCTCATGTATACACAATTCCCAGGTACATACCCCAGAACCGTCTATACACAATTTGCACGTTTGCAAATGAAATGTGTTTATAGCAAACCAAAGTAATTAGAAAATTGTGCCCTAAACACAGTCAGAGATGTCGCCGCACAGTGGCAATGGTAGCGGCAATACCGCTGGCTTCTGGCTGCTGTATACAAAAGGATTGGTGCTGTACTGCGATAGCTGCTGACAGTGTACATGCACAACATAGCAGCTACCTAGATTTGGTAATAGGGCACCCACTCTAACGTGTACACAAGCGTGTCTCTGCACTGCGTTACCTTTTTGTAACCCTTACTTGTGGTCTTGTTACCCGGGACTGGCGAACTGAGATGTGAAGGACCCTGGTGCAAAGCCTCTTCTTTTTTTGTGGAGGAATAGATGAGATTCCATGGGCAAATGAGTTGTTTAGAATGGAGAAAACATATGGGGGATTAATGTGAGCGAGAGAGCTGCATTATAAAAAAAAAAGTGTAAAAGGCACTCGTGTATACATTTACATCTATCTATCTATCATTAATCTATCATATATCAATAAATCAATCCGTTTATCTGTGCACAACAATATATGGGGGGAAATATTTGTGTCCTCTTCAGAAATATTGTTTATTTACAACACTGTGTTCTTATCTGTCATGTTTTTCTGTCCAACCAAATTTTTCCTTTTTGTTTCCTTTAAATAATGCACAATGTATGCATACTGAAATGAAAAATACATTTTTAAACATTACTGTAGTACAGCTCATTGAGTTCTAGCCCAGCGTCTCTGCAACTTCTATTAGCATTGTGGAGCTAACAGAATTGGAGAAATCTGCTCTGGCTACAAGAGGGGTTTCTACACCCAGGTATAAAAGTGCTGAATACTATTGAAATCTTTTATAAACTGTCAAAAAATGGATTCTGGACTCACTAATCTCGTTAAAATGTTCTATTTGTCTATAATGTTCCTTTAACAACAAAAAAAAACCTAAAACAACTATGCCCTCTATTGTATCTGTAAAATTATTTTTTTGATGATGCGCAGGGTACCCTCTACGCAACTAATAACTAGATTATGGCACATTTCCTGGTGCATGCTCACATATATTACACTTCAGTATGTGATCACTACAAGAAACATGTATTATACAGGCACTGGGGGTACAGATAAACATGTTTGGTGGTTGCAATAACAAATTATCAGGGTGAAGCATGACTTTAACTGACAATCCTCATCTCCCTACACAGACAGTCATCGTCAACAAGCATCTTTCATGGAGTTACAAATGTCTCACCAGTGTTTTGGCAAAACTTCTAAAAAAAATTTGGCATGACTGTATGATAGCAATAGAAAACCTGGAGGTATGAATTAGGGGCAACCTCCATGTGTGGTCTTGAAGAGCTAAGTGCAGTTAGGGGGCAATATAAGATTACCTTGTTGACTACACAGTTATTACCACTGAAGCAAGATAGCGGGCGATATCTGATAACTCCTAAACATTCAGGCACACACAAAAAACTATAAATCAAATGAAATCCCATGCCTGCTGGCACGATGCACATGACAACATATAATTATAAGAAAATTACTGACTGACTACACTCTGAATCAAAAGTTTATTGTGGATTTATTTGAATTCAACTTTATTTCAAACAACATCCAAAGAATGGAAGGCTGATTTTTTTAAAGAAAAGTTTGAGGCAAACGTTTACAAGGAAATCTCGTCAGGGGAGTTACATGCCTGTTGGCAGTTCCTGGATGTGTTCAGACGTTGCTTTATACAATTACAGACTATTCATCCATAGTGCATTTCTGGAATGCCTCCTTCACAGCGATCAGCCAGTCATCTGATCCCTGCAAACAGAATTCACCCCGTTTGACTTTCTAGGAAAGAATAGACTTTATACACAAATCTCGCTCAGCAGTCTCGTTGGCCCCAATTCAAAGAGTTACATTTTATCTGATTTATGTAAAAAGGGGATAAAAGCATGCAATGTGCTTTTATAAAACCCATGCTAAATGCTCATATGAAAAGGAAATGCCACATATTGATCCAGGAAATAAAAATAAAAGAATAATTCTTTATTTTGTACAAATATTTATTATTTGCATGAAAACATTTATCAGGGTACGGGTTAGATAGTTTCTGTGAAGATGAAATTCTGTTTCCACAGGGGTTTTGGATGGCTTGTACAGCCACTACCTAATAGTTCAAGAGGTCTAGAAGAGCTATCGAAGACACAGATGGGGACCAGCTGGATGTGCACATGAAACAATGAATATTGCAGATAATTGTTGAAACTTTTGCACAATTTTGTAGGGGTGGGAGGGATCTTAAAACCTACTTACCCAGCTCCATCTCAACTCTTACTTTGCTCCTTTCCTTTTTTTGGTAGTTCCACTTAGTGTTTAGCTATTACTTACCTAATGTCAATACTTTGTATTTAGTGGTACCCACTTTTTTGTGGGGGGTAGGGGGGTGGACTTTGATATCAGATCTGTCACAACATTTCAAAAGAGGGAAACTTTTATTTTAGAGGTGTAAGTGGGGGTGTAGCCAGGGATAGTGCTTTTCCGAGACATTTTAAGAGTGTGAGTTGGGTGTGGCGGGGGTGGAACTGTTCTAAGGATTTTGCAGGTGACTTACTGATAACAATTCATGCAAATAAAATGTAATTTAGAACAAGTGCATTGTATCTTTAATTACACAGACTGATTTCTAAACACATTTATTGTTGTTTAAAGACACATTATTGCTGTGGAGCTCTTACACACCAACAATATAGAGCTCATAGAAAAGAGAGGCATTAATACAGAAAAGAGGGACAGAGGGATTTGGGCCAAAACTAAGGACTGTCCATCCTAAATAGAAATACTTGGTAAGTATGAGATCCTATTCTATCTTTCCATGAATTCTGTTTTTTTTTTTTTATTCCACCATCCACCATGCGTTGGTACAAGAGCTACTAGGTTCTGTCTGGGATAATGGGGCCCATACATGTTTTCATTTTATTTAGGATATTTCACCCCTTCAACTTCATGGAATAGAACCATTACGTTACTATAAACTTAAATTTACTATTGGTGTTTGTGGCGAAACCGACCTCGCCACTGGGCATTGGAGAAGACGGATTGCCAGTCTCCTGCCATGTGACTATGGCTCCTGGGATGTATTGCCCTTTAAAGACATGGATTTGTATGGTGCTGCTAGCCCTTTAAGAACCATTTTGGGGCATAGCGAAAATTTGGGACAATGCCCCTTTTAAATCTGTGTCCCCAGACCTATTTGGGACAAGGCCCCTTTAAAACTGTGTCCCCAGACTTGTTTGGGACACTGCCCCTTTAAGATGGCGTCCCCAGACTTTGGAAATAACTTTTAAATGGCTTTTTCCGTTATGGTTCGGTAATTGGGGCTTACCGAGCCATTCACTGCACAGGCAGACCACCCAGAGCTGGAAGTGTGCAGGCAATTTACCTCCCAAGCTGGGAGCCTGCTGTAGGTAAACTGCCGACCGCTGGGGGGCCGCCGTTTGCGCAAACGAATACGTGGCGGAGGACATCTTTTTTTTATTCAATGCGATCAGCGGTGTGTGTAGCCAAATTCATGGAACTGAAATCGGCTACACAGTTCCGTGAACACCGCCGTGCCTTATCTTCTCCCACAATGATTTTGCAGCCGCAGAGACTAAGTCCCATTCGGCGATGGGACTTAGTTGTTTTTTCAGCCTAAAATAGACTGAGCGCACAGCCCAAATCTATGGAACTGTTTTGGGCATGAAAATGTGCTTTCAGTCGGTCAAAAAGGGACCTCGAGCTAACTTTTTAACCCCTGGATGGAATTGGCTGAATTTTGGATATGTTTATAATTAAAGTGTGCTGAGTTCGAATATGTAATTTATGTTTGTGGCATGTATATTTTTGAAGTTATTAATATTTTGTAAAAACTGTATTTCTCTGCCTGTGATAATTATATTAACCATTGTAAAAATGGAAAATAGATGTAGCGCTATATTTGGTTATATAAAAATGGAGGTAAAAAGGCGGTACCTTACAGAGTCTTTTTAAAATTAAATAAATCTTCCCAATTTGAGTTTCTAAAAAACATAAGAGAAAAACGGAACGGACATAGTGTATACCGTATAATACAATTATAATAATAGAATCAAAAGGGGTAAAATCCCACTCACACTTTTTAGAGCTATAATATAATAGCTCAATTTCAGCGCTCTTGGGGTTCAGTAAAGGCGACCCTCACCCTTCTTGAATCTCAGTGCTTCTGATGTTCTATTGAAATAAAACAGAACAAATATGGTGCAGTACCGTTGATCTTTAAAGGAGGATAATAAACCAAGATGGGGTACTTACAAACTTAGAGCCATCCAAATCGGCTCTGATCTGTGCATTTATGTGGTTAAGGACCACACACCTTCTTTAGAAAAGATGTAGCAGGGATAATGCCAATAGTAAGTAAAAGTACAATATTTATTATAACAGTAACATTATAAAATATATATATATATGTATAAAAAATATATATAAAGTAAAATTGGCATATAAAAATCCGAAGATCCAAAGTCTCACAGTCTTTATTCCAGGACGCTTTTCGCCTATATCGGCTTCCTCAGCTGGATAATAGTGATGTTACACATTTTTGCAAGTTCTATTTTTAAAGATATCTTGATGTTATAGCAGCTATTTTATGATATATTCCTTGTGCATTGTCAGAAAATTTTGAAATATTAGCGCTGGTACACCTCCTTTTCTCTTTTTAAAAATATTAACCATTGTGTTCAGTAAACATATCACAGGCAGAGGGGAGGATTTTGTTTGGGAGTGTCTGTGTGTATTGTACGGATTGATTGGTTGTATTTCAAAACCCTGGGGGCAGTACTATGTTTGTGGATTGTGAATAAAAGAGGCTGTATGTGCCAGTACAGTCAGTTCTACTTCACCCTCAATCTGAGTCCTGTCTCTTATTGGGGGAATCTGCTACAAGGGATTGCTATGCTCTGCATACTCCCTTGCTATAATCACTGAGCTCTTGTAAGAGCTTGTTCCTGTCTTGCTCTCTGAAGGAGTCTACAGGGGTTATGGTGTCGGCTGGAGTGCTTGGAGCCCTCAGGAAGTGCTAGGAGCATCCTTCAACAGAGGTACCCAGTCGGGGTGCCAGGTGATCCATTACAGTATTCATGTCCATCCGAGTAATGCGCTTCCAACAAATGGATCAAGGGATTCTATGCACAATCCTTTGAACTACAGGATTTACACCAAAAACTTGTCATTTGATCACCATTTTTCAAATAAGCAGTTTTTGGGATTTAAATTTTGCTAGTGGCGCAACTTAGTTGCTCCTCCTAGTGAATAACATCTTAAAAAGGCACAAATGCGACCATTTTTTTACAATACCAACTGAGAAATATAACCCAAGGTGTTCAGCTATGTATTTCCTAATTCTATTATTTCAATATTCCATTGAAAGTTTTTCTTCAAAAAGTGCATCTTAGTGAAACATGCACTGATCAGCCACAACATTAAAACCACTGACAGGTGAAGTGAATAACATTGATTATTTCGTCACAATGGCACCTATCAAGGGGTGAAGCATGGAATTCTTGGATTCATGTGTTGGAAGCAGGAAAAATGGGCAAGTCAAAGATCTGAGTGACTTTGAGAAGGGCCAAATAGTGATGGATAGATGGCTGTGTCACAGGATCTCCAAAACGGCAAGGCTAGTGGCGTGTTCCTGGTATGAAGTGGTTAGTACCTACCAAAAGTGGTGCAAGCGGTCAGAGTAGCCATGATGACCTCTGTCCACCGCAGAAAGTACATTGAATGGAGATGTGAAAGTCAGAACTAGAACATGGAGCAATGGAAGAAGGTTGCCTGGTCTGACGAATCATGTTTTCTTTTAGATCAGGTGGATGGATGAGTGGAAGTGCGTTGTTTATCTGGGGAAGAGAAGGCGACAGAATGCACTATTGGAAGAAGACAGGCTGGCAGAGGCAGTGCTATTCTCTGGGCATTGTTCTGCTGGGAAAACTTGTGTCAAGGTATTTATGTGGATGTTACTTTACACTCACAACCTACCTATTGACCACAAACACCCTTGGTAGTGGAGTTCCCTGAGGGCCGTGTCTTTTTCAGCAGGATAATGCACCCTACCACACTGCAAAACATTGTTCAGGAATGGTTTGAGGAACCTGTCAAAGAGTTCAAATTCCCCAAATCTCAATCCAATTGAGAAACGTGCAGGAGCAACAAATCCGACCCATGGAAGCCCCACCTCGCAACTTGCAGGACCTAAAGGACCTGCTGCTAATGTCTTGGTGTCAGATACCACAGGATAGGAGAAGTGTTGTGAAGTCCATTCCTCAATGAATCAGAGCTGTTTTAGCAGCATGAGATGCACCTACACAATATTAGGCAGGTGATTTTAGTGTTGAGGTTGGTCAGTGTACCCTTTTACCGTTAAAACATTTTCTGCCATTTGCCAATAAAAGGTTTAAAGGTGACGGGATCTATTGCAGGAAACGTGCCGGTAAATTCATATCATAAGTATGTCTTTATTATAGAAGCACATTATGACATTTTAATGGTTTGTTTTATTAAATACCCCAATAAAACAGTCCATCTTAGTTATTTCCAATACAATCATTTTATAATTATCCAAACGGTTCACATATTCAAGCAGCATTCAGTGAACAGAATGATACAGAATTATCTAGTGTGGCACCATTACCCCGGTGCTTTGCAGTTAATTTAATAGCATTTAAACAGGTTATTAAGGATTGCTCATTTAATTGCTAGTTTCTAACTGAAGAAGCTTTGTGCAGACTTTAAAATACTTAAATAAAAAAAAGAAAAAATACTTTACATATGAAAAAATATATTTTAAATTTCTTTTTCTATAAAAAAAAGTTTTGTTTATTATTAGAATGGGCACTTTAACATAAGCACAGATTAGTTATATCATGTTCTATGTATCTAAGCTTCAGCTCAAGAGACTAGGGGGAATTAGTTGCAGTGAGCTTAAAGGAACACTTCAATCACTATAACCACTACAGTTCTGTAGTGAGTTTGGTACTTGGAGTGTTTCTTTAATCAATAAGCCTGTGAGCCAAAAGTGTCTTTGTAAAGATAGCATCAGCAAATATCTTGGCAGAGAGGATGAAAACTGCCATGAACTTAAGAATAGGCAGACAGGAATGATACCAGGGCCAAGGAATGAAAGAACTGGTGCAGAAGGTCCAAGATGTTCCCTGGTGAGTGGTGACAGAGAAGGAGGAATGAATGACGTAGCAAGACTGGTTTGTATCCAGTCACCCCTGTTCCCATTACAGCAGGAATTTGCACAGAAGGCTTAGGTTTGATGATTTTTGCTGAGCCTGCCACTGGTGAGAAATGTTTGTCCAGGGGTGCCCAGATGTTTTAAGCCTCCATGATGCTTGCTACTCTAAAGGCATTCCAAAGGCATGCAAAGCATCATGGGAGTTGCAGTTCTACAACATCTGGGCACCTCTGTGTTAGACAATCCATTGCATTTACGCCAACTTCAACAGCTTCTTCGTCTATCATTGAGACTTTCAACAGTTAGTGTTTGCAGATTGGCTCTCGTTTTTTAAGTATAGATTAGTTTTACCTAGTGCAGCTTTAGTATTGTACCTTTACTGAATTAACAAACTAACAGGCCAGGGAAAATTTTTGGGCAGACTGGACAAATGCTCAGTGGCCTGTGATGATCACAGTCTGAGGGACAACTGGGGAGATCAATGTATTTCCTCAACCAGCTCAACAGATCATAAAAGTATCTAACCTAGCATCTGTCATGTTAGATATTGGCCAGTAGAGCTGCAGAGGTCATGCTGCTTCATACACTACGTATAATAATTTACTTCCAAAAGTACGATACCATGGAGAGGGAACCAAATTATTAGATGCCGATGCAGAAAGTGGCCGCAGCCTCCATAGCTCTCACACATAATGGAGGCAGAAAAGAAGGCAGCAAGTTTGACACATTAAACACAAGAGACTGAGCCAGCCATAATTTTTCCCTAATCTGGTTCTGCTTTCATCGTATTATATAATCTAAAACTATTCTGCTTTAAGTGTTTTTACCCACCACATAAAAAGAGCAACATGACGCATATTCTCCACTATGGTTAATTTCCCAATTTGACTTATTCAGTACTGATTTTTTTTTTTAATCTTATGGCATCTCCTTCTTTAGTGAATACATCTCATGATACTTTGTTCTCAATTTATTTTTAGACGATTTGCATGTTTCTCTGTGAACTAAAAAATGTATTTATTATAAATCCCCAGAGACTAGGGAAATGTATACTTCTAGCACATGACCACTCAGAGGAAATGAAAGCTCATAAAAATAGCTCTAATCAATCAATTTTCTTTTTCTTTTATGCTATTTATACAACACACTGAAGCTGACCTTTCCAGAACAGGCCTTTTACAACATCTTCTCATAATGGAATAAAATAAAACTGTTGGCAACATCAAACACTGACATAAAAAATATCTTCCTAATAATAACACATTGTCTACATCACAAACCAGTACTGGAAATCTGTATGTATATAAATACTATGGGATCTAGTCACTAAACAGTGACATGTGGTGAAGACGATGCAAATTTTGACAAATGTGAGCAGCAATACTTGACAGGTTCACTTTCATAAAAATTGTCCCCAAACAGGGGTGTAGCTAGAAATCACAGGACCCTGGTGAGTGAATCATAGAAGGGACCCCTTTACGCTCTCGATGATACGCAAACACTCAATGACAGACACAGTCATTGGCAAACAAAATGTTTAACAAACACACATTTTCAGTGACAGAAACATCCACACATTCACTGACACACACTAACAGACCCACACTCTCACTGATTTCACTTTAATATAAATTGTCCCCAAACAGGGGTGTAGCTAGAAATCACAGGGCCCTGGTGATTGAATCATAGAAGGGCCCCCTTTACACTCTCGATGATACGCAAACACTCCCTGACTGACACAGTCATTGGCACACAAACTTTTTAACCAACACACATTTTCAGTGACAGAAACACCCACACTTTCACTGACACACACTGACAGACCCACACTCTAATTGATTTGACACATTGACATTCACTCACTGACAAACACACACTGATTTGACACACAATGAAAGACACACACACACACTAACAGACATACTGACACACACACTGATCTGACACAGTCACTCACTCATTGACACATAAATACATATTCTCTCACACAAACACAAAACAAGGTAGTTTTGTTTTTGCTTTTTTTAACCCACCCAGAATCAAATACATAAAGAACCCCCAGTATGTACATTAGTGGCAGTACAGAGTATAATGGTTTACCAATAACACCCAGGAGTATTCTGACCTGCAGCCACCAGCTGATATAGAGCTCTTATCAGGATCATTCAACAGCTGATCTTCAACAATCACTGCCTGGCAAATCACACAGCCCTCAGGTACCGCTCTCCACCAGCAAGGACAACAGGCGGGAATAGAACACAGCCTGAGAGGACAGAGGGAGGAGATAGGAAAGGGGCCTGGATAAAACAAAGCCAGCAACCAAATGTCGGGTGAATGGAACTCGCAAACTAGGAATGGGCGGGGACTGAGAGCAAAGAGGTGAGGGCAAAATGCAATAATATCCACCCAGTAAAAAATAAACTCACAAAGAGGCATGGCCACTTTTTTAGCAGGCATTTCGCACACATTTGGGCAAGTCTATGAAGAAGGCATGTTTAGTTGCAAAGGTGACAGCAGTCGGTGAGTGCCACTAGACAGAACATGCAGGCGTCGATAGGGCAACCGGGTCCACTGTAGTGACGGGTCTGGTAGTTCCACCACTGTCCCCAAATGATTTGGATAAATAATATATCACAGAGATACATGATGTATACAATGTGAAGTTATAGATATTTGCGTACATTAACTCTGATCCAATGACACCATGTCCTCAGCTTTATGGGTGTAACCGTCTATAACACCCACCTCTGATCCAACCATGCTACGCCTGGTCTCTTGTTTGAATTTTCCTGCTTGGGGACATATTCTCAAACAGTGCAAATCTCCTCTGTGATACCCTCAGGCTGGAATGTTGCCAACATTCTAGAATTGTCACTCTGTTCCTATACTACCCAGCCAGTGCTACTAAAGATTGCTAAGGAGTGATAATATGCAGGGGGTGAAGTAGGGAAGATCATGGAGACTAACTGTTGGCTTTCAAACACTGTTTGACACAAGGTGTATGTATGTGGCTGAAGGATCATGTCATATACTAATGGTAGGGATTAGTTATTCTGATTTACTTACATATACTATATTTAAAAAATATATATTTCCTCTCAAAAGTTGATGAAATTATGTTTATATTAAAAAAGAATGTTTAGGTGACAGTTGTCTTTTGTCTTTGAACAACAAACTTGCAGGTGTCCATAAAATATAATTGCCCATCATTCTAGAACCCATACAGGAATGCCATAGATTCTAATTCCCATCAGTATTATAGAACCTCCAGAGAACCGAGCAACCTTTCCAGTCTGTGGTAGATAAGGCCCACGGGAGCTACCTGACAAAATAAAATCCATGTGGTTGGGAACCCGAAGAGCTGGAATAGACAGAAAATATACTGAAAGTCTTTAAGAACAGCCATATTCTTCATAGATGGATTCAACAAGTTGCTTGGAAGATTATTCAGTAATTCTGGTATATATTGACTTGTTGACATCACGCAGATCATCTATATTGATTCAGTCACTGGAAAACCATTTTAATTTCATCCAAACTGTGCTCTGTCGTATTGAAGTCTGACAATTGTGCAAGAAATTGAAGCAAATTAAAGTCTCTGTCACGTTGCTCGCTTTGTAACATTGCACATTACATGAGCAGCTTTTATTGTAAATATTTAAAATGTTTTATTGTGCATGGCTAATTTAACTCACAGTCTTATTATAACATAGTCTTATTGAGACAATATATTTAAGTCTTTCTTTCACAAGATGGGCGAACAACACTAAACGACAGAAGAGGAAGTTAAAGCAGTTGCTAAAAAGATAGTTTGGTTGTGTTGAAAAGCAAAGGAAACAGACTGTGGACTTGTTGTCGTCTCTTCCTTTTTTAAATTGTTTAAGCCCCATTTTCTTGTAAATTCACTCTGAAAATAACGGCCAGAACCAAACTGTTGCATCCTTTAAACCACAAGCAGCCTCTCCATCAATACACAGTAATGCGTACATTTCCGATATAAGATATGGCTGCAGAGAGCCGTATTAATAATTATTATTAATGTCGTGATATTTAATACATTAGCATGGACCAGTGTTCCTTACCTAGTTTAGAAGCAATCAGTCCTGCGTGTGGGGTTGAAGAGGAACAATTCAGAAATTTACATAATTTAATAAAACATTGCTAATCACTTACAGCTTGAGTGAACTTTTTTTTTTTTATTTTATTTTTTTTATGAAATGTTGTTTTCTTTTAAATTTCTATTACAGATTTAGGAAATTCTATCACAATCCACGTCAGACAAGACAAAGCCGGGTAAACTTTGCTAATAAGGAAGAGAAATAGGAACATTGTTTCATTTCTCCTCTTCTCTGTTTGCTCTCTCTATACTGACCGCCAGGTGCAACGGGCGGAGTTTACAACGATGATTGACAGGAAACTAAGATGGAGAAATCCATGCAGGATAAAGTTGTGGTTTCTACATTTAGTTGTTTTTTTTCACATTTTCACAAATATGTATTTGTTAAATATAGGAATAATTACACAATGTTACAATGTTAGAAAATCCTGGGAGGTGACAATTGCCCTTTAATGACAGGTAGGAATGGCCAGAACCAAACAAGTAAACTGAGTCAAATTCCATTGTCTAACACACCACCATCTTTAAATGTCAAGAGTCGTCAATGCAATAGAGTGAGGCTTAAGTATATTTTGTTAAGTTATAGTACAGCATTTTGTTTTCATACCTTAAAGCATTTTGGAACAAATGTTCTTTTACGTTGATGTAATTGACAAAAAAAAGGCATAAGAAGAAGAGATCACTAAACTGACTAAAAACACAGATGTCTTAAAAAATATTGAGAAATTGTTTTGCCTATTCTCAGCTATTGGAATACAAAGAGAAACTGCACCCAAAATTGGTTTTAGGAAGGAAATGGAGGATATGGAGAGAAAGAAGTTTAGATGTGTCATCAATGATTAGGAGTGAGATAGGGTGTACGCTTGGCTTCCGAGTGTTGGGTCTGGGTTACACAATAATTATTGTAGATTACAGAAGCAATGGCAAGAGTCAAGATCTGTCATCTTATCTTCAGATTTTTATTACAGGAACAAACACAAGGGCATGTGCAAGTTGCAAGAAAAAAGTTCAAGAACCGAGGTCACAAACATACTTTCAATAGATATACTGAAGTGCACTAGCACATGCCACAAACAGCACTCAACTACTGTAGTACCAAAACAGTCTGAAGCATCACCTCCTAATGACAATACACAAATTTGAGCAGGCACTTAAAGGATGTTTAGGAAACCTTTATTCCACCCAACACAGTAGTGTTTTAAGCTCCTCAAAGACTTTATCAATTTTGAGAAAGATTCGGAGGAACATAAAATATTCTAGGTTCGGTGGAATAAAAATACCCTATCAGTGGATAGTTTATGTTTGTATTAGTACAATTTGCTTTTAAACCATATTGCATTTGGTTGCTTTTAAATATATTGCATTTCAGATTGTTTCCCTATTTGTGAGGAACTAGATATTATTAATAAGGAGCTATCTTTTGTGCCATGTCCCTAACTAAAGTAAAACAACTCAAGTGTCTTTTGAAGGCACATTTACAGAATATCTGATTAGAATTCCGAGTGTTCTATCCTCTTCACAACCAAATTTACTGGTTGTGACATCAAGGCACTCAAGGTAATAACATTTTGTTGGTAAGACTTGTCAATTCAAATAAGAAAAAAACAACAACAAAAACGGCATAACAAAAGTTTAAGAAAATATTGTAAAGAGACAGAAAAGATATATAAAAGGGATTAAAAGGCATCATGTAACTCCAGTTTGACTGAACTTTAGACAAGCTTTAGATGTTATTGCAATTCAGCAATATTTTGCTCATAAGAAGCTAATACCATATCCCATACCCCTTGTTGGTGAGCTGGTGGGCTCTAGTTGCACAGACACAGGTTAAATTTCCAGCTAAGTAAATGTTGCCTTTCATCCTTCTAAGGTTGTTTAAATAAGTAACATTATGTTGGGTAGCAATATCTAGATCCCAGGACACCAGTCATTATCTACTAGACTTGGAGATTCATTTAGGGCTAGTTGCAATTCTGCCAAATTTTGGCCAGTCAGGTGTTCTGTCAAATTCCCGAATTCGACACCAAAGTTTACCCGAATTATGGACCACCCGAAGCACAGAAACAACATCCAACTGAAATGCGGGTGTCCCGAAAAATGTTGTGAATTTGGAAAAAGTTATTCAAGAGAACCAAAATTTGTCACCGATCTCAAGTCTCTTAACTAGTACCATAATTTAGGGGGAAAATATCCCTATCACTCTGCTTTATGCCCAATGCATGTTTTTTTGTTTTGTTTGTTTCATTAAGAACATCCAACTTGCAGTAATTATATTGTTCGTCCAATAGGAACTTGTGAAACAAATAGCAAAACACAAATAAAGCTGCACATTTTCATTAGCGCTATGTACACATTTTTCCATTGTGTAAATAAAGTGTGTCCAGATCTCCAATAAATTATATAATTGATCATCGCAATTCAATTATCTGTATATGTGAATGAAAAGATGAAATTATCTTTTCTCTCATAAAAAGCTAATGGAGGACCAGCATTGGCTGAAAAATTCTCAATCATTTCCTTGATGACATCGAGAAGGATAAAACTCAGACAATGGCTTCAAGAAACAAACTTTCAAAGTTTGTATTTATTTATTGATAATCTGTTTTTTTTTTGCTTGGTTTATGCAAATCATAAAATATTGGTGCACTATCCAAAATGGCATATCATTTGCCATTTAATTTGCCTTTAATTTGCTAAATGTTTGTCTTATATGGGGCTGTTTAAATTTTCAATAGCCGTTTTAATTTAAGAATTGTAAACAACAGAAAAAAAAACATTAAGAAATGCACATCGGCCATAATTATCTGGCACTCAGCAGGTACTGTGTAGTTTATTGAGTGGATAAATGATGCTGAATGATGTGCCTGCTGAGCCCCAGATAATCGTGGTTGTTACTCATTGCTTGCTGCTAAAATGACTGCTAGAAAAAGAATTGTTTTATAATACATTTATTTTAATCTTTGTGTTTGTGTAGATATATTTATACAAAAAAACAACAACATGTAAATAATAAAACAATATAATATATCATCTCTCTATCTATCTATCTATCTATCCCCATTCTTTCTAATACATTCTCACCTATTACTAATTTAAACATCAAAAGCAGTGACAGCCAGCTTAGTTTTGGAGCAGGGCTTTCATGTCACATGAAATATTTGTATAGTAAACATAATTTAATATGAATAAAATGTAAAAAAAAAAAAAAAGAGAAATTGAGAAATGTTGTTATTTTTTTAGTTCTGCATGGCCTTTTAACTGTGAATGTCACAATACTGTTAGCTATTACTGCAATAAAGTACACATATTTGTATTCAGGGATGTCTCACAGGTAAAACAGTACCCCCAATGTACAGGTTTTATGGTGTTTTGGAAAGTTACAGGGTCAAATAGAGAATGTTTCATATTTCAGTTTATACACATTGAAATTTGCCAGACTGGTTATGTTGCCTTTGAGACCAAATGGTATCCCAGGAATAAAAATTACCCCCATGATAGCATACCATTTGCAAAAGTAGATAACCCAAGGTATTACAAATGGGGTATGTCCAGTCTTTTCTAGTAGCCACTTAGTCACAGACACTGGCCAAAGTTAGCGTTCATATTTGTTTGTGTGTGAAAAATGCAAAAAACTAAATTGAGTTGCAGGGTTAAATGAAGGGCTTGCAAGACAAATTCTCTGGACTCCCTGCCTGGGTTGTCGGGCAGGTGCCTTAGATTGCAATTAATAAAATGACTTGATTATGTAAAAATATTATAAAAATATATTTGTAGACTTTAAATATATATATATATATATATATATATATATATATATATATATGTATATATATGTAGATGTCAAGTGGGGATGATCAGCACTCACTGTCTTGTAAAGGTAAAAGTTAAAATTTTATTATAAATCCATTAAAATAATATCGACGTTTCAGTCCCCACTGGGACTTTCATCAGGATCAAGCATACATGTAACAGTGAAAAAAAGTTATTTTATCGCAGTGATAAAAGAATTAAAAAGTTAAAAATTAATTAATTATAGGTTAATAGATATAGAGACATAGAGAAGGGGTTCATTAATAAACACCTAATTATTACAAAGTGCAACTAATAGTTTAAAGTGCTTTTCTTTTATAAAGTGCATTAACGTGACTTATTCTGTAAAGTGGATCAAATGCTTTGTATATAAAGTGCTTAATCACTGATAAAGTGCTGTGTGAATAATAAAGTGCTACTGTGGTAGTTTTAAAGTGAAACATGTGCCCCAAACAGAAAAATTAGTAAACTAGTGTCATGTTAAGGTGAAAAATAGTGCAGCAGTTAATTTCTTTCCTTGTTAACCAGAAGTCCTAATCAATGTCTAAACCTAAATTAATGTATTAAAAACCAACCTAACAATTTATATTGTTAAACAAATTCTTAAAAACACAATTTCTATTTATAAGGGTGTGTCTTCTTAGAGGAATGAATGGTATGAAATCATTTCATTAAGTCCTTTGGGAGCAATTGTATTTAGCTGGAAAATCCAATAAGTCTCTCTGTTGATTAAGAGTTTTCCTCGATCTCCACTTCGCAAAGGTTGAGGGATGTGGTCAATGGCCGCACAGGGGTGGGGGCCGGGGGGAGGACAGTAGGTCCCCCCCCTTATTGTTATTTAGGGCCCCTACCTGCCGCGCAGGGGTGGGGGCCGGGGGGAGAACATTAGGTCCCCCCCCCAATTTTTATTTATGGCCCACACCCACTGCTCAGGGGTGGGGGCCGGGGGTGGAGGAAAGTAGGTGTCTCCCCCCTTATTGTTATTAAGGGCCCCCACACGCAGCGCAGGAGTGGAGGCCAGGGGGGAGGACAGTAGGTCCCCCCCCAAATTCTTATTTAGGGCCCCCTCCTGCCGCGCAGGGGTGGGGGCCAGGGGGGATAACATTAGGTCCCCCCATTTTTATTTATGGCCCCCACCCACCGCTCAGGGGTGGGAGCCGGGGGGGAGGATAATAGGTCCCCCCCTTATTGTTATTTAGGGCCCCCACCTGCCGCGCAGGGGTGGGGGCCAGGAGGGAGGACAGTAGGTCCCCCCCCAAATTCTTATTTATGGCCCCCACCCACCACTCAGGGGTGGAGGCTGGGGGGGAAGGACAGTAGGTTCCCCTCCCCTTATTGTTATTTAGGGCCCCCACCCGCCGCGCAGGGTTGGGGGTCGGGGGGGAGGACAGTAGGTCCCCCCCAAATTCTTATTTATGGCCCCCACTCACCGCTCAGGGGTGGGGGTCGGGGGAGGACAGATAGTCTCTCTGTATTCAGCTCTTTGAAGCTCACAGTGTAGCGGCTCCTGGTGCAATGGTGTTATTAGCTTCTGAACTCTATTAATGACATAATTTACAAATTATTTTTTTTCCAGTAATTGAATCTCATTTACAATTATGCAAATCATGTCTACACAATTACGGGGTATGGCTGCATACTTTGGCAATTGTATATACATGAGTGCCGGCATGAAGATAGGACTCTCCAAAAGAGGTCACCCATTTAAACTTGATAAAATAAGATTTTGCCTATGGCAGAGAAAATAGTTCTTCATTGTATTAACAATACAGATGTGGCATTCCCTACACACAGATATATATTTTTTTATCAGATTACATACATATTACGAAACACTATCTAGATTTTCTTGGAAAACCAGAATATTTAAGGATATAAACATCGATATGCGTGGTATCGCCTTATTAATCCAAAGAGAAATATGACCGCCAATTTTGGAATCAAGAAGGTTTTGTTTTTTTTCATTTCGATAACAAATTGGAAATCTCTTCTAGTTGGGTTTATTTTTGATCCACAGCAGGAACTGAGATGTATGAACTACAAAACTTGATTGACGTTTTCCAGTCTATATTACTATGTAACTATGTATGAAGACTGCATAAAAAATATTTCCATAACTATAATGAAAGTATCAGTGACAACAGGACTTGATTCATAAATGTGAGTCTTCTGTTATATGAAAGATCTGGTTAAGTGTTATCTTAGGAGATATTTTGCAATTCAGTGAGTGGACAGTCTGTAAATTCATAAATATTTGAGACATTCAGTGTAAGTAAAGTTGAGGTCCCAGACTCATAATGTAGTTTTTATTATCTTCTTTACAAAACGTGGCTAAATCAATGAGGTCAAATTCATCCATGAATGAACTACTCAATCTTATCTTAGTTCAGCTCTTTCCTAGTCATTTTTTTACTTAACCATAAGAGTTCTGTAGACAAATTGTGTGTGTGTGGGGAGGGGGGTTTCAAAAGATTCTGTTGCATTCAATGTCTTCTTAAAGGGGACCTGTCGCTCCCAAGTCTGTTAATAATATGTCTACTTATCTTTATCTTTAACATATATGTACTTATAAGTGTATAAAATACAATTAAATGTAGAAATCCACACCTCTTTATCCTGTAACTAGGTGCCTCCATCTTCCCTGACAATCATTTTTAGAAGCTCTATGCTTTGCACCTGGTAGTCATCAGAGAAAAAACATGCAAAAAAAGAGGAGACATTAAACAAATATTCATTTTTTTCCTGTTTATTTGTGTGCCCTGTCCCCTGTCTCTGCATGTCTGAACTGGATTGTGATGTAATTTGCTAAATTGTTAAAGGAACACTATAGGATCAGGACCAGAAACATGTATTCCTGAACATGTAGTGATAAAACCACCAACTAGCCCCCTTGTCCCCTTTCTCACCCTCCTAAATATAATGAAATCTTACATTTATCCCAGTCTGCTGGTGCCTGCTCTGCCCCTGATCTGTCTCCTTGGCTGACATCATCAGAAGTGGTGTTCTGAGCCAATCACAATGCTTCCCCATAGGATTGGCTGAGTCTATAATGGAGGCATATCAGGGGCAGAGCCAGAACAAGCCAATCAGCATCTTGGCCAATCAGCATCTCCTCATAGATGGATTGAATCAATGTATCTCTATGAGGAACGTTTAGTGTCTCCATGCAAGAGGTGGAGATACTGAATGTCAGTCACATTGTGCATCACTGACCCAGGAAGCACCTCTAGCAGCCATCTGAGGAGTGGCCAGTGGAGTTATCCCTAGACTGTGATGTAATTTACAGAATGTTGTGATTAGATGACAACCAAATTGCTAAATGTTCCTAGTTAAAAATTGTTAATTCTGTGACGTGCATTCAAAGTGAATTTCAGATTTTGCTCCAAAATAGTCTAATTGGAAAGATTCTCCAAGTCAGCTTCCAGTTTGACTATTTTGTACTAAAATTTGAAGTGTGCTTTGAAATCACTTTATATTTTTGAAATCCACACTTAATGAGTAAATCCTGTTAAATATCATCTTCTGATTTGGCTACGAACTGTTTAGTGAGTAAACGAGCAAAACAAAATGTTTTGAGCTCCTTGTCACACAGTCAATTGATTAAGTATTGTTGTTTGTTTGTTTGTTTTTTAACATTCTTTATTTTTGAATGTATTCGGTGGGAACACACCACCAAAATAGTTTATTACAGAAAGAGAAAAATAAAGCATAACATAAGATGTGGATAGTGAAACCACAAAATGGGATTGTAGCAATTACATTATGCACTAAACAGTTAATATAGTTTGTGAAGTTACGCTGTACCTGATACATGTTGATGGTTACAGTGAATATACAAAGCAGTGTAATTAAAATGTGTTCTACAATAGGATGTGATTCTTTAAGATGTATCAGCATTTAATACATTTGTTCTCCACTCGTTGACAGGAGCATGTGGGCTTCCGTTCACTTGGTATGTTTGTTTTCCACTCTGGGGTCCGAGTAGCATGTCTGGCTAGGTTAGTATTTCCCATCTTAGGTAAGTGTCCGTTGCTGCCATAGGTACGGGCTGGTGTTGGTGGCTGAGTGGGTTGTGTGGTTCCTTGGCAGTGAAATGTGGTAGGAGTTGTTTTGAGTGACCTTGGGTGGTTTGTTTGTTTTTTTAACTTAGAAAAAACTGCTTTATTTTCATTCACAACTGCATACAAATCTTTTTTTCAAATGCATGTTACTTTTATTAGTGTCTACATATAGATTAACAACATAATACATGCACACGCTCACACACACATTGACATTACTGATAAGGGGTAGTGTGTGGTCATCGATGAAGCTCAACTGTTCACATCGGATCTAGCATCTGTCAGCTAGAACCTGGATTTTAGTAAATCCCTGACCCACTCTTTTTACATCAGACAGACTCAACCATTAAAATCACAAATGAACCGGTAGAGGACTGTAGAACTGATGGCTTTAGTGCTGTATTTTGAATTGTTTTGCCTAAGGTTTCTGCTTAAATCAAACTGTGGAGGTGAAAACGGTCAAAGATAAAAGCATTTATTAAAATCCTCTGACCACATCTTAGAATAAATCTCTACAATCACCCCTTCTGTATGGTTCTTCTGCGTAATTCTATTTAGAGTTCAAATAATGTATTCTTAAGAGAACAATGAGCAGAACACCACCTCTCTATCATTTAATTGTGTTACTAAATTATATGGTGATGATGAATAGGCAGAGAGAAGTAACTTTCAAATGACCTATAGACACTTTATAATGTATACATCTGAGCTATGCACAGCCTTTAAACCCTGTGTCAGGGATGGGAATAATTACGCAGAAAGTATTATTAAATAAACAGGAATTGTTTTTTTCTTGACATCATCATGTGTCCCCGTATGCAAATTTGTGAGCATATAAGCGTAAGTTTGTTCATAAATTAGAGAATTACAACTTTAATAACTTTTTACCTTTGTCATTTTTGTTCCATATACTGTATTTTTTGCTATCCTTCAAGCAAGATATGTAAATAATTTACAATGTAGCACAGTTTAGGGAAAAAAACAAATATAAAAAAGATTTGTAAAAAAAATAATTGGGTAGCGTGTCCTGGTATCGGAATGGAGCGGATGCATGTGCTGGCAGCTCCATATCTCCAGGGCTATTAATGAGCAATTACAGCCCGATTCTACAAAAATCTCATCGCAATGTCCCAGACTAAGGGGAAACGGACCACAGAGAGGGGGGGAGTTGTTCAAGGGCGAGCCTTGCAACACGCAGAACAGGCCCAAGATGGAGTGGACAATGAGCACGAGCTCACTTCACAGTCTGCAGAACAAGACACCACGCTGATTTGCAACTCACTGAAAAGAGCCTCCTGGACGAGATGTCCAACAAAATATTATCAACATTGGATACAGCCATGAAAGATCTCCGCAAAGACCTGCACGATCTGGGCAGCCGCACCTCACATGTAGAGGATTAATTGGCAGAAATAGCGAAGGTGCACAACGCTCTGGCGAGCAAATTAGAAGGCCTAACCCACAGATAGAATGGACAGGATGTTAAGCTGGTGGGCATGGAGGATTGGGCCTGCCGCAATAACCTGCACATAAATGTGAGTACACGAGTCCTTACACCCCATGTCATGGACCTACTGAGAGAGTTAGTGCCAGACTTACCCCACAATCTGTTCCTCCATCGCACCGCCAAGCCAAAATTCCTACCACCGGGCACACCACGAGATGTGCTGATCCGGATGCACTATTTTCAGGCCAAAGAGGCTGTTATCACCGTAAACAGAAAGCGCAAAGATCTGCCTGCTGCCTATAGAGAGACGGTCATCTCCCCTACAGGTGGGGGTATCTTGGTATCCAGAGAAGGAAAAACCATCACAATTGCCACACCGGGGGACAGAGACTCTTGCGACATTGCACCACTAGATCAACCTAGCCCAAAGAAGGACAGAACCGGAGTGTCGCCGGAGTGAAAGAAAGCGAGGAAAAGATAGGACATTCAGACTAAGAGTGTGTAAATCCTAGCACTCCTCGTTCCTACACTCCTGGATGTTCAAAACTCACCAGGTAATATAAATTAGGGATCGACCGATTATCGGTTTTACCGATATAATCGGCCGATATTCGGTATTTTCGGCAATATCGGTATCGGCCAATTCAGATACCGATATTGCCGATAATACCTCCTAGGACCGCCAGGCTCATTACAAGCCCGGCGGTCCTGGGGGGGCGGAGAGCAAGCGCTTACTCACCTCCCAGCAGCTCCTCCAGCGCCCCAGTGCAACTCTCGCGAGACCCGCGGCCTTCCGAGTGTTTCCATGGATCACCATGGCAACGCTCCGCGCGACACGCTGGCCGCGAGAGTTGCACTGGGGAGCTGGAGGAGCTGCTGGGAGGTGAGTAAGCGCTTGCTCTCCGCCCCCCCAAAGCTCAGCCAATACCACTGGACCACCAGGGACTGTCATATCCCCCCTCCCTGGCCAGGCAACAAGCAGGGAGGGGGGACAAAAAATAATAATTAAATATATATAAAAATAATTTAATAAAAAATTCCCCCTCACACACTCCATTATATACACAGACACTACACAAACACACTGTGTATATAATGCAGTGTGTGTTTGTATAGTGTGTGTTTGTATACAATGCACACAAATACACTGCATTATATACACACACTATACAAACACACACACAAACTGCATTATATACACACACAAACTGCATTATATACACACACTATACAAACACACACACAAACTGCATTATATACATACACACAAACTGCATTATATACACACACTATACAAACACACTGTGTATATAATGCAGTGTGTGTTTGTGTAGTGTGTGTATATAATGCAGTGTATTTGTGTAGTGTGTTATATAATAATTCAGTGTGTGTTTGTGCAGTGTGTGTTTGTGCAGTGTGTGTTTGTGCAGTGTGTATTTGTGCAGTGTGTGTATATAATGCAGTGTGTGTGTTTGTGTAGTGTTTATATAATGCAGTGTTTGTGTGTGTAGTGTGTGTATATAATGCAGTGTGTTTGCATAGTGTGTGTATATAATGCAGTGTATTTGCGTAGTGTGTTTATATAATGCACACTACACAAACACACTGCATTATATACACACACTATACAAACACACACTACATTCACTATACACACACACTACACAAATACACACACACACACTCTGCATTCATTATATACACACACACTTTGCATTTAGTATATACAGCATTCACTTTACGCACACTACCCACACACTACACAAACACTCTGCTTTCATTATATACACACTACACTAATACACACTGCATCCACTACACACACTAAACAAATACAAACTGCATCCACTACACACACTAAACAAATACACACTGCATCCACTACACAAACACACATTGCATCCTCCACACACACTACACAAACACTCACTGCATCCACAACCCACACACTACACAAACACACACTGCATCCACTACACACACACTACACAAAGACACAACAAAGAGGAGTTAGGCGCTCACTAAATAAACTAAAGGTGGGCAGCAGTGAACCAAGCAGGAATTAACACACTGCATCCACTACACACACACACACACACACACAGCTCCCCTGTCACACTGCATCCACTACACGTGGCATGTATATTTTGTGCATTTACCTTTAGAAATAGTTTTTATTTTCCAAAATGGTAAATGTACAGAATATCGGCAAATTATATCGGCTATCGGCCTGAAAGTTCACAGAATATCGGTATCGGTATCGGCTCTAAAAAATCAATATCGGTCGATCCCTAATATAAATGTATTGAAAGGTGGTCAAGGGGTATGGGGGAGTAGCGGGGGACCAAAAAGCATCTGATCACATGTCCGCGAGGGGCCCAAGTTCACAGATAGATACCACAAACGTGGACATTTTGGGATAGTCCACTAACCAAAAAGAAAAAAAAAACACGTAATCAACCAACCAAAAAAATAAATAGACAAATACATTTAAAAACAATCATAATATCCATTGATATGGGGAAGACGGTCACTGGTAAATAACCACACTCCAAGTTGTCCACAAGCCTCAAGGTTAATTTTTCTGAATGTTGCCTCAATTAAGAAAGCCACCACCAGGGGAACATACATTTAGATACAGCGGGAGGCAGCGGCACTCTTTCCTGCGGTGCTATTAGTACTAGGAAGTAGCATACTGCAACCGCCTAATGCGCACTCACATGCAATTGCTTAAACATGTCTAAGTACTATTATTGTAATACATTTGGGCTGTTTCACTTATATTTGGTATCTTTTATTCTATGCTACTCCATCCTGGAAAGGATTTATCCATTGGAGCTTAATTGCAAGATAACTCCTATCACACCCATGCAGATATACCTGAGTCAGTGGAGCATAGGCTCAAAGAAATGTGAGTGTGATACTAGAGGGAAAATCCTCTATTATTGATCTGTTTATGTTGATCAAACTATATTGCTCCATGCAAGTATTTATATATTGCAGTTACACCTGGAAAGTGCTACAATTTTGTATATACTGTTCACATTTGTGTATCACCGAATACGAGTGTATAATTCACTTTTATTATCTTACACTAAGTGCACTGCTCACTTTATGTATATTTTGTATATTGTTTGGTGAAATTTTGTGTGATTTATTTCACGGTGAATTTAGCAGCACAATTAATCACATTTACATTTAAGAGAGCCTTAATATATGGCACCTTTTTGGTTTATATATTAACATTATACATTAATAAAATTGAGGCATTTTATGTTTCCTTGAATTTAATTAGAACTCGTGAATTAAAAAGAAATGTATCCGTTTATAAGTTTTGGCCAGTCTTCAAGGACAAGTGAGAGATGCACATTGAGGTCCTGACATTTGTTTTAAATAGTATATCGAAACTTTCATGAAATTCCTGGTTTGTGCTTTTTCAGAATTCAAGTGAGTTATTAGTGTTAATAATTATATATATGGTTAATAATTATAATAAATTGGTTTATATATATATATACATATATATATATAAACTAATCTAAAGAGTGAAAGAAATAGTCTCTTGGATTCAGAAATAATCTTATCTCAAGCATGACAGTTCCTGTTTAACCCCTTAGGGACACATGACGGAAATATTCCGGCATGATTACCTTTTATTAGTTGTGTCCTTAATGGGTTAAGGAGGAAGATCACTAGACTTGGGCTGACTCAAGAATTTAGGTTTTCTCAATGAAATATTTTTATTTTTCCATGACTGATACTAGATTGCAAGATGAAAGAGCAGAAATTAGAAGAAAAAAAAGGCTTTGTAACCCCTTCCTTCCCAGCATCATGTTTATAGAAGACGACTTCATTTAGCATATAGAGCTCCACATACCTTGACCTTCAGTGCATAGAAATAATTCTAATTTACTTGTACGGTCACCTGTCTCTGGATTTAAAAAATGTTTGACTGATTAGGACCATGCCATATAACAGTTGGAAGGAAACAAATACAGGATGATAACATTCTTTGTAACAAAATCAACTACATTTTAGCATGGAGTACAGTAACAACACATAGTTCAATATACTCAAAAATGATTCCTTTGATTTTCCTTTGGTGCTAATACGGTTTACAAAAGATTTTATTGGAATACTGGACACAGAAATTAAAGGGACAATATAGTCACCAGCTTAATGTAGCTTAATGTAGTTGTCCTGGTGTCTACAGCCTGTCCCTGTAGGCTCTTTAATGTAAGCACTGCCTTTTCAGGAGAAAGGCAGTGTTTACATTAGAGCCTAGGGACACCTCCAGTGGCTGTCACTCAGACTCTCCGCATGGAGGTGCTGAACGTTCCTCATAGAAATGCATTAATTCAATGCTTTACAAGTTGCATTATCTCAGCCAATAGGGCGGAGCGGGGGCGGGGCCAGCCGCCAGGAGAGTAAAAATACCTTTTTATTTGGGGGTGAATGTGGGCTGGCCATCTAAACAGCTATTAAGACCTAAAGTGTCAGGAATGCATATGTATATGTTCCTTTAAATGTGTATATTGTAGCATTACCACTCTGGGAAAACAATTATCCCTTAATACTTGTTGATATGATTAAAACGATTTGACTCCAAAGAGGGATCAAGATCCTACAGGGTCATCAATTTGGGGCCACCCATTCACACATATAGGGATGGTGAATGGAACCCAGCAAATTAATAGTTTCAGGACGTCTGTCTTTCCCCTGGTCTCTAGGTTGCTGCCTATGGACCCACACGACTGACATTCTGGTATTTACAGACAGAAGGTGACAATTTGTAGAGTAAAGATTTTTGTTTCTTCAGCTACCCATAAGAGTTATACCGTTTGATCTTATATGAATTGTAACTCAACATATGCAAATTGTTTAATTTCATGCAAAACATGTGAGATCCAATATGTAACGCAAACATATGTTATGCGAAAGTAAGAATATTTCACCAACTGTGTGGGCCTTCAGAACGTCACATTCAATGCTACTGAGAACACAATAGATCGCTCCACAAATAGCAATAGAGGAGAGAACGATTGGATCTTTATATCATAAACATCCAAACCTGATGGGACTAATTATGAACTGGAATTGAATTTCCAGTTTAATAATCTCAGTAAAGTCTGCATTTGATAAAATAAAATATGTGCAACAATGCTATAAAATGGCTCAATTGTGTTTCATCACTAAACTGTACATTGTAGCCAAATGAAAACTGAATTTTGAAATTAAGGCTAACAGATTATTTATATAAATTCTCTAAATAAACGATCACCACGACATTTATTTTAGACTTAATTTTGCAATTAAGCGCTTTTCAATTTGCCGCATTTCAGAGTTTGGAGAATAATCCTACATTAAGGGAGCCATTAAAAGCTCAATATTTCATGTTAAAGGGACACTATAGTCACCAGAACAACTACAGCTTATTGCATTTGTTCTGGTGAGTAGAATCATTACCTTCAGGCTTTTTGCTGTAATTACCGTCTTTTCAGAGAAAATGCAGTGTTTACATTACAGCCTAGTGATAACTCCACTGGCCACTCTTTAGATGGCTGCTAAAGCTGCTGCTTCCTTAAGCAGTCCTGCCTAGTGTGCAGCACTGCCATTCAGTGTCTCCATCCTCTGTATGCAGACACTGAACTTTCCTCATAGAGATGCATTCATTCAATTCATCTCTATGAGGAGTTGCTGATTAGCCAGGGCTGTGTTTGACTTGCGCTGCCTCCAGGGCCGGTGCAAGCATTTTTGCTGCCCTAGGCAAAAAATATGTTGCCGCCCCCACTCATGCAGACTAACACACGCGCTGACTCAAGTATAAACACGCACCCATATACACACGCTAATCTATGCAGAGACACACATATAGACTCAAACTGACCCAGACAAACACAATGAACTATGCAGACACACACAATAACTAATGCAAACACAAACACTGACCCACACATTGACCCATGCAAACACACACACATAAACTGGTCCATACAAGCACACACTTACCCATACAGACACACACTGACCCATACTGTAAGAACAATCAGGATGTGGAATTCTCTGCCTGAGGAAGTGGTTTTATCAGAGTCCATACAGATGTTCAAACGGCTACTAGATGCATACTTGCAAGAACAGAATATTCAAGGATATAATCTTTCAATGTAGGGTAATAACTGCTTGATTCAAGGATAAATCTGACTGCCATTCTGGGGTCAAGAAGGAATTGTTTTCCTAGCTTGTTGCAAAATTGTGCTTCAAACTGGGTTTTTTTGCCTTCTTTTGGATCAACAGCAAAAAACAAATGTGAGGAAGGCTGAACTTGATGGACGCAAGTCTCTTTTCAGCTATGTAACTAACTAACTATACTATACAGACACACAATAACCCATACAGACACACAAAGACCCATACAGACACACAAAGACCCACACAGAAAAATAATAACTGATACAGACACACACTGACCCATGCAGACATACAATCACCCATGCAGACACACACTGACCCATGCAGACACAAAATAACCCATACAGACACATAATGACCTATACAGACACACTCTGACTCATACAGACACACATTGACCCATACAGACACACACACTGGCCCATGAAGACATACACTGACTCATGCAGACAAACACAACGACCCATGCAGATACACAATGACCTATACAGACACACAGTGACCCATGCAGACGCACAATGACCTATACAGACACACACCGACCCATAAGGGCACACACTGAGCCATACAGACTGACATACACAAACATACTGACTGAAGCAGACTAACACATTCTCTGACTCAATTCTTACCTCCATAGCTGTTCCTATGTTGCCTGCACCTGGTGGCGCATCATTTCCGGTCTCAGCCCCGCCTCTGCTATCCTCCCGCCCACTTGCCCCCACGTACAGGGGAAAGGCGAGAGCAATTAAAGTGCCCTCGTGCTGCTTCAGCATTGGATGCCAGGGAGGGGGCCTGGCTCTGAGGGCTGACGTGGATGCCGCCGGACTGGTGTTCTGCCGGGCGCTTGTGAGCAGCAATGTAAGTGCTCCCTAGCACCAGGTAACATGGCTAGCGGCACACTCAAAATAATAGAGGGGTGGCCGCGGAGCAAACTTGAACAAAAAGTCAGGGATGGCGCCCCCCCTTCTGCAGCGCCCTAGGCGGCCGCCTAGTTGGCCCATAGGAAGCGCCGGCCCTGGCTGGCTCTGCCCTTGATCTGCCTCCTTGACAGTCTCAGCCAATCCTATGGGGAAGTATTGTGATTGGCTCAGACCACCACTTCTACTGATGTCAGCAGACAGGAGCAGGTCAAAGGCAGACAGGGGCAGAGCCAGCAGCTGCAGACTTGAAAACAAGTAAGATTTTACTATATTTAGGGAGGCAAGAGGGTGCCAGGGGGGCGAGATGGTGGTTTTAACACTGTAGGGTCAGGAATACATGTCCTCAAACTAGTAATTAATAGTATCTAAATTCAAAATAGACTATGTCATTCATTTAATAAGAATATGGCCATTCAGGGATACTGATGCTACATTATCAGGACAATCCATACTGACATAAGGTCTTAGGGTAACACAATTTTTTTTTAAACATGCAAAAATGATTGCTTTATATATGTTAATAAAGTACACCACAGAGAGACTGCAAACATTTTTGTCTAAGATTTTCATATGTTCCTTGCCAGAATATTATGCATTGCATATTTCCCGGAATTATCCTGAAGATTAAACTAACATGACTAACTGGTCATCCAACAGAAGCTGATGAGTACTTTGTTGACCAGCCAAATGTAAAATTAATTTACTGGAAAATGGATCAGTTTAGAGGTCTTTAGGGATATCCAGTACGCATGCATTGGTTATGATCAAGAATTACATATTTCTTAGCCTCACGAAAATAAGTAACCTTGTTTCAACTGAACATTTCCACATCTGCAAAAGCTACAGGCATTCACCACCAGTCGAACATGTACAAGAATATATCTTAATGCAAAATGTTCTGTTGCTGTTGAGAAAATCGCTTTCTGAATGATTTGTGATTAAAGAAGCATATGGTATTTTGACCAAACTTCAAAAATAAAACTACTTTACTTAAGAACTTGGAATTTGTTTAAAGGAACACCATAGGGTCAGGAACACAAACATATATTCCTGACCCTATAGTGTTAAAACTACCATTTAGGTGGCTTGCCTCATTTCCTGCACCGCGCGAGTTCACTGGCGCTGGCCGTGCCCCCGGTCTGCCTCCTTGCTGACATCATTAGAATTTAGCATTTCAGAATTCAGAAATCGGAAAGGAGGCGGGATTGAAACGAGGGCCAAATGCCAGTTTGGCCAATCAGCACCTCCTCAAAAAGATGCATTGAATCAATGTATCTCTATGAGGAATGTTCAGCGTCTTCACAGTGCAGCACTGCCCCAGGAAGCACCTCCAGTGGCCATCTGAGAAGTGGCCACTGGAGGGATACCCAGGGGGCAATGTAAACAGTGTATTTTTCTGTGAAAAGGCAGTGTTTGCATGAAAATGCATGCAGGTAATGATTATATTCACCAGAATAACTACATTAAGCTGTAGTTGTTCTGGAGACTATATTGTACCTATATAGCAGACAAGACATAAACCTCCATATTATTAAGACTATTTGAATAGGGACTCTCCAATGTTGTAAAGGCTGTAGCAACAAGTCCAAGTTTGTTCTTCATGGAAAACACAAGTAAGCTTTGTTCTGTGCCAAAATCACCCCCAAACATAAGGAGTCAAAAAATCTGGATTATTCACAAACAGTTTTAAAGCTTACAAAATGACACAGTATGTAAGCATATCTCTCTGTTTAGATGCATTGGCCAATATTTTAGACAAATAGTGAATGCAGCCACAATGTACCTGTTCTGCAGTTGAGTTTAAATTTCATAGAAATAAAAAGCAAAACATAAAAAGACATCAACCCTACTGACATGCAACGATCTAACACCAGTGATTGCATCTCAACTCTGTTGCAAAAGTCGTGATGTCAATATCACATCATGACAGACTGGTGGGATGACCTAGACCAGGGGTCTTCAAACACCGGGCCCCCCAGATGTTGTTGAACTACAACACCAATGATTCTTTGAATTACATAGATAGCCAGAGAATCATGGGATTTGTAGTTCATCACGACTTTTGCAACAGAGTTGGAACACCAGAGTTGGAACACCAGAATTCCATCCGAACGTTGGCTCAGCTCAGCAAAATTTCAATTTCAGAAAACCAATTCAGAAACTGAATCAGAAGGACAAAAAAAGGCATGAAAATACACCAATCAGTGTGCTACGAAATATATACATAATATATTGTTTTCCCTCCATTTGTGTAATAGAGTTGGATAAAGTAGGTAACCAATAGAGGGAAAAACAGGAAGAGCAGCAAAAATATATATATTTACGTATTTATATATTTATTAAACATATAATATATAAAGATTTTTTTACTTCTCCTCCATTTTTGACCTTTATTGCTCAATGCACACTTGACCTGTGGGTAAAATTAATCTTTAGTGACTGTCCCCTCGATCATCTTCTATTCAATCCAATCAATCGACTCTTTTTTGGCACCACAGGTGGAATTCAGAATCACAACGACCGAGCTAATCCTAGTCATATCCATAGTTCAGTTCACAAAAAGTGTCAGATACCAAAGCTTTCTTCTGGTCACAATGAAGACTAGCATTTAAAAGAGTAGCTCCTTTTGGGACCATTCTAAGAAAAACAGGATAGCAGTAAAAATCGTTACACCACTTAGGAAGTAATTTGGCATCGCAATTTTTGGTTGTTTTATTCATTTTGACTTTGAGTTTCGGAAATTCCGCCGATAACCCACTCAGCACAAAATTTGGCTGAATTGCAGTTTGGGCAAAAACAAAGACTAGTTTCTATTCACATGAGGTTTAAATTTAAAGATATATCAACAATATTACATATATACAGTACAATGCATCTTTTTAAATTCAGATGAAATCCTTATCCAACTGTACCTGAAGAGTCACAACACTTTAACACTGTTTTCTTATTCCATTAAGTGCCCCTTAGCAGAGGAAAGGTAGGAAGACCTAGTTGTTACCTTTCTGTAACTTAATTCATTAAAATGAAACTCATAAAATGTATTCATTAAGAGGTTAAAACTACATTTGGCAAATGGTATCTCTGTCACGTTGAAGGAAAAAGTTAATGTGAATTGTTTATAACAGAAGTAGGCAACCTCCAGCATTCCAGATGTTGGGGAATACATATCACCAGATTTTCCAGTATTATTCTTGTAAGAGCATTATATGAGATGGAGTCCACAAGATCTGCAGTGCCCAAGGTTGCCTACCGCTGGTTTATAGTTTACGCTAAAGTCCCAGTGAAACAAACAAAATAAAACTGTTGTAAAATATTACAGGTGGTCTAAAACAGATGGAGACATTCAGATACCCTAAGTAGAATTTGCATGCTTTAATGTCCTCTGTGAAAAGCATTAACACATTTCTTTCACATTCACTTATAACCTGATCCCCAGAGACACAATACTTTATGAGTTATTGCCATGCCCATAGCTCAGTTCACAAAAAGTGTCCTATACCAAAGCTTTCTTCTGGTGGGAGACTAGCATTTAAAAGAGTAGCTTGTCCCTTTTGGGACCATTCTAAGAAAAACTGGGTAGCAGTAAAAATAGTTACACCACTCAGGAAGCAATTCTTGAAGGACCTCATTTTTTCACAAGGGCTTGGAAGTAGCAGTTGCATTAGGAAATCCTTCCATCTGGTCAAAGAACCGACCTGAAATGTTTCTTGACGGGTCCCTTGGGTGTCCTTTTTTTTTGTTTGGTATCATGGAAGAAACTGAACAGGTGTGGGGTAATTGGTGTTTCAAGAACTCAACATGGATTGCAATGGAATGTTCTAAATCTCATTCCTTCACAGAAAGTCTTGCTTAAAAGATATTTAAAAACATTAGCAGAGTATTCTTTGTTTTAAGTATTTTTATATTTATATTATATGTATATTAGTATTGTTTTGTTTTCTACTCTGCATTCAAGTAAAGTCAATATTCAAACGCTAGTGTCCAAATATTCAAAGTCGTGATAAACGAATTCATTTTAAAGAGTTATGCTTTTTCGACACAAGAAGAAAAGATATGCTTATTGTTCATTTGGATTCACAGTCACATTAGTTTTGTTTCTTCAAGGTAACACAATCCTCCAATAACTAATAAAGTAACGATGGACACAAATGAGAGTTTGACACCACAATTTAATGAGTGTGTCCAAAAAAAGCATTAACCTTTAGGAGATTAATAGTAACATAGTAATAAAAAAAAAGTTAAAATAGGACATTTTAATTCTTAATATTTTATTTTAGTTTCTAAGTAGAACTGAAATTATGAAATTATGAATTGCTTTTTAAAGCTTGTTACGTCTAGAGATCTCATTAAAATGACAAATGACATGATGCAGGTTTGTAATTTGTCCATAGTGCCCTTTGTTCTACTTAGGAAACATTGTGCACAGAGATTACATAGTAACCAAGATAGTAAAATTCGTTTGGGCAAGACGGAAAAATATTGAGCAAGTTTCTCTGAACAAAATGCGATTGAGTTTAAATAATTCATTGTTCTTCCTGCCAAGTCTACTTGAAGAGATAGAATATTTTGAAATAGTTTCAGGTTTTTCAAGAAATAAACTACAAAGGTCATTCGATAGCGAATGTTAAAATACTGAATATAGGTAGGCAAATGTTATAGAAAATTAGTTTGGAAATACATATGAAATTTTAAATGCAACAGAAGTTAAAGTACATGTGCTGTAGTACTTGAGAACCTTGGGCCAATAAAATCTATCCCACAATTTATTAGAGTCCAGAATTTAATTATTGAAATTACGTGAAAAGGGTTTAGAAAACTCTTGAGCAAGTTGCCTAAGCTATTTACTCAGGGAAATCGGATACATTATCGCAAGAAATCTTACGTCTTGACAAAGACCTGAACTTGGTCGAAATGTCACCAAATCCACTTAAAAGTGGAATTAAGGACATTAGTTTGAAATATCTTTTCATTTGTGTTGTGGCTCATACACTTTACTATTATGTCTTGGGTTTAGGAGCAAAGAGTCCGAGGATAACAGGCAAACACTCATGGGGGAGTTTATATTGCCAGCATAATTATTGCTATTTTTTCAATCCAACGCCTGTCATAGGACCTCCATGTTGCTACATTTAGCATGTAGCGGCTGTTTAACATTTGCCAGTTTAGCAAGTAGCTACCGTTCGCTACTAGTAGTTACAGATAAATAAAGATATTCCCTTTCTATAATTTAAGGTACTGTGCAATATGTTAGTGCTATATTAATGGCAATAGCAATACTAACAACATGGTCTGGCATGTCTAATATTGTCGATACTTATATTTATACCAGGTAAATTTGTTACACTTGAAATGTACATTGATACTACTTTCCAATACCATGAGTGAGACTAGCAAATCTAACCTTCTTTTTTTTTTTAATTAAGTGTTAAACTTTTTCTTGTTAACACTGATATTAGGTAATATTAGGTAAAATAATTCAAGCCAAGGGTAGATGATAATAATTCCTTCTAAGCTTGTTTTTAAACATGGGACTAATTGAAACACCATTAATATATTAACTTTGATTAAGAAAATACTGAAATATACTAGGATTAAATCTTTATATATCTTTATAAGACTTCACAAGAGATATTGGATAGCTAGGGCACAATTAGAAGACCAGCCAAAATTGTTTCTTAAATTTACAGAGAACATTGGCTGTTGCCCAAGCATGGTAAAATGAAAATAAACAACTGAAAGAAAAAAAAAATAAATGCAAGATTAAACCAAAGTACTACAACACAGTTCATGGGACACTCAGCAAGAGAAGCCATCGTGGTTAAGGGCTTAATGAAATATGATCGATGAATATACTTCCCCATGATGGCTTCCTGATTGTTTTATCAGTCTTACCCCCTCATATATAATTTTATTTATTTTTTTAAAATGGGAAATACCAATACATTTTATTAGCTACAAAAGTGGTAAAAAAAAAAAAAAACACAGAGAATAAGGGGGACAAGGCCTGGGTTTCATAGGGCCAGCACACATCTCAAGAGTGCTCCTAAAGCTACTAATTATATCTTGACTGATTACCGATCTTTGGTACTCACTTACAGCACCTTTTGAGACTTACCTGCTTCCTGCTTGTTTCTCTTGAAAATCCAAACAAGGCCTAGTGCAGACGTCGGTTACTCCTACTCCGTGTAACACAGTCCAGGTTGTCTTCCTGCTGCCTCGTCCCCCACCTCTGGGCCGGTGGGGATATCCCGATCTTCACTGGATTAAACTACATACCCCTAGTGCGGCTCATAGACCATTCCAATTTGCCTGGGTTACTAAGTAGACAATATTGACCAGAGAAATACCAAAAATCTAATTGAACATATACTCACTACAGCCAATTAAATCAAATGGACTTGGCAGTTCATATGTAAAAGTAGTCTTTATTTGGACCTATGAGAGAGCAATGTTCTAAAATATATCTTTAAAGCAGATACACTCACAGGGTTATTTACTAAACTCTGAATGTTAGCACATTATACCTTAATTGTAAAATGGATACTGTAAAAACGACTATAAATAGGATGGCGTAAAGGGAATGGTAGATCTGACACGTCCAGCAACCAGCAAAACAAATCCTGGTAAAAAGATTTGGACACAATGAAAAATACAGTAGTGATGGTGCCAAACAATAAAAATAGCATTCACTGTGGATCTCTTATAGAGGAACAATATGCATCCGTGTTATTGATTAAGGTGCATACTAGGTGTATTAATATTAATAACTGGTGACAAACAGTGATTGTGACCAAACAGATATAATGAGTAAATATACTTGCAACAGTAATTACTCTGATTTAAAGTTAGAGTGGTCAAAGCACCGCTGGTGGCTATGGCACTCTGGGAGGATCAGCCCCTAGAGTGAGTAGGATCCGTGGGAAAAACACATGCAACCCGGATGACAGGTAAGTGTTCTTTATTTGACAAGAGTTTAAAACAAAGATGCTGTGTAAAGTTCTTGGTAAGTTCAATGCACATACACAGTGTAAAAGTCCTTCGGATTTAGCCTCCAAACCGAAAGGTAAGTTCCCACGGATTAGTCGGTTTCCTGAGGCATCTTTGTTTTTAACTCTTGTCAAATAAAGAACACTTACCTGTCATCCGGGTTGCAAATGTTTTTCCCACGGATCCTACTCACTCTAGGGGCTGATCCCCCCTGAGTGCCATAGCCACAAGTGGTGCTTTTACCACTCCAACTTTAAATCAGAGTGATTACTGTTGCAAGTATATTTACTCATTATATCTGTTTGGTCACAATCACTGTTTTTCACCAGTTATTAATATTAATACACAATATATAAAAATAAGAGAGCGCAAACTATAAAAAGTATAAAAAACAATATAGTAAATTATATCAAGTAATAAAAGCAGCTAGAACACATTTGAAACTTCCTAATTCCACTGGTACAATGATCTAAAAAATAGTGTTAGCACTATACATGAAAAGCCCACCGTCTTATATTGGGTGTTCCACAAATATTCTTGGAAAGAAAAACAATAAACTTTTAACCTCTTGTATAAATAACTTATCTGTTGGTTCCTAAAAACCTTGCAAATGTCCACAGTCAAAGTTGGTAAATATATGCTTTCTTTCTTTTTCAAGATCAATCAATCTTGAAAAAGCCCGCGATTAGAGGGCGAAACGCGTTGAAGTTCTAACGGCTGACAGCTTCTGTAAGGGTGAAGAGAGGGAGACTGCATATACCGTTCCTGATACCTGGCGTCTTGCAAAGGCAGGCAGTGAACTACAAGGCAGAGACATTGCAGCCTGACCGAAAGATTCAGCAGGACAACCGGTACTCTTTCGTTGCTGCATACATTGTATCCATAATAACAGTGGATTTCACTTGGATTAACCCTTCCATCACCATAAGAACCTAAGAACATAAGTTTATTGTTTTTCTTTCCAAGAATATTTGTGGGACGCCCAATATAAGACGGTGGGATTTTGTATAGCGCTATCACTATTTTTTAGATTAATATTAATACACCTAGTATGCACCTTGATCAATAACACGGATGCATATTGTTTCTCTATAAGAGGTCCACAGTGAATGCTATTTTTATTGTTGTGCACCATCACTACTGTATGTAAAATGGATACTAAAATAGCCAAGCTGTGCTACACTTTGGAATTTATTGAATATCCTTTGCCAGTTACTCGTGGCCTTTAATCAAAGTATACTTTTGTTTTTGTGGCAGAACCACTGCCTATTCATGGAGTTCCTTCCATATTGTTTGTGTTCCCCTGTATTTTTCATATACTGTGCCTCATTTCCTGTTCGAGAGAGCTCAATCGTCTCCCGAACGGGGACCACCCCCATATCCCATTTAGAACGCGAGTTAGAATGTTCAAAGAGAACATTCTCACCTCGATCATTGGTGCGATACCGCAAGGGAAACAATTAATGAGGGCTCCCCTGGGGGGCCGCTATTTCATACAGACAAACGCCCGCCAGGGGGAGCATTCGTGGATTGTTTCCGAACTCGTTCATCTCCTGAACGAGGACCTCCCCGGTGCCCTATCAGAACGTTCCCACCAATTATTTAGAACGTTTGCATTTGCAACGTGTGAAACTGCAACGTTCGCACTGGCAACATAGTGTAAAACCGCAAGGGAAGTAATTAATGAATGCTCCCCTGGGTGGCCGCCCTTTCGTATAGACAGAAGCCAACCAGGGGGAGCATTCATACCCTGAAAGGAGACACTTCCCTTGCAGGTTTCAGCACTGGAACCTTGCGAACGGGGAGTGGTCAGGGAAGGTTGCATGGTGGGGACGCCTGAAGTTGGTGGAGACACCTTTTGGGCACTAGCTACTTTGACATGCATAAAAGCAAAGTGTGGCTCAATAAAATTGTGTTGTACCTCCAGGACTGTCTGTTGTCCAATTACTGTGGGGAAATGGTTCTCTTTACACTCTAAAGAGGTTTCTGAGTGGCTGAAGGAAGGTAACAGCAAAGGTACTCGGTCGGGTTACCCGGGGTCCGCTACAGTTGTGTTTCTTGATTTTGTCAGGGGATCTCACTTGGAGTATTGTACGCAGTACTGGAGACCGTATCTTCAGAAGGATATTGATACTTTAGAGAGAGTTCAGAGAAGGGCTACTAAACTGGTTCATGGATTGCAAGATAAAACTTACAAGGAAAGGTTAAAGGATCTTAACATGTATAGTTTGGAGGAAAGACCAGACAGGGGGGATATGAAAGAAACATTTAAATACATAAAGGGAATCAACATAGTAAAGGAGGAGACTATATTTAAAAGAAGAAAAACTACCAGAACAAGAGGACATAGTCTTAAATTAGAGGGGCAAAGGTTTAAAAATAATATCCGGAACTATTACTTTACTGAGATGGTAGTGGATGCATGGAATAGCCTTCCAGCTGAAGTGGTAGAAGTTAACACAGTAAAGGAGTTTAAGCATGCATGGGATATGCATATGGCTATTCGAACTATAAGATAAGGCCAGGGACTAATGAAAGTATTTAGAAAATTGGGCAGACTAGATGGGCCGAATGGTTCTTATCTGCGTCACATTCTATGTTTCTATGTTTCTATCTTTCAAATTTGAAAACATTATAGAGGTAGATGCCTTATCCCAAATGTTTTGGTCAAGGTATTCATTGAATACTTTCACATTGTGATCTTGATTCTTCATAAAGAACATCTAACATGACATTGTATTTGGATGCTTTCAGTTTTAAAGCTCACTGGTTGGCCTTTGGAAACTAAAGTATTTTGTTTTCTAACTCATTATTATTATTATTATTATTATTATGATATTTATAGTGCGCCGTCAAATTCCGCAGCGCTTTACAATGGGTGGACGAACAGACATGTAGTTGTAACCAGACAAGTTGGACACACAGGAACAGAGGGGTTGAGGGCCTTGCTCAATGAGCTTACATGCTTGGGAGTGGGGTAAAATGACACAAAAAGGTAAGGATAGTATTACACTAGTGACAGTTGCAGAAGAGGAATCAGTCAGGAGCTATTAACAGTTTAATTGATACACTTTTATGAAGAAGTGGGTTTTTAACGATTTTTTGAAGGAGTGGAGACTGGGTGAGCATCTAACGGAGGAGGAAAGCGAGTTCCACAGGAACGTGCAGCCCTTGAGAAATCTTGACGGCGAGCATCAGAGGTAGGAGTACGGACATCATCACAACCACTATCCTGGCAAACCAGATTTGCACGTTCGAGTCTTTCTATGCCACAGTTGTGACCATCAGGAGTTGGCTTCTGGACCCTAACTATTTATATACTCATTTATATTTGAATTATTAAATATCAAAGTTTGCAAGGCTTTATAACCCTCTATTTACTTTGTGGTTCTCTGTAAAATATGTTTCTGTTTAAAGAATATAGAAACATTGCTCTTTTCATAATGCCAGATCCCTTTATTCATCCATTGGATATTTATAGAAACACTTTATATGTCTAAAACATGTTTAATTTTATCTCTTGCAATAAAACAGCAATGACATTGTCAAGTATCTAATTGAACTAAACCATATATGGTCGCAAAGGGGGGTAAAAACAACGTAATGATGCCTTCAAAATATATTTCCCTTTCATAAATCCGGAACTGTGTTATTTCAAAACACCAACACACCCAAATCCAGTATATTCAACAATTAAATACAAGGGTATTATATTTGTAGCCACACAAGAAAATGTACAAACATAATTTGTTCATCTCTGCTTTTGTTAACAGTATGCTAGCATGTATAACAGGAAACCAATACCAATATGGAAAAAAGACAATCTAAATTCAACTTTAACACTTTTAGAATATCTTATTATTTTAACCACAGGGGTACTCTAAGTACCAAAACAACTTTAACATAATGAAGTGATTGTGGTTTAGATGATGCCAGTGCAGTCAATTCTCTGTCACCTCCCCTGCATGTGACCCACACAGCCTCCCACCACATTTCCTGTGGAGAGAGATCTAATTTTTAAACTTCCCTTCTTGCACAGCATGATTAATTTATACTTTTATTTCCTACTCTGAAAACAATCTGCAACAGCCTCCTGTGTGTGGTTAATGTTCCATTAACAGACCAGGAAATAAGAACGTCTAAAGTAAACACACTGTGCTGTAAGATCTGATTGAAAACAAAACCATTTTTTCATGTAGGCTTTGTGAGTTTAAGGCAGGCGTGATGTGGTTAGGGCTTCATAAATAAAGTGATTTAACTCCTAAATCCACAAGGATATTGATACTTTGAAGAGAGTTTAGAGAAGGGCTACTAAACTGGTTCATGGATTGCAGGATAAAATGTACCATGAAAGGTTAAAGGTTCTTAACATGTATAGCTTAGAGGAAAGACGAGACAGGGGGGATATGATAGAAACATTTAAATACATAAAGGGAATCAACACAGTAAAGGAGGAGACTATATTTAAAAGAAGAAAAACTACCACAACAAGAGGACATAGTCTTAAATTAGAGGGACAAAGGTTTAAAAATAATATCAGGAAATATTACTTTACTAAGAGGGTAGTGAATGCATGGAATAGCCTTCCAGCTGAAGTGGTAGAAGTTAACACAGTGAAGAAGTTTAACCATGGGCCGAATGCAGGGTTGGCCAAAGACATTGTGCTGCATGGAGCAAGGATGAAATGCCGCTCCGTCCCCGATTTCCCCCCTCCCCCCATCAGCGCACCATCTCTCTGATGTCATCTGACAGCGACATAATGGGTAAGTGTGACAGCGTGAGAGGTGGTAAGTGACTGTGGGAGCCTGGCAGATTGCAGGCTGTGTTAAACACAGTCTCCCCACACGGACTAAAATGGCATTTATGCATTTAGTATATATAAATACTTTAGTTTGTATATATTAAGTATTTATATATACTAAATGCATTTTTAGTCTGTGAGGGGAGACTTTTTGTAGATCTTTCAGTTGGAGATTTTTTCTAACGGTATTGAATCATTTGGAAAGCTTTTTAGATCAAGGTCTTAGTCCACATTTTCTAGGTGGTCTGGAACACATTAAACATTTGCTGGTAATACTAAGAACTTTTTAATGTATGTAAAATATTAGAAATAAAATAGTGGTCACTATCACCCACAACTGTCTTCTTGTGTTTTCAATGTAGGCGTAAGACAGTGGGAGGTAAGTACAGTGGTGTGGTCACAAGGCAAAGGTATTTTGCAAAGTTTTATGTTTTTTTTTATGTTTTCACAATGTGGTAATCAATAGAATAAATGCTGATTGAGTATAACTCTTTGGAGCCTTGTCTTTAAACTCTCAATATCTCCCTGGGTGTTTTATCATATCTTCTCATACTAATAGTAAGTATTTTAGATTAAACTTCAGTATTACTTGGGGAAATTTGCCATGTAGCAAAACTTACTTTATTCAATACATATATATATTACTGAGTATTGAGAGTTATTTATCCAAGCAGTTCTTGCAAGTCATATTTCAGTGATGCACAAATTTAATCTTTGCATATTGAAACAAGTCATTTTTCAAAGTGATTTTATTTTAGAGTTTCCTCTAGGCAGACTAAAATGGGACATTACCTGACAATACCATTACATATTTCTTTTCTGTGCTAATACTAACTTGTTTAGTTTTTTTTTTATGTTTGTTGCTGAGAACTTCACAATTGTTTTCTAGACTTGGAATGTCATTACAGTTCTTTGAGATGATTCCAAACACTCTGCTACAAAGTGCAAAGTTTGGAAAGGGAAGAATAGCTTGATATAGCCCAGTCAAAATCCATGCTATGAGGACAGCATGAGCAACAAAAATATATTTAATGGCTGGGGAAAAAAAAATGCACGTTGCTAAGCAAAAAAATAAAAGTAGTCAAATTCTGTAGTGGGAGCAAAGTTTAAAAGAATTAGTGAAATGACAGTAAAGCGAGATGCACACATAACAAACAATATGCCGTGTCTGCATACATGATTCACATCTACAACAATGGAAATTACATACTCAAATGACAATATTATTCATATAAATAAAATAAGAAAAAACACATTTACCCTTAAAAATAAGACACATGATGTGTTCATCTCAAGAATTAGGCTTACACTAGTTTTTTTACAGTTTAGCTTCTTGGAGGAGACACTTGAAATTTTATTTTACCCAAAAAAAATACCAAAACTGCAATTTGTGTACAAGAAGCCCTATGGCCAGTATGGTACGCCCCATGGATCATGAGCCTGGCTGAGTGGTTAGATCTGAATGGGATCAAATAGTTTGGCCTTCCTATTAAACCAATGATCTTCCCTACTTACCAGCATTTGGTATAAAATCCATTAAGCAAATTGATGTTCAGAGTCAGTGAACGATAAAAGAAATATCACAGTTTTAATCAGGGTTTGAAATCTTATTTCCTTGTTTCTTTCCAGGATTGCCTTTAGTATAATTATTGTCTTTCTGTATTTATTGTGTCCTATACTACAAGCCATGAGCCTTGTGTTATCCTGTTTACTGCATGTTGTACAGGTCAGGGGAATTGGGCATCAATTAATTATAAATATGTAACTGGTCAACAAAGAAATCCAATCTATTTAAAGGATCACTATAGAGTTAGAAATACGCTGTAGTATTAGGCATGCCTAACATTAGTGGCCTCCATCTTTATTTAGAACCAGCTAAATCTAAATAAAAACTGGAATAAAGGGTATTCATGTAATACATTTTATTTCCGCGCCAAAATTGAGTCCCTGAAGCTGCTCGTTCTGCCTCCTAAGACGTCAGGTTAATGTTTATAAAAGGCGATCCAATCCTCGTAAAGGAAAATTGGGAACAAAAAGCTTATGAGCGGCCAGCACAGCACTCCAATTGGTTAGATGTAATTACAGAGTTTGACTCGGTTCTCACAGAGGATGGGCCCCTGATAGCTTTCAGGAAGACAGCCACTAGAGGCGTATTTAACCATGCAATGCAAGCAATGCCATATCTACTAAATAGCAATGTGTTACATTGCAAGATTTAAACTGAAGGACACCCAGAGATGATGTAGTATGGGTGCTTCAGTGGTCCATTATAGGTAGGTCTGGCTCTTGCTAAACAATTCTATTTCTCACATAATAAACACACTGTAATGTTGATTCGAGACATACTGCACAGCCCACTAACCACATAGAATTTTTTTTATGTCATACAAGTAGCTAGAATGGTGACTGAGTATAACCCAGACCAGAATCTGTTTTCTGAGTCTGCATTTGCCTAACGGGAGAAAATAAAATTCAAAGATGGCTAGTTTGGACCCTCAATGAAAGGGTTGTATGTTGTTACTGGACTCTAGACAACAAAGTGTTAGAATAAAAATGGAATTCAGCAATTCGAACATTTTACGCACAAATGGCAAAGCACTGGCCACATAACTGTGGTATAATGGAAATTGCCAGCCAGTGACATCATTATTCGTGGACTACTGCAACATCTCACAGCCAACTGTTACAAAGTAACATATATAGGTGTATGCCTGAAGTTGTGGGAGGGATTTAAGGCCTATATAACCCAGTAAACCCCTTGCTTACCTGTCTTCGTCGATTCCGAAAATTCCCGCCTTCGCTTCCGGTTCACGCAGACCTCTGATGTAATTTTCCGCGACGCGCCTAAACCATGGTCAGGAACTCCCACGCGAAGATTCGTGAGTATAACACATGAACGGGACCCAGTCGGCAGTTTCTACCTCAACTGTAAGTCTTCTCAATACGAACATAGGCTCATTCGTGTAAACTTCCTTTAGTGCAATTAGTCATCTGGCTAAGATAACGTTCGTAAGAAACCAATTTCAATAGTCGGGAAGCGTTCGGATAAATCCACCTCGGCAATCTAATTCTAATACCAGCTCTATTCTTATGTGTCATTCGTTTAAACCTGTACTCTGTTCGGCTAAATCTTTTCGTATTAAATAGCTACAGTTCACATATACCAGTTCTCAAGTTACAAGCATATTTGCATTCATTTTACAATACGTGTGGAACTCTGATACAGTCATGGAACTACTGTTTTAAAAGCAACAAAATATTGAGTTATAGCAAATAAAGATCACAAAAAACATTTAGATTCTTTGTTTCTTTTTAACAAACAATTGTTTAGTGTATTAGTAAAAGACTATCTCTTTTTCTTAAGGGCCTATCTAAGATTTTACGCAGTATTGATATGTGGCTCAAACATGTTTATTTTCTGCATTTTTGTTTTTTAAACCTGTATATCTACTTTCAAGTTGTTGCTAACGTATTAAGTCATGAGGTTTAGCTGGTGAAATTACTCTCCTTTCGTTTCTAGGAATAAAAAACTTGCGGAATACTTTGCTTTCAATTATGCTGAGTTACACAGGTACGGTTCGGTTAGTAATAATCCCTTTCATTTAAGATTTTTTTTTCCCCTTCTTCCTTTCTTTCTTCACTCCTCTAAACTAATAAACATAGTTAAACAGCAGGTTATAAGTATTCAGAACTAGAGCCAAGTCACCAAATCGTATTAATATAGGCACAATTTAGTCACAAACTTTCTACATTTAATAAGTTTAAACATAAAAAAAAACGAATCAGACTGCTACCTATTTGTTGTTTCTCTTCTCTTTCTCTCCTCCCTTCTCCTGCGTCCATTCTCTGCAAATTGGGGGCATCAGCCTGAGTAAAGCCGCCGGTTAATACAGACACAAATAGCTCCTTAGGTCATTTCAAGTACTCGTCACAAATTCACGTATAGGTAACGATAACGAGCATTTCAAGCAATATTTTAAAAATACATTGATGAACGCATAACACCTCGGGGCTTGAGACTCATGAAACTACCCACTTCAGATCAGGATGATCTAGAATTTATGAATGAGTGGAATAGTAAATTAGAAACCTGTACATTCGGCCTCATGGATACTCTAATTAAGAAAAAAAGTAAAAAATTATCTAATTTAGATATGGAAATTAACGAACTTAGGGAAAAACTCATGCCCTATACAGAGAGCAACGTATATCAACAGAATTCAGTCCTGATTCAAAGTAAAATCGAAAAAATAGAAACAGATACAAAACATATTAAAGTTAAGAAATATATAAGAGACAAACAAGATTATGCTAATCGACAAGTTAGGACATACCATCTTAATAAAAGATACACGTCAGAAAATCCATCCTTAAATAAGAGAACAGATTCACATCAATACCAGAGACCAACCACACACAATACACGGTATGGATCTTCCTACACCACTAAAAACCGCTTTTCTATCTCACACAAAACTCTACACCATTCCCCTTATAAACCTAAATCTCATTATAGAAATTTCAGTTCCAATTATGCACCCTCATCTTCATATCACCAACCAGCATTATATAAATCACGTAGAGCTTCTTACAACACATCTACATATCAAGATCCCCGACCAAATTATTACAATGCACGTAGTCCCGATACCTACAAACACTCACCAAAAAGCCACAGACCCACTAACTATTACAAAAATCACTCTGAGACCCCCATCTCACACACTAATAGATATCAATTACTATCTATTGATTCTGAAGTAGAAAATGATGACCATTTTTTAGAGATTCAGACTCACTCGAACACTTTTGTAAATACACCGTAGCCAACAAGGGCCAAGAAAAGAAACCTAAGCCCAGAGGCAAACGAAGTGGCAGAAGACAACAAAAAAGAGAGATGAGAAAGACAATAATTGCCCCAAAAATGTCAGACGCCGGTATTTTTAATTTATCACAAAAAGTTTTAAGTGCAGCACAGGTTTCAGTTTTAAGTAAAGGGCTAAAATATGCTCCGACTAATTCTTTTAAACCATTTGAAGCATTTTTAGACGTTAACAAATTTGTAAGAAAAGCTACATTAAAAAGATTTTTTAAAACACAAAACTCAGAAACTAACCCTCTCCTTCTCTCTCCTCCATTCCTACTGATCAGCCTACATATATTAATACTGATCTCAAACCTAAATCAACTTTTTACCCTTACCATTTTAAATCAGCCCCTCTCGTAATGTTTGAAAAGTCAGTACTTAGAGATTTTAATAGAATCAGACATAATAAATATGACACTAACAACCTAAATACATCAGAAAAAAATAGCTATAAAACAACTCCAAGAAGATAAAGACATTGTCATTAAACCTGCCAACAAAGGCGGTGGTTTGGTTATTCAATCCAGTACTATGTATATTCAAGAAGCATATAAACAACTTAATGATATTGCTGTATATGAAAAATTACCTAAAGACCCAACCCTTTGTATACAACAAAAATTAACTACCTTTTTACAAAAAGGACTTGATAAAAATATTTTAAATAAAAAAGAATTTGATTACTTATTTATTAAAAGTCCAAAAATTCCTGTAATTTACTTCCTTCCAAAAATACACAAAAATGCTGAACACCCCCCCGGCAGACCTATAGTATCTGGAATCAATTCTCCCTTATGTAATTTATCCCAATACATTGATACCTTACTACAACCATCAGTAAAACATATGAAGTCTTATCTGAAGGATTCAATGACACTATTTGGGCAGACTAGATGGGCCGAATGGTTCTTATCTGCCGTCACATTCTATTAAGGTTTTTAAATGGATTTTATTGGGAACCAGATTTTATACTTGTTACTTGTGATGTCACCTCTTTATATACTATCATTCCACACCAACTTGGATGCAAGGCTGTTCGCACTATATTATCAAACGAAAAGAGAATCCCAGAAACCCAGATTGATTTTATTGTGGAAGGTATTGACATTATTTTAACTAATAACTATTTCTGTTTTTTTGATTCCTTTTATCTCCAAAAGAGAGGGACAGCCATGGGGACCAGGTTTGCCCCCAGTTATGCCAACCTCTTTATGGCAGACTGGGAATCCAGTGCCATCTGGGGACAGCATGCCTGGGTGCATAGTCTGGTCTCCTATTTCAGATACATTGATGATCTGTTTTTTATATGGAAAGGCTCGGAGGACTCCCTTAATTCTTTTATATCATATCTTAATTTTAACAATAGAGGGATTGTTTTAACTTGTGAATATAGTAAAGAATCTATCAACTTTTTAGATTTAAAAATTTTTATTAAAGAAGGAATAGTACACACAAAAACATTTTTTAAAAAGTATGCACCAATACAGCTATTGACCAGACTAGCTGCCATTGTAAGCCTTGGTTAGAAAGTGCACCTAAGAGTCAATTCTTACGAATACGTCGAAATTGCTCTCACATGATTTTAATGAACAATCGTTGTTTTTAAAAAAACAATTTACAGAAAAAAATTATTCTCCTACTCAATTGAGTAATACTATAGATATAGTGAGAAACAAATCTAGAGAAAGCCTTTTAACTAAAAAGGACAAAAATACTTTAGAAGCCCCTACCCTCCCAATAATTTTGAATTACAATAATAAGATTGGTTTTATTAAAAAAAACTATTAAAAAACATTGGCACCTTCTGAGACAAGATGATCTCCTTAAAGATATCTTACCAATACAACCTAAAATTGTCTTTAGAGGTGCACCTAATTTTAGATCTATTTTAACTAATAATTATACTAGAGAAACCAAAAATACAGGCCACACCTTTTTAGATGGAACTACAGGTTTTTACAAATGTAGACGTTGTATTGTGTGTAAAAGCACCGACCCTTCCATACATTCTAAAGTTATTAATTTTAAATCTAATATAACCAAAAAAAGCTATACTATAAAAGACTTTATTAGCTGTACTACCACTAATGTCATCTACCTATTGGAGTGCCCATGTGGCCTCCAATATATCATATATGTAATTCTATCTTTTATTTAATACTCAATTGTAAACTTCAAATTTAAATGTGCAAGGCATTGTTTTGATTGGTTAATGATGCTATTTTGGCGCCATTTTTGAAATTTCAATGTACCTATAAATACCTTTTACCTGCCAGGCTTTAATGTTATTCCATTTTGATAAAACCCTAGTGGTGAAACGCGCTAATGGTTTTAAATATTGTGTAATTAAAATAATAAATATATTTTGGCTAGATTTTAGTGCCATTACCTTATTACACACTATTTTATGTTCCTGGCATTTTAATCATCTTTTAACTTCTATCCTAAGGTGGGGATTATACCACCAACGCTATTATTGAAGTGCAGTGTCATCTGCACTCCATTTGTGAGTATATTTTATTTTATTTTATCCTATATTATGTCACATCATCAGAGAGCACTATTTGCTGTTTTTATTCACAAGCACCCACATATCCTACAAGTGGGGATAATTCCGCCGTATGCCTGTTATACTTGAGCTGGCTATAGCTCATTTAAATGTGAGTGTTTAATTTATATTTTAAATTTATTTATCACTTATTCCATACACTCTGCACGATTGGTCCTCTCTTTTTGTGTCTTCCATGTCATGAGACAGTTTGGACTACTAGAGACATAGAAGATACACTACCAGCAAATATACTGACCGAGTCTACCGTACCCCAGATATTTTATTGGACTTTTTTATTGTTAATATATATTTTTATTGACCATATATATTTTATTGTACTCTTTTATCTTGGCGCAGCCTTTCTTTCTCCTTGTTGTACCTGTAAACATAGAGGGTGAGAGGGTTACCCTTTGTTAGGTTGCAGCCTACACATTGTATTATTAGCGCTGACCTACCCCTTTTTTATATTTCAAGCAATACGTTCAGTCTCGCATTTTATTGTCCCTTCCAGTTTAGACGTGGCTGGCTGTCAGGGTCTTAGAAGCCCAATAGCGGTAGTCTCCTCCCGGCTTCTTCACCTTAGGTTAGTGGTCCCGCGAGGCCAACACCCATCCTCAATTCAGAGGTACTACGCCCCTCGGGCCAAATCATAGTTAGCCGCCTCGCAAGTGGTATAGAGAGGGCCTCACCTGTCACCCCCATTCTATCTTATGCTTACTACTCACCGAGAGGCCAACACCCCACCACAACATTCGGTGGCCACGAAATCCCCTTGCGCCAAATCATAGGTAGAGCCTCTCAAGCCGCTTGGCAACTAGCAGGGCCTCACCAGTCACCAAACTAGTGCAATTGCTTCGCCACGGAGCGGCACTGGTTAGTCAGCCAGCGCACATAAAATTTTTATTTTTTTTAAATTCCCTAACCTGAATGTTTCCTCTCACGCCCATAGCATGTCTAGCGCTTCAATACGAGACGATGAGCTATCACTTGCCAGCACCCCATCCAGGTCTAGTGCTCAGCCAAGACAATCCATTAAGACATCCAGCTACAGATCCTGGACTGTTCCAAAAATTACAGCCGAACTGAATAGAAGAAACATTCCCTTTCCGGCTACAGCCAGGAAAGCTGAATGTTTCCGTTTACTAAACACCCAAAATGCTGAGGAAACGCCGTGCCCTAGTTCTGAATGTACAATACAAAACAGTTTGGCAGAACTACGGAGTATGATGACCTCTTTGGTAGCTTCTGTAGCTACTATAAACAACAGGTTAGATAACCTGGAAGCCACCAGTCAAACTAGCATTCCAGAAGTACAAAATCCTCCAGGACAACTCGAAACAAGCTCAGGAGGTAACTCCACTCCTATTCCTGCCAAAAGATCGAATATTATTAACCCAGTACATCTGATTCCACAAAATCTAAAACGTGACATACTAGAAGGGAAAGATGTTAATCTAGCTTCCCTCCTCATTGCCTCACAGGATATAATCGAAAATAGGTCTTACAATTTTGACGGTATATCCATGGTAATGAAATCTAGAGATCTTAGGCTTAATAAAAAGCTAAATATTCCTGAATTTGTGCTAGCTTTTGGGCTATACAGGGATGTAATTTGCTCTTCCTTCCCACATCGTAGAGAAGAGCTGGATCTATATCTGCACAAGCTGGTGGAACTAGCTTACAAATATGGCGGTTACGCATTCTACGACTACCATAAGTCCTTTTCGGCCAGATCAGCTGCGTCACTGGCTCAGTACAACACTCCTACTGACTGGAGTCAGTTGGGCACAGAATTGTTCTGTAGACATTTCGAGGGGCTTAAAACACCAGCATGTGAAATATGTTCTTCAGCTTCTCATACAGCAAATTTTTGTCCTAGTAATATAGATGGTCCATCTACCACTATAGTGTTTCTTGGCAAAGAACAAGTTTGCAATAACTTCAATCCGAGGGGGTGTAGTTATAGCGCTTGTAGACTGCTCCAGGTTTGCTCGATCTGTTTTAGAGCACACACAAAAACTATGTGTCCAAACAAACTGTTCCCTAAGAAAGCAATGACCCCAATAAACGTACCCAATTTACAACGTTACTTGACTGAACATCTTTCTTCACAATTGGTTGACTTTCTCATTTCTGGTTTCACTAGAGGCTTTCATACAGGTTTAGTAGCACTCCCTTCAGGCATACTAGAATGCCCTAACCTACCGTCTGCGATAACAGACCCAGCCAGTCTAAGAGATCTGCTCAACAAAGAAGTAAAATACGGTTTTATGATAGGACCCTTCACCACACCACCATTCACTTCTTGGAGAACAAGCCCTCTAGGTATAGCCACGGGCAAATTCAATAACAAAAAGAGGTTAATAATCGATTTCTCAGCACCTCACTCTTCCACCTCCCCAAGTTTCAATTCCCTTATACCTTCAGAAGACTTCTCACTACAATATGCAAAAATAGACGATGCCATACAATCAATTGTCAATTTTGGTAAGGCAGCCTGGTTAAGCAAAACGGATATCACAAATGCTTTCAAACTTCTACCAATTAAGCAGTCACTCTGGCATCTACATGGTGTTAAGTGGGAAGAGAAATACTATTTTGCGACTAGGCTGACCTTTGGCTCCAAAAGCAGCCCCAAAATTTTCGACATAGACGCAGAAAACTTGAATTGGCTACTGCTCAACAAATCCAGGTGCCCAGTAGTAATCCACTACCTCGATGATTTTCTTTATGTTGAGCCTCATCACTACACACCACACTGTCTGAAAAATGCACTCTCCCTATTTAAAGAATTAGGAGTCCCGGTGGCACCAAATAAGACAGAAGGTCCCTGTACAGAAATAACTTTCCTAGATATCACACTCAATTCAGTAACTATGCAAGATAGCCTTCCTCAAGTCAAAGAAGACAGGATCCTAACTCACATCCACACCTGCACCAATCACGGGTCCTGCACCAGGAAAGAATTACAGTCACTTTTGGGTTCTCTTAACTTCGCCATGAGAATTATTCCTCAAGGCAGAGCTTTCATCTCTAGGTTACTTTCTCTTCTACACGGCCTCCCTGACGACGACACTAAGATTAATCTAGACGATCCGGCAAGGGCTGACCTAAAAATGTGGCATCTATTTTTATCCTCATGGAATGGTAGGTCACTGTTCATTCCCCCCATCTCTGACAAATCCCCGGTTATCTGAACAGACACTGCAGCTACCATCGGGTACGCTGCGATATTCGGGGATGAATGGGTCTATGACAGCTGGCCACCCAAAACAGCTACCTAGAAAAATTTGACAAAACCTCAGCTTTGTTCGAGATCTTCCCAATAGTGGCAGCAGCACACATTTGGGGAGAAAATTGGAGGGGTAAAGCAGTTAGGTGTTTTTCTGACAACTTAGCAACTTGTAACATAATTAACAAAGGCCGCTCTCAATCCCTGTCAGTTATGAATCTAGTAAGGAAACTTACATGGTTGGCAGCAAATTTGCAGTTTTACATTTGTTGTATTCATGTTCCAGGCATTTTCAATAACGCAGCTGACGCTTTGTCACGTTTTAATTTACAGGAATTTTTCAGACTGCACCCTACAGCGAACAACCGACTCTTGTTTATCAAAACTACACTCACTTTAAGTATACGCCCCTTTCATAATCCCGTACACAAATGGAAGGCGAATGCCTGAAGTTGTAGGAGGGATTTTAGGCCTATATAACCCAGTAAACCCCTTGCTTACCTGTCTTCGTCAATTCCGGGAATTCCCCTCCCACCACACCCTCTTTTTATATCAATATATCCGGATGGGCCCTCTTTTTTACAGATCTAGCCTCTCGTCGGTTTCGGCACACCTCAACCGACTCTTGTTTATCAAAACTACACTCACTTTAAGTGTATGCCCCCTTTCATAATCCCGTACACAAACATTAAAAGAAGGCCCACATCATACCATTGTTTTTGCCATTGAATGGAGGGGTTCTTGGCCCAGAACATGGTAAACCAAATTGCTAATTTAAGCAGAAATAAAAGAAAACCACAAACTGTATGTTCCACCTGATAATACATGTTACTTTTTGGATATGTTAGGTGCTCAGATCCAGGCTATCCGGGGATGTGTAGACTGTTGGGGTTCCTATGTGTGAAATATATGTTTTTATGATTTTTCCTATTTATTACTGTTTTTTCACAATGACAATGCATTTTGTGGACATTCTGTGGGCGTGATTTGGGGAGTGTCTGATGCACCAGATTCTGTAAAAAATATGAGCCGTTTGGCTGGGAATAAACAGTTCTTCATCATCCTTCACTAAGCCTCGGCTCGTGTTTGGGTGACAGTGCGGTTACCCTTTCGGCAATACCTATAATCACTGGCAGCTATAATCACTTTGGAGCTATCACAGCTGGAAAGGGGTGACCACAGGCGGTAGAAACCCATCTTCAGGAGGGTATACCTCACACTCACTTTCCCCATAGAGATTCATTTAATGAAGCTCTATGTGGAGATTTTCATTGTCACACATGTGCATAAGCCCCCAACATTTCGATATGGGGAGGGACTGGAGACCAATATCAATAATGATTTCAACCATGGACGGAGCGCTGGCCACAGCAAGACTGTGAGACTGTGCGGTGTGGGCTAAAAGGAAAATAAAACTACTTTTTTTTAACGCTTACAGGGACATCAGGAATATAAATTTAATAACACTAAAATCTCAGAAATAAATAACATTACAATGCTTTCACCTTTTTACTTTAATGTTTAAAAAATGAAATACTTACATTAACACTACAAGACGATTCATTTGAGTTAGACAATATGGGTACTTTTTGAACGTTACTAATCTTTATGGAAAAAGTTGGAGAGCAGATAATTAATTGTTACTAGTGAAACGATACTTTATTTCTTAAATACAATGAGTTGCATCTATTATATTTCTTTAATATTTTCCATAAACTTATGAATCGGGAGAAGAATGTCCACTCAGTTACAAGAACCAGCTAAACCTCAACGGCAATAGATACTGAAGTCCAAATCCTAATTATCAATGAAACGTTTACACCAACATACAAAGCTGAAATAGTAGCCAGCTTTCCCAATCAATTATCTTGAATTCCATTCCCTTCCATTTTTTTTTTAAACTTTACTTTGCCGTTGCTTCCAGTAAAGTAGTAAAATTGTCATACTCATACACATTCATGGAATGATATTGCGGAAAGTAAATTTCACAATGAAAGCCCATGAAGCAACTGTATTTGGAGTCTAGTCCTATAAGAGATCACTGCCGCTTTAAACATAAAACAAATCACACATTTTTGGGTGTTTAGCATACTCTACAGACATTTACACTTCTGTAAAAACTTTCAGACACTGACTTGTTTTAATACAATATCCCTACGCTTGGGATAGGGCAGCGAGGATGATTTAGTAAGCTAGAAACTGGGTGGGGTACACCGCAAAAGCCTAAACAGAATACAGATGAAATGAACTATTTGTAAAAGATGGTTTGTTAGTGAAACAACTTAACATATGACTGGACCGTTTCTGTGCCAAGCCAAATATTCACATTAAACATTGCACTTGGACAATGTTCAAAAAGAGAAAAAGTACATAAAGAAGGATTTTGCCAAAATTGCATCAGGCATCCATTGTGGATAGAGGAAATGATTTTACTTAAGACAGCTGTGACATCAAAGAGGTTTGTTTCAAAATAAATTGTGGGGAAGGTTTCTCTCTCCAGTCGAGTTTGCAAAGTTCAGCCAAGTCGGTACAAAGGAATCTACTCAGGACAATAATGATTAAAGTCAAATAGTTCAGCTAGAAATTATGCCCAGTTATGTCTGTACATTTAAAGCCACAGTAACTCATCAAAACTATCTAGACTTGTCAGACTTCTCCTGCACGGCAGCCCAATAGGGGAAAGTCCCATAGCAAATGGTAGCCCAGATGGTAACTATGTCACTGATATAATTAGGGAGACATACAAAAAGTGTAAACCTCAAACCTAAAATGAGTGACTTTATAAAAAGCTGTACTGGTGTATTTTTATTTTTTTAATGGCCCCTTAATAGATCAGCAACAGTGTAATTTGGGTTACAGGGTATGTTATGGGTACCCCACCCCACATGTTTAGCTCATTATAATCTTGATTAATCAAGTTGAATAATAGTTATACAATCTATAGAATTTCCTCCTGTCCATAAATATTCACCACCAATAACCTGGTTTTGCTGCACAATATACAAAAAAATCATGAATTGAAATGAACATTTCCTTCCCAGTATACTTGTGCTCCTTAAAGAGACAGTAAAATCCAAACACATTTGTCCATGATTTCATTAATAAAATGTATAATTAAAAGAACAATCTAGGCATTCTAATTCTTTTGAGGTAGTCGTGGTGTCTGTAGTCCCCTGGTGCTGAGCCCAAATTCAGTGTTAAACCATTTTTGAATGGTTTAACACTGAATGAGGGCCTTCAGCAGTCCACAACCCAATCTGATAATGTATGGCTAAGAAGACATTTCGACATACTTTAGCCATAACACCTCATGCCAGCAATGTGTGGCACAGGCAGGCTGAGAGTCATTAACTAACATTCTGAGTTTATCACAGCTGCATGTAGCTTGAGATAATGTAGAAGCATCAGCTGAGCTGCAAAACATACTAGGTTTCAGATGCCTCCTCACTCAGTGTGAAACTATTCAAGAAACATTTAAAATTGAAAAGTAGGATGGTGCCAAGGAAAATGAAGTGAAGTAGATTTTGAGGGACTTCTTAAATGATTAAAGACTAATAGAGAATCTGATAGGGGTAGGCAGTTTTTACAAAGGAAATGAGGCATCGCAAGAAGTCCTGCAAGCGTGAATTAGCAGTAAGTGTGCGAGCAGCGTACAGGAGAAGGTCACCGGCAGAGCGGAGGGATTGAGAAGGGGCATATCTATAAATCGGTGAAAACATGTAACAAGAGTTAGAGTTGTTTAAAACTTTATAGGTGAAGGTTAGTATTTTGAATTGATTCATGTAGGGTACAGGAAGTCAATGTAAGCACTGACAGGGGGTGAGTTGTGAGAGGAGCGACAGGAGTGAAAAATGAGCCTAGCGGCAGCATTCATTACAGCTTTCTTAAGTTTGCACTCAGGACTCAGAGCTACCAAGTCTTGCAGCCAAAGCCTTATGCAGAGCCTGTGCGCCAAACAATAGCATATATACGTTTAACTGCTTAACCCAACCATTAGACATTGCATTGGCACTGACGTGCAAACCAGCAACACCAGAGTTGAAAGAACACTGAGTTTACTGAGAAATCTCTGGACGGACAGAGAGATTACATAATGAAAATTACACGGAGGAAAAATCTGGTTCATCTGGAACAATTCACCCAAAAATAAAGTTGCTTGGAAGATTACATTTTGTACAAGCAGCGGTTCAAGACGTTTAAATTTAATCGAGGAAATTAGACAGTGAACTGCAACATTTACACATATATATATAGACATTAATCACAGGAATCAAGAGAGAAAAATCCTGTCCATTCCAGGAGGAATTGAAGAACTCGTACATGTGATCACTATTCCATTTCGTTTAATTTAGTGTTTACATCAGATTAGCCTCCCTCAGTCCTCCATTATGCCTGGTTGAATTGGAATTGCCCCAGGAAACCTCTGTGTACTTATAGAACGGCTGGGGCTGATGAGATTGCTAAACAAAAGTTGGAGTCTCTTGGTTTCTGATGAACTCTTTAAAAGCACCTTTTTCTTTAAACCCACTTTATTTGTGAAAATAATACCCAAAATTACAGGTAACGACATGCATGAATAAGTTGCAATTTACTTTTCAGCTTAAAGAACTTCCATCAACTCTCTGTGGCCCACTAAAAAAACGAAACAAAAAAAAACAACAGAAATGTTTTTTATTACCGGGTGCCTTTTAAATTAGGAGACACAGTTAATTTTAATCTCCGAGTTCAATGTCTTAGCATTAATCTCTGATACATTCCAGTCTATCGCAGAGCACACTGCCACACTGTGCCTCGCTGTGTTGCTTGGCAGTAGTCTGTGGTAGAGCAAAGGGTGAAGGTGAAAGCAGTGTGTTCTGTGGTATTGGCAGATACCCAACATGACTGCAGCAAGAGGAAATCTCAATGTGTTTCACAAGTTGATCTGGAGCCTAAAAAATTATTTCATGACTAGAACTGAGCCGATTTCCTCTTGCAGTATGCTAGGTCCTGCAAGCGATTCAGGATTTCTCAAAAGACTCATTGTTATAATTCCCTCTAACTATGTAACGCTTTGTTTCAAATGTATCACCTACACTTCTCTGAAAGGCAAATATCAACTGCTGAATACTGTACACCAAGCATGTCAAAAAAAGAGGCTAACACGGGCCAAATAAACAAGTTCATTTATGTCGGCCGCAAAAAAACACAAACTTAAATTTTCATAAAAACTTTAGTAATTTTGGTAAGTACAGTATAAATAAAAAACAGCATCCCCCTCTACTAAACCACAGCACCCGCCTCTACTAGATCCCAGTCCCCCTCTAGTAAATCCCAGTCCCCACCCCATATGCTAAATCCCAGCCCCCCCACCCCCACTCTACTAAATCCCAGAACCACACACACACATTTACACATTCTTGCACATACTCACATCATTGTATTTATCCCTGGGGTCCAGTGGGGATCTTCTATCTGGAGATCTCCCTCCATGACGTCATATTCCGGCACCCAGCATCACTACAGACTGCGCTCAAGGGAGCAGTGAAGAGCAGGAAGACTGAGCTCCTCCAGCAACCTCTCCAAGTCCCGGCCGGGTAAATTTTAGCAGAGTAGGCACCTGCAATGTGGAGAAAGCACAACATGTACTCACGCTGGGCCACAAAGATGCCCATTGTGAGTTTGACATGCTTGCTGTACACACAGCTGAGCTATTACTGATTAGAAATACATTCTCTTACATAAATAATCTTTTGATCTAGAGAACTGTGTTCTTTTTACTGCTGCATTGTCAATAAATATACTTTTATTTAAAGGGAAACTCCAGGCACCAAGGTTGTTATGGTGCGAGGCAATCCCCAGGTGCTAGCTTCCTTAAGGGGTTAAACTGTTAACGAACGAATGTTCAAACCGACTCTGTGGATTTAGCCATGAATATCCACTACATTCCGAGGCTTGAATCAGGAAGTCTCAGACAGGGTTGCTGCTGATAGCTGGGAGTGTCAGCTGCCAATCTATTGACACCTCTCTCCGAAGCTTCCTGATTCAAGCCTGCAGAGGGACTGGCTGGGCTGTCAGGCAGTCCCCCAAAATGGAAATAAATGGGCGGGGTGATCATTAAACATGCCACAAATATATTTATATACTAAAAGAATGGAATTATTTATATACAATATCTATCATTTATTCTTAGTGTATTTTGATATCAATATATACATATTAATATCAAAATACACTCCAAATGACATTATCTCTATATATACAGAGAGAGAGAATCTAGAGTTGTTTTCCACTTGCCCATCAAGTTCTTAATGAAGGCTCTTATTGTCTTGTTAATCTTGTATAGAGCCAAGCATTCCAGTATCTATGTATGTGGCATTGTGTCATAGTCTTTCTTGTAATCAATCCAGGCCGTACACAGATTGGTCTGTCTGGTTTTAGAATCTCTTGTGACTGCTTGGTCTACCAGTAGTTGGTGTTTTGATCCTCTGGTGTTGTTTCCAATCTCCTTATGAGTATTGCTCATATATTGACTCATATGTCCATCGAGGATATGATGCCTGACAGGAGCATTCATGCAGCATTTTTAACTTCTTCATCCAGTAGGTGTGGGTTATGTCAGGTCCTGGGGCTCACCAACTCTTCATGTGTGCTACTCGCTGTTGGATATCTTCGACTGTGATGGTGACTGGTTCCTGTTCTGGCACCATGCAGGTCTAGTAGCCATTGGACCTCAGTGTTATGAGATGCCTCTTTCTCCTAGTACTGTTCATTTTTGATATTATTGGACAACATATTATTTTCTCTGATTCCTCTTCTGCAACTGTCACTTGTCTAATACTATCCTTACCTTTTTGTGTCACTATACCCCATTCCCTCTAGCATGTAAGCTCATTGAGCAGGGCCCTCAACCCCTCTGTTCCTGTGAATCCAACTTGTCTGGTTACAACTACATGTCTGTTCGTCCACCCATTGTAAAGCGCTGCGGAATTTGATAGCGCTATATAAATATCTTAATAATAATAATAATAATAATAATTTTGGAGACATGTAAATTAGGCCTAGAAATTCCATTTATCCAAATATTTGTTTGGCTTTTACAGAATAGGTACATTTTAAACAGTATACTATTTTATAATGAGGAATGGACCTACTCAACATTTCATATATTTAAATCGATCTGTAATTAAAGGACCACTATAGTGCCAGGAAAACATACTCGTTTTCCAGGCACTATAGTGCCCTGAGGGTGCCCCCACCCTCAGGGTCCCCCTCCCGCTGGGCTCTAGCGTCTTTCTCCAGCGTCGGGCAGGGAGCTCTCCTCCTCCTCTCCTCCTTTTCGGCTGAATGCGCATGGGCGGCAAGAGCCGCGCGCGCATTCAGCCAGTCTCATAGGAAAGCATTCACAATGCTTTCCTATGGACGCTGGTGTCTTCTCACTGTGAAACTCACAGTGAGAAGCACGCAAGCGCCTCTAGCAGCTGTCAATGAGACAGCCACTAGAGGCTGGATTAACCCATTTATAAACATAGCAGTTTCTCTGAAACTGCTATGTTTATAGAAAAAAGGGTTAACCCTAGATGGACCTGGCACCCAGACCACTTCATTAAGCTGAAGTGGTCTGGGTGCCTATAGTGGTCCTTTAATGTGCTACTTATTACTAAATCCGAGGTTTAGTTTCTTGCTTAAAGCATGCGTATAAATCCATGGGGAAGTTAAATATAGGATAAGGGGATTAAGAAACATCACATTTTTATTTATTTTTTCCTAAATCCACAGAAGCATCACTGAGAGTTCAACATCTAGGCTGCCTGTGCTAATTACTAGAATAATATCTGACAGGTTTTATCTCTGTTCCCGCATATGGCTTAAAATAACAACTTTTTTTACCGTGCTGCCGAATTTCCCTTGACCTTTGCGGTTTTAACACAAACACTACATCTCTGAAAAAACACCCTTGTGTCTCCTTATTAAATTGTGAAATAAGCTTTATTCCTACACTATAGTAAAAGTGTTGATATGATTATAAAATTATTACTGATTAATTGTATAACTAGGGGTCAACAACATATGGCATGTGTTCCATGAATGACACTCGAGGTGCCTTTAATGGCACTCAAGGCTGCCAGAGACAAATAGGCTCTGGCCTATCAGGGGTTGTAGAGGGACCTCAGATATCTGCTAGTGTAAACCGAGTTGTGATTGCAGGGGGTGAGGGACAATCCTCAATTTACACATTGCAGAACGTAGAGGAAGTGATCTCAGATCATTCTCCAAGCACTTGTGAATGGAAATCTACACTGGAGTAGAGCAGCCCATAGCAGCTATAGCAGCTCCTGCCCTTGACCTGTAATTGGCCAGCCCGATCCCCACTTTACCCCAGGGAAGATACTCAAATTACTCAAACACACAGTCCCATCAAACACAACACCACTGACAATTCACATACATTCACACAACCCCACAAGCCTGCTCTCATATGCAATACCAAAAGCAGCCCCACACATATACACACCAAACACACAATATGACATATCATCCACACACACAATTCAACAAGCAGCACCCAGTACACAGCCCACATTCATAGCTATCAAACACAATGCCACAAACTACTCATGGACTTATACAATGTAACAGCCCACATACACACAAATACTATGTTACAAAGTATGCAGCACCCATAATTAAAACAAGCAGAATATGGCAATGTAGACAACTCAATTTTAAAAAAAAAGGACCGTCATGCCAAGGGACTTTGAGATCTTGTTAATGCACAGTACTACTGAAAGGTTGCCAACCCCTAAACTAGGCTGTGACACAGAACAATGGGCAGTCAGAAAACAATACAAACATTTGACGGTACAATTAGTGAAATATGTTGGAACAAAATGACATAAGAACCTTGCTTGTACTTAGAATAAGTGGTAGTTGGTTAATCTAAACTAGAACGTTGCTCATATGTAGAATAAGTGGTAATTTCTTAATCTACTCTAGAACTGCCAAGCTTGAATTTTTTTAACTGCATTTATCACAATGCTTAGCCAGTCCTATGGCATTCATGGGAAACGTAGTCCCCATGAAACTTGTAACGGCTACCCAGGGTAGTGAGGGGTATCTGCCGTGGGCGACGTCCTTCCTCCGGGCAAGATGCTGGGCTGTAGGAGAGAGGTGAAGTCCCATCCGCTGGATCCCTGGAGCAGTAGAGAGGCAGAGCTCTGAAAAGGGCTAATGATTAAGCTGCAAATTCCCTTTCAACAACAAGACACAGCTACATTTTGAAAGGTGAAGAAGAACTGTCTTCAAAAAACTTTATTTTACTTGGGACTAGCCCATATGGTCATTACATTAACATTGCTGTGAAAACTCAATAAAATTACAAACAGTCAAATCATAGCAGGCAACATACAGTGACTTATTATAACACAATGTCATATTTTCAAAGAGGTGGGGGAGACAATAATTAACAGAAAATATCTCACGTGCCTGCAGAATTAGCAATATGCAAATCTACCCGAATATGCAAATGAACCAGTCTTGCTATTCAGGTAGTGCATATTGATGTTGCTACCAACAGAGGGCACTAGACAAGTTCCATCGCCAAATAAACAACTACTGAAGGCAAAACAACAAAAAAGAGTTCACATATATATATAAGCAGCCATTATACTGGTTAACTGGGGTGTTTTTGTTACACGTTTTGTTACACAACTGATTCACAGAGTTCAGCCATTACAAAATCTAATTTTCGGTCCAAGAAATAAATTTTTCTCTCACTGTAATTTTTCAAGGAACAGAAGCTGTGGTGATGGAAGCTGTATCTCTCGTGAGCAAGGCCGATCCTGAGGGAGTGTGGAACGCCAAGGGGTGCTTGGCTATAGGCTCTGCCTCCTCTTAATAGACCCCACTCCATCTGCCATCCTGCGACACTCACAAGGGACAGGGCCTAACAAGCGGAAGCTGGATCTACCTGGCGGGCAAGCATAGCGCTGAAATCCCCCTCTGTCTACATAGCACCTGGGCGGTCAAACCTCCCCCCCCCCCAGGATCGGCCCTGCTCTTGAGCTAAGTCCTGCAGTGCAGAACTATTTCTTTGGATGAGAGTGTCATCTTATAAAAGTCAGGCAATGAGCTAAGCCCTGCACTTGTATCAGCTATCTTAGAAATGGGGACAGGAAATTCTCCATACACAGTAAAGTAAAATTAATAACCGTTACATGTAACATCACTGTGCAAAATGTCATTCTAAGCACCAAATGGCTTTCTTCATTTCTACAGCATTTGGATTCTCCATACTTTCCATGTTTTGTTCATCAAGATCTAGATATATGGCAAAGAAAATATGGTGGATCCGGGAACACTGGCTCATCTATTGATGCAATGGTGCCCTTGTAATCCTAAAAAAATCTGAGGATGTCTCTGACTGACTGAGGTTCAATGGAGTTACCGGTCAATAGTAGCTAAAAAAAATAAGATTTTGACTACTAATGATTTATAAACTTGTGTATTGGTTTTCAAACGAATATCATCCAAAATTTAGGCGATTGGCAGGTTATCTGAATTCCTTACCTTTAAATAGTCATGTAAACAAATCCAGAAAAAATTAACTGGACAACGGACGAGCCATTTCACTCGATTCCTGATTCAGACTTCCATTGTTGGCACCAAAAAAAGAGATGATTAAGGGACAACCACTAAAAGTTAATTTTATTTCCAGATCAAGTCAGAAGTGGCCAACTAAGGAAAAACGGAGTAGCAGTATAAACAAAATCGATACAAATCTAGATTGAATAAATATATAACATGTAAATATATATGTTTTTTCCTGCTTCTAATTTTTTCCATCTGTCGATTACTGCTTCTCACTTTATTTGTGAACCAGCAGGAAAATGTGCCTATTTGTCTACTGCATCATATATATATATATATATTTTATGTATATATTTTGCTGTATACTGACTGGAGCATTTGCGCACCATTTTGATTCTACAGAACCTTTTACCCAAAAACGATCACATGGGCATAATTCATATAAACCGAAATAAGCTACGAACCTGAAATAAAAACTATTTTCGACAAATCCATTTGGCCAAACCAATCTTTTCTGCTGTGCACAAGTCTACTGATTTATTGAATTGCCACCCGACCAAAATTAATTTACATTTTAAAAGCAAAATCTAATACTTGAAGGATAAAATTGTCAGAACTCACGATGACTTTGCAAATGTGTGTTTTATTTAACAGCTTCTATACAAAGGACCTGCTTCCCGGAACACGTGACGCATTCTCCTGATCCTCGACCGAGGAATAAAGTATGCTCAGGACACTAATGGAAATATCTTAAAGGTTCTTTCAAGCATTTACTCTGAAATGTGATAGTTGGAGTACATTTTGCTGATTAATGCACTTTTTAGAAGCTGTGTTAATTAAGTAAGTGGTGAATTGTGGTGAACTGAAAATAAAATTGCAAAATCGAGCATAAAACATCCAAGGTGAAAAAAAAAACCTAAATTGAGGAGTTTTTCCACTGCTGCTATAAGGCTTTCCATTCACAACAATTTTTTGCTTAGTGAGTTACTTACTGCAGCCATAACGTTTACCTGAAATACCCTACGTAACTTGTTCAATTAGTCGTGAAACTTTCAGTAATTCAAAGTGAATTTCGAATTTTATGAATTTCAGACTGGTAGGGTGATCCTAGTCTATCCTTTAAAAGCTGCAACGTGGCCACCGAGTGAACCATTTAACATGACAGATGTTAAATTAAAGTTAAAGGAACAGCGTACACACAAAAAATGAAACAATAATACAGTTTTAAAAGTGTATTTTTGTTTTTTGTGTGAGCTCTGTTCCTTTAACTGTATTTTGTAATAGATTTTGGTCTGTACGGCAGCATCACTACTCAGAAATGCATATTCTGGATGTGTGTCCAATTCCCATTTTTTCTGTGTAGATTTGGAATCCAGACCAGATTCCTATTGAGCTGAGCCCCCCACCCATCCACTATGAGTGCCACTTCGGAGGTGACCACAGGAAAGTATAAATTGAGGAGTCTTTGGAAGCAGTTTAAGCTGTAAGTACTGCAAGTTAGCAGGTAAATCTCCCAAATTAAAATTAGTGTAGGACACACCAACATTGGGGTACTGTGACGTAGTGGTGGGCTCGGGGCCGGTGCAAGCATTTTTTCTGCCCTAGGCAAAAACAAATTTGCAGCCCCATTTGCTCCACCCAATCATGCAGACTAACACACACGCTCACTCAAGTAGACACACACTGACTAGATGCGTAACTAGAAAACACGGGGGCCCCGTCCGAAAATTGCCCAGACATACACACACATACAGACACACACACACACACACAGACATACAGACACACAGTCTGACATACATACACTCACATACAGACACACAGACAGACATACAGACACACACACACAGACAGACATACAGACAGACATACACACACATAAAGACACACAGACAGACAAACACACACTCACATACAGACAGACACACACACAGAGACGTACAAATACAGACAGACATACAGACATACACTCACATACAGACACACATATCTTTCCCTGGGGTCCAGTGGTAGCTCAGGCTGATGGGAGTCAGAGTTCCCACTCTGACTCCCTCTCCTTCCTCCCACGCAGCTCCCAGTGGTTGCTATAAGGAAGTGACTGGGGCAGTCACGTCCTCCCAGCCTCTGACATCAGCATAGAGGGCCTGGTTGTGCTGTTAAAGTGCTGACCGCCCCCCTCTGGAATTAGGGCCACCCGATGGGCCCTTTCACGTGTGGCCCAGTGAATTCACTGTGTGGGCCAGGGACGCATTATTCAGCTGGCGGTTCCCAAGGTCACAGGGGTCCATAGGGTGGCCGGGCCCCTTTAAATGATGGGCCCGGTCGCAGCTGTGACCCCTGCAACCGCGGTAGTTCCGCCACTGTCACTGACCCATGCAAACTGACACACACGCACAAACCCATGTAGACTGATGCACATTGACCCATATGCACACACTGATTCATGCAGACACACACACTGACCCTTGCAGACACACAGTGGCCCATGCAGACACAGACACTGACCCATACAGACACACAATAACCCATACAGACACACACAATAACCCATACAGACACACACAATGATCCATACAGACACACACTGACCAATACAGATACACACAATGACCCATACAGACACACAATGCCCCATACAGACACACACACTGACCAATACAGACACAAACACTGACCAATACAGACAGACATACACACACTGACCCATACAGACACACACACTGACCCATACAGACACACACAATGACCCATACAGACAAACACAATGAACCATACAGACACACACACTGACCCATACAGACACACACACTGATCCATACAGACACACACAATGACCCATACAGACAAACACAATGAACCATACAGACACACACTGACCCATACAGACACACACTGACCCTTACAGACACACATAATGACCCATACAGACACACACACTGACCAATACAGACACACACACTGACCCATACAGACACACACTGACCCTTACAGACACACATAATGACCCATACAGACACACATACTGACCCATACAGACACACACTGACCCATACAGACAGGCACACTGACCCATACAGACACACAATAACCCATACAGACACACACAATGACCCATACATACACACACAATGACCCATACAGACACACACTGACCAATACAGATACACACAATGACCAATACAGACACACACACTGACCAATACAGACACACACACTGACCAATACAGACAGACATACACACACTGACACATACAGACACACACACTGACCCATACAGACACACACTGACCCATACAGACACACACACTGACCTTTACAGACAAACGCAATGAACCATACAGACACACACACTGACCCATACAGACAAACACAATGAACCATACAGACACACACACTGACCTGTACAGACAGACATACACATACTGACCCATACAGACACACACTGACCCATACAGACCCCTACAATGACCCATACAAACAAACACAATGAACCATACAGACACACACACTGACCCATACAGACACACACTGACCCTTACAGACACACATAATGACCCATACAGACAGGCACAATGACCCACACAGACAGACATTACACACATTACCCCCCTAAGCAGCACCCTAGGTGGCCGCCTAATTTGCCTATAGGAAGTGCTGGCCCTCGGTGGGCTTTACACAATATGGCCATATGGTGGAAATGAATCCCCATATTTGTTTGCCAAAATAACTTATTTCAAATAGCCTTGTAAATGTTAAAACTATTTTTGTTTTCGTCTGTGCACTGTTCCTTTAACTATATTTTATACTATTGTAATGGGCAGGCACTCATTCTATGATAATTTCAGGAACATATTACTGGATACACAATTGAGTTGAGTTGGTTAGACAATTGTATGCATGACTTCCTCTATAAAGTACAAAATTCTCTATTTTTTAAGCATATAAATGTGTGTGTGTGTGTGTGTGTGTGTGTATATTGCATTGTTTTTTTTCTTTTGGATGTGAGACAGTAAAAATAAATAAAATAAATAAATAGTATTTTACCAGTCAAATTCGGTTCACATTCCGTCAAAAATAATAGCATTTAGTTACTTTTGAGCATTCTGTTGCAAAATGTAAGAGTTGATACCTGGTTTATATACTTATTTATTTTTCGATGTATTTATTTATTGGCTTGAGTGGCTGTACTGTAACCATCAATTATCTATTTATGTTTTTACTCCGTCTGGTTCAGTTTATTCGTAATTTGGTTATTTGGCGGTTTGGATTTATGGAATTCGAATGACCCGCCAGTGGCCCAAAATGTGGACCTAAATGCAAATTTCAAATTCTATTCTGAATAAATGATCTCAGCACTGAGCATGTGCCACTAAAAATGAGTACTAAAAAGCCACATTCAACATAAAAAAAAAAAAAAAAATGGGTAGAAAATCTCTAGGCAGTTTGTATAATAAAAGTTTTTTCAACCTATTGTAGACAATAATAAATTTTACGATATTTGTCCGAATAAATTCCTGGGATTAATTGACAAATCAGTTCTTTTATGAAAAGGATTTTAACTTGGACGATTTGCTTAGATTATGAACACAAAAAAAAATTTCTCAATTGATTTGTCTGACGATTACCATTACTGAGTTTTTGCACTTCTAATTTTCTCTTATGTACAGGGCTCCTAATTCTTTTTGCTTTAGATTATATTTAATCAGTAAATATGGGATTATGTAGAATTTACAAGGCACTTACAAATTTTACCGCACAATAACTGAACAGGAAGCGTGGCAGAAAATTATTCAGTTCGGCTACTTTGTCCCAGAATTAGCAATGTGTGAATTTTATGCAATTCTACCTTTAACAAATAATTCTAAACATAGGTTTTATCTATTTACAGATTGTATACATTCCTTCTCCAGGTTGTGATAAAACTACAATTTTTTTTTTAGCAATTTAACAAGATTTTAAATATTATAACATATATGACCATCTATAGAGCTGACAAATATTGCATTTAGAAATTCATTAAATTAAATATATCACACAGCAATAGGTCTTACACGCCTGAATAAATACTACCAACATAGGTTTATATTGTTGCATCTTTCAGCGATGAGGGATTATTATTATAATCTGCATTCAGTTCTACAAAACAGATTAACTACACGCAACATTGTTAAAGCAAATTGCTAAACACTTAACTTCGTGTAACATCAGATCTAACACACAAGTCATCATGTGTTGAGTGTTTATGGCAGAAGATAAGTGTGCTGACGGGAAAACCTCAGCTGGGCTTTACCTAAACACAACAGGTGGGAGCAATCAGTGTTATCAGAAGGTGGCCTGACCTCACATGACTTTGGATTTAGAAACCCAAAACATCTGATACTTTTCCCTGGAGAATTCAGAGGAAGAGTAAATTATTCAATCTGCCATGACTAACCATAGCCGTAGATATGTAGGAGTGCTCATCGTTTTAACCCCCGAGTGTCTGAGGTAGAGTTAAAGATCCGCCATATTCACATAATATTTATATGGAGAATAAATACATAATATTTTACGGAGAAAACATGAAAATAGTTGCAATACTATGCACATTTGTTATGCTACATATTAAATATTTTTTTTAAGGACCCCTCCTTGATTAAAGGGACACTTCAGGCACCTAGACCACTTCTGCCCATTGAAGTGCTCTGGGTGCCAACTCCCATCACCCTTAACCCTGAAGGTGTAATTATTGCAGTTTTTATAAACTGCAATAATTACCTTGCAGGGTTAAGTCCTCCTCTAGTTGCTGTCTATCAGACAGCCACTAGAGGTAGTTCCGTGTTCTGAGAAAACAAAAATGGTTTAAATGACACTGGACGTCCTCACGCTATGCATGAGGACCTCCATCGTCGCCAGAATCCCCAACAGAAAGCATTGAATAATGCCGCGCATACGCATTAGGTCTCCCCTGCCAACGTCAGCGGAGGAGGGGCGTGGGTGAAGCCTGACCCAGCGCCGAGGGATATCAGCGCTGGATTCAGGTAAGTCACTGAAGGGGTTTTAACCTTCATGGGATGGGATGGGATGGGATGGGGGGTGGGAGGGAGGGAGAGGGGCACTGCAGGGTCCTGCAGTGCCAGAAAAACAGATATGTTTTCCTGGCACTGGAGAGTCCCTTTAAATAATTTCTCTCTTGCAGCAGCATATCATCTTGTATAAGTGGTTACAGAGTCTACTTCCTACAGTGTTCCTTTAATAAGGAGGGATACCAAGTATTATACTTTTCATATGCGACACAACATTAGGCTTATGCATTTGGTTTCAAATTAATTATGGTTGGTCTGAATTTTGGGGGATTGGTCGTTCAAATGTTGTTAACCTAAAAAAATGGCATATAGATGAATCATGGCTCAAACAAAACAGGCAAGGAATAAACAGGTTTTGTTTTTTTGGGAATTTGGAGGTCGGCCTGTGGCGCCAAAAAAAAACCCAACAACATGATTTGGGACAACCTCTAAATGTTAATTCACAGATCAAGTGAGCAATAGAGTGAAAAAAAAAGAGGAGCATAAAACAGTTTTACAAAATCTATATTAATTTATATATATCACATTTTTTTTCAGTTGGTTATAGTTGTATACAAGTATATCAATAACATTCAAGAAAACAACCCGTTGTAATTGTCAGCTATGTTCAAAGAAATCGTATAATGATTTAGACATACTTTGTGTTATTATTTTAAACCTCAAACTCGGTAACCTAGAGCTGAGTTTGTACATAGCGATCAACCACAAATTATATAATTATTATGGGAGGCAGAGGGAGGTACAAGGCCAAAAATGGAGCTTGATAAATCTGTGGGGTGGTTCTCTCTGCCAGCTCCTCTCATTTTGCTCAGATATGCAAGGATATTATTAGTCACCTGGACTGGGGTTCAACGAAACACGAGAAAAGTGGTCCAACCATGGGGTCAATATCTGTGTACATTTGTTAGATGTGCTGTTTAAGGCTTCTACCATGGATATCATTGTGTACATTCCCTCCACCCTAACCATTCCCTGCTGGAGAGTGGTTGCAGAATGTTTCTTCCACATAGTGGGGATTAGAGATTTTATTGCTGCTAATAGGTGTTTTGTGAGTATTTCTTATAGAGTCGTAGAGGCACAGTGGTGTGGTGAAACATAGGCTAGGGTTAGAAAGGTAGGTCTGCATCCACAAGCCTCTTTATGGCTACATTGACATCTTTTCAATAGAATGCAATGGCTGGGAATGACCATGAGATGCACAGGCTGGTCCCAACCCCATCCCCTCCACAACTCCAACATCTATCCGAGGCCTCCTCATATATCCTATGCAATACCACTGCGGTCCAATACCAATATGGTGTACAATTTATAGTTTAGTTTCTGGAATTTTGAAACAGTTGGTTCTTGGTGGTTTAGGATAGATATTTCCTCCCATTGCACCTCCGTTACCCACCTTTCTTCCTTCCAGTGTGAAATGAGCTTTGGTATCTGCCCCCAAATGTAGCTAGTAAAGTGTAACTATACCACACAATAGATGAGTTCTGTCAGTACACAGAGCCTCAAATTGCGTCAAGTCCCTATGTATGTTGTGTTTCTCATGAAGGCTGGAGTAGTATTGTTGTATTTGAAATCACTCAAGACTTGTCGGGGATGTTGTCTTTTGTAATGTGGCAAGGGTTTTAGGCATACATCCACAACATAAAAACTGTAGGTAGACCTAATTTCCACTGCAAAACCCCCTCACTTCTACTGGACATAATCCGTCTTTCAGTTTGGGGTTCTTTGTCACTGGAGTTCAGAGGTCCAGGGGTTGTGAATATTTATATATTAATGGATCACTTCACACTCCATATGGGTGAGGGGTATTCTAATTTAACCCCAGTTATAAATTAACTATGGAACACCCCCCCTGACTGTCAATCAGACAGCTAGGGAGGTTTGCTGCTTCCTTCCGTTAGCTCCCCTGAGCTAACAGAAGTGTCTAGCAGGCTCTACTTGAACGTGCCTGCCTCCTCCTCCTCCTCCTCCACAGATCTCAGATCAACTCACTAAGCTACTCCAGACCTCAGACCTGACATGCGCACATGCACAAGGGACCAATTCATAGGCTTTTGATTAGTTATTTCCCTGTATAAAGGCTGAAAGTCTCTTCCTGGGAAAAAAAATGGGGCGGCTTGCTAAGGCTGCAGTTCATAAGGCCTTCGCAAGGTCTTTTAAAACATAGCCCCAGTGCATACATGCATGAAAACTGCACGTATGTATTCATTTTGGAAATATCTACTAAACATTGATTTTAGGTTTTTTTTGCCCATTTGGGCAGTGGATTGTCACTTTATTAAATATATAATATATAAATAGTTTGTTTATTTTTACTGCTCCTCCACTTATTTCAACTTTTTGTAACTTTTTCTCACTTGGTCTGTGAATGAAATTATGCCAAAATGTGTACTGTAAAATGTATACATAATGTTAAAAGTTTTCAGTACACTGATTGACCCTTCTGGTTCATCCAAATAATTTTCACCCAAGCCAAACCCAAAACACCCTAAAAATGAATTTCGGAGCACTGAAATGAAACGGATAAATCTATTTTTCTGAACCCAATTTTCTTTGCTGTGCACAAGTATACCCCACATCATGAAAAGTAATGTGTGCCAGGGAAAAGTTGGTGGATCTGTCAAACCATACAAGATAGTTAGAAGCAGGGATTGACTGATAATTTTTACACTGCATTTCTAATCATTGTATCCATAAACCTCTATCACAGAACATAAATGTTTCACTGCAATATGTAAAAGTTTAATTACTGCGTTTTTGTGGCTGTAAAAAAAAAAGCATTTTATGATTTAGGCATGATGCTCTATTAAATAAGACAACGTTACACTATTCCTGCTCTTTAAAATCAGTGGAAATACATTTTTTTAAGTTGCAAGGCAAATTGGTCATAAACGATTTACTTCCTTAAAATGCTTACGCAAAGAGCCATCATATTTCAGAGCGTAGTAAGGTGTAAATGTATAATATTAATAGACGTTGTAAACATAGTGAAGTATAAATGCATTAGTGTAATTGATACAATGTATCTTACCTCTGCAGATTTATTGTACACGTGTGCATTTTACTTTTAACACATTTATTCACTGATCTATTTTTGCGAATGCCAAAGCAGTGGTATTTAACCCCTGATTGAGATCCAAATTTGGCTCTCATTAATAATTCTACTGAATGCCCATTATAATTGTCAGATTTACTATTTGTTCTTGAACTATATACGGGCACTGGGCAATTTACATACTGAGTGGTGGGTGGGGGCCCTAAATAAGAATAAGGGAGGACCTTCTGTCCTCCCCTCCGGCCCCCACCCCTAAGCGGTGGATGGGGGCCCTAAATAAGAATGAAGGATGGGGACCTACTGTCCTCCCCCCAGGCCCCACCCCTGCGCGGTGGGTGGGGGCCCTAAATAAGATTGAATGATGGGGACCTACTGACCTCCACCCGGCCCTCACCCCTGCGCGGTGGGTGGGGGCCCTAAATAAGATTGAGGGGGGACCTACTGTCCTCCCCCTCAGCCCCCTCCTCTGCACAGCAGCTGGGGGCCCTAAATAACAATGAGGGGGGACCTACTGTCCTCCCCCCCCCGGCCCCCACCCCTGAGCGGCGGATGGGGGCCCTAAATAAGAATGAGGGAGGGGGACCTACTGTCCTCCCCCCGGCCCCCACCCCTGCGCGGTGGGTGGGGGCCCTAAATAAGATTAAGGGGGGACCTACTTTCCTCCCCCCAGGCCCCCTCCCCTGAGCGGTGGGTGGGGGCCCTAAATAACAATGGGAGGACCTGCGTGGTGGGTGGGGGCCCTAAATTAGAATGAGGGGGGAACTTACTGTCCTCCCCCCTGTCCCCCAACCCTGCGCAGCAGGTGGGGGCCCTAAATAACAATGAGGGGGGGACCTACTGTCCTCCCCCCCGGTCCCCACCCCTGAGTGGCGGGTGGGGGCCCTAAATTTAAAATAAGGGGGGGACCTATTGTCCTCCCCCCGGCCCCCTCCCCTGAGCGGTGGGTGGGGGCCCTAAATAACAATGGGGGGACCTGCGTGGTGGGTGGGGGCCTTAAATAAGAATGAGGGGGGGACTTACTGTCCTCCCCCCTGGCCCCCAACCCTGCACGGCGGGTGGGGGCCCTAAATAACAATGAGGGGGGGACCTATACTGTCCTCCCCCCCGGTCCCCACCCCTGAGCAGCGGGTAGGGGCCCTAAATTTAAAATAAGGGGGGGACCTATTGTCCTCCCCCCCAGCCCTCACCCCTGAGCGGTGGGTGGGGGCCCTAAATAAAAATAAAAAAGAACTTTCCCACTCTGTGTAAAATGGCACAGAGCACTCTGATTGGTGGATTTCAAGGCAACCAATCAGAGTGCTGTGACAGGTAAATGTAGAGACTTACCTGTCAGTCTCTTCACTTACCTGTCAGAGCACTCTGATTGGATGGTTAAACCCACCAATCAGAGTGCTCTGAGCCTAATTGCAGGGCGGGGCAAGGCTTTATAAGCCTTCCCCCGCCCTGCAGAGCTCAGTCTGCGTGGAGCCCTCCAGGTGAAGATGGAATTTTTATTAAATTTTTTTTAGTGTGTCGGTTATTATGGATTTTTATATGGCCTTTTTGGGGGCTGAAAAAATAAGATTTTAGAAGGAAGAAGACATCAAATGGTAAGTTTATTTATTTATTTTTCTAGCTTATGGTGCCCCCTCATTATTTTTAGTATGAGGGGAGTAGGTAGGGGTTATTTTTTTTGGGGAGGGGAGTGACAGGGGAGTGGGGGTTACATTTTTATTTAGGGCCCCCACCCACCGCTCAGGGGTGGGGACCGGGGGGAGGATAATAGGTCTCCTCCTTATTCTAAATTTAGGGCCCCCACCCGCCGCTCAGGGGTAGGTGCCGGGGGGAGGACAGTAGGTTCCCCCCCCCCATTGTTATATAGGGCCCTCACCCACCGCACAGGGGTGGTGGCCAGGGGGTAGGACAGTAGGTGTCCCCCCCCCCCTCATTTTTATTTTTAGAAACAGCAAAAGAGGACTCATTGCTGGAGGATAAGGTAAGCAAGGAAAATGGACAAGTGAAAAGTCTGACAAGGGCCAAATAGTGATGGCTAGATGACAGGGTCAGAGGATCTCCAAAATGACAAGTCTTGTTGAGGATTCCCCTTATGCAGTGGTAAGTACCTACCAAAATTGGTGCAAGGAAGGACAACTGCTGAACCGGCATCAAGGTCATGTGTGCAGAAGGCTCATCGATGCACATGGGGAGCGAAAGGCAGCCCGCCTGGTCCGATCACAAAGAAGAATTACTGTTGTTCAAATTGCTAAAGAACATAATGCTGGCTATGGTAGAAAGGTGTCAGAATACACAGTGTTCCTATACTGTTAATTGTGATGGAAAACTTTTAATTGATTTAAAAGAAAATGGAACACGGCGTGAAAATAAAAAAATAAGAATAGGTCCCACAATGCCCTCTGTTCCTGTGCGCACAACTCATCTTGTTGCAAATACTTGTCCACCTATAGTACAGCATTGCAGAAACGTGTTGGCCCTTTATTAATAGTAACAATAATAATAGTAATAATATTATATGTTTATTACAAATGTCTTATTCCCAGAGAAGTACTTCAAAGATTGTTTTCATATCAAACAGGTCATTACTAACCTAGTGTATACACAGGACTATGTTTATTTCACAAAGCATAGTGCAAAATAAAATGAGTCATAAGTACATTTCACTTAACTTTCTTGCTACTCCTATATAGCTGCTCACTTGATAGAAAAATATATTTCTGTTTTAGTTAGTTTGTCTGTCTCAGGGTGAGGGATTGTATATGACATCACCTCCACCTCCTGCAGACTGTACAGCAAGAAAGACTGGAGAATGTAGAGAAGGATCTGGGCAGATATCAGGATATAGTTGCAAGATGCTATAGCATGTCGCAAGGCCCTTTCAAAATGGCACATGATTTAGGTAAACTAGAAAAATGGTCAGCGTTGTGGGAGCTGTTATTTAATGTGGATAAGTGCAAGATAATGCATCTTGGATGTAAAAACCCAAGGGCAGAGTACAGAATATTTGATAGAGTCCTAACCTCAACATATGAGGAAAGGGATTTAGGGGTGATTATTTCTGATGACTTAAAGGTAGGCAGACAATGTAATAGAGCAGCAGGAAATGCTAGCAGAATGCTTGGTTGTATAGGGAGAGGTATTAGCAGTAGAAAGAGGGAAGTGCTCATGCCATTGTACAGAACACTGGTGAGACCTCACTTGGAGTATTGTACACAGTACTGGAGACCGTATCTTCAGAAGGATATTGATACCTTAGAGAGGGTTCAGAGAAGGGCTACTAAACTGGTTCATGGATTGCGGGATAAAACTTACCAGGAAAGGTTAAAGGATCTTAACATGTATAGCTTGGAGGAAAGACGAGACAGGGGGGATATGATAGAAACATTTAAATACATAAAGGGAATCAACACAGTAAAGGAGGAGACTATATTTAAAAGAAGAAAAACTACCACAACAAGAGGACATAGTCTTAAATTAGAGGGACAGAAGTTTAAAAATAATATCAGGAAGTATTACTTTACTGAGAGGGTAGTGTATGAGGGTAATGCATGGAATAGCCTTCCAGCTGAAGTGGTAGAGGTTAACACAGTAAAGGAGTTTAAGCATGCGTGGGATAGGCATAAGGCTATCCTAACTATAAGATAAGACTGGGGACTAATGAAAGTATTTAGAAAATTGGGCAGACTAGATGGGCCGAATGGTTCTTATCTGACGTCACATTCTATGTTTCTATGTTTCTAAATTCAGATGCCAGTTTACATGATACATTTTTATTTCCACACATCCAGAAATATTTGTGACATGTTGCTGGCACCTTGATTTATTTATTATTTTCTCAAAAATATCAGCAGAGTTTATTTCAGTCTCATGAGCTATGTATATTACCATCGGGTTTATTACAGTGCCACATCACACGGATATCATAAAATTTCTCTTTGAGTCTCTGTGATAATTTTTCAGAAAATGCGGTGTAGAATTTAGCCTCTCATAGGATATGCTGCAATTGTCTAAACGTTTCTGCAGTGGATAAAGAAATAAATGAAAACTGAATGCAATTTTGATAGCTCCGTCATAGAATCTGCTTGCCAGTATTTGACTTTTCCCGAATCCACAAATAGCCAGTGATCATTATTAAACCAAATGACAAAATGGAAATATCATGCTATTTTGTGCCAATACCGTCTTTGAATATTTGATAATTACCTATGAATGCGCATGTGAAATTAGTTGTGTCTAAATCTGGAATTAAAAAAAAATTACTTGTTATTTTCCTTTTAAGGAAATAATATCTTTGTTTTCTCTTTTAGGGGGTACATTATTTTATTCTGTATGATCGTGATTTAAAAAAATGATGTAGGTAGTGATATATACAGATAGAGAGAGAGAGAGTTTTATTGCTGGTCTATAATTCAGTTGTGTATATTTTTCAACTGTTAGTCGTTGATTTCATGGAATTATATTCTTTTCATTTTTGTTGTAATGGAAAGTGGACTTGACATTGTTTTGTCTTCTCTCGATAGGAGGAAAACCTATAGCTGCTGAGGCCCTGCATTAGCAGAATAAGTTCTTTTAGACATTCTGGTGTAATTTGGTTTTAGAAATGTATCCATGCCTCTGGGAATTTTGCAGGACCCATTATAATTAGTTCATTAGTGACTTAGTCAGCATGTTTATACTTTACAATGTCACAAATCCATGCCTTTAGACCATAGATGTTACTAGAACTTGGGAGATCACCTTCAGGGAATACGAAATATGTGTGCGTTTTGGGGGGGGTTGGGTAAGATGTTTGTTCAATAGCACGTTACACTCACAATATTGCATTGATTTCCAATAGAGGTTAGATAATGGCTTAATGCCACGTCATTTTTAATTTACATCCCAGTCTCTCTAAGGAACAGTAATTCTGCTATTGGATAAACCTGGCTGCAAGTGTTTTGAAAACACTAATTATTTATATATCTGTTATGGAACACCGATGGAAAAGCAAAGTACTAAGTGCAAGTTTAGATACGCTCTCTTACTATCACAATGATAAATGCAATGAACTGTTTATGCAGTGCGGGAATTCGGCAAAACATCAGATCCATCTGCAGGATTGCAGTCCAGCCCAAAGCGAATCCCAAAGTCTAGTTTCTAGTATTTGTCGCAAGGTATCTCTTAAAGATTGTAGGAGAGGCAATCCATTTAACCAAACATCTCATGTACAATATTTCTGTAATATGTTGTACCAAGAAAAACTCCATTGACATATTTTAATAGCTACTTGGCCCATACCTTCACTTGGTCTCCTTCTCCAACGATATCTATCAATGAATTCAGAATACCTATTGCCTAAAAAAGTTTTAAACTTCTTTGACCTATAGGAACACACAATTAATTAGGCAGGTACTCACAGATTCTTGGTGGTAGATGACTGCTTGTGGCCACAGTGGAAAATAAATACAATATACCAATAGGCACATTTCCTTTGCCAGTATCAAGTTCTAAAGTAGATTCAGAATTATAATATTAAATCGAATTTCTTCCTCTATCATACGCGCTCCACATATTTACAAATTGTTTCCATGGAGGACAATTTTAAATCCTTTAACTTGCAACATTTTACAACTCACATAGAAAGATCCGTAGAAGATCCAAATAATGTCCACGATCGGCTAATAAATATATATGTTTGTATTTCTCTTGAATCTCTGACATTGAAGTTTGTAGAAAAAAATACTGTAATATAATAAAAAAAACTGAATATAACTGAACATTGAATATCGATGAACTAAAAATAAATCCTACATTTAAGGCAGAATTTCTGAACTGGAAGAATTCCGAAACTCGTTACATTGTCTTTTTGGTGTCCAGTTGACCTCATTTCACAGTATTAAGTGAATACACCTCTTTGTATACATCTCATGCATTATGGTATTAAGATGACAGGATTGTTTTTTTGATTTATACATTACAAAAACAAACAGAGCTCAGAAAACTGGCTGCACTGTAACAATGATTAATCATTCCAAAAACAATACATTGGATGGATGTGCACTCACTCTATTAACCTTATTGTATATATACACAGAAAGCTGCTGTGTCGTGATCTTTTGTTCGTATCGTTACATTGATGTTATGTTTTAGTGTCTACAGGGAGACACAGCAAGCTGACTCATGAGTCAATGCAGTTCATCTTCCTGTTGTGTTCTATGGTGCCAAATGGCAATGAAACAATAAATAGGGTGACCCAAAACTACAATTTAAAAATGAAAGTAATCGTTTACACGTAAAACACATAAATCATTACATTAACATGGTTTGCATTTTTTGTTAACAAAGAAAATGTTAGATGTGTGTGTGTAAATATGTAAATATATATATATATATGGTTAATGCAATGTTAAACACAAATACACACACCAGGAAAGCCATAAGACTTGCTTTTACCAAAGAAATTTCACTTTAATATTGCTCTCACTACTGCAAGGGATTCTGGGTATGCATATTATCATTATTATTATTATTATTATTATTATTATATTTATAGAGCGCCGTCAAATTCCGCAGCGCTTTACAATGGGTGGACGAACAGACATGTAGTTGTAACCAGACAAGTTGGACACACAGGAACAGAGGGGTTGAGGGCCCTGCTCAATGAGCTTACATGCTAGAGGGAGTGGGGTAAAATGACACAAAAAGGTAAGGATAGTATTAGACTAGTGACAGTTGCAGAAGAGTAATCAGTCAGGAGCTATTAACTGATACGCTTTTATGAAGAAGTGGGTTTTTAACGATTTTTTTGAGGTGAGCATCTAACGGAGGAGGGAAGCGAGTTCCACAGGAACGGTGCAGCCCTCGAGAAATCTTGAAGGCGAGCATCAGAGGTGGGAGTACGGACAGAAGATAGACGCAAGTCTTCAGCAGATCGTAAGGGCCCAGACGGGACATACTTGTGTAGAAGGGAGGATAGATAGGTGGGAGCAGCATTATGTAGAGATTTGAAAGCAAGAACCAGAATTTTAAATTGAGCTCTATATTTTATAGGAAGCCAATGTAGGGACTGACAGAAGGGTGAGGCATGGGAGGTGCGGGCGGACAGGAAGATGAGCCTCGCCGCCGCATTCATTATGGACTGTAACGGCACTAGTTGGGAGCACGTAAGACCACTGAGAAGCGGATTACAGTAGTCAAGGCGAGAAAGGACAGTGGAATGGACCAACACCTTCGTCGCATCTGGCGTTAAGTAGGGGCAGATGCGCGCAATGTTTTTGAGATGGAAATTACAGGATATGGCGATGCAAATGAGCTCAACAAAGAACCACATTTTTGCCTGATAATTCCACTTCATACATGGATTCCTTGGAGTATGTGTCTGCTGTATGCAACAGATTTGAAACCCAACTCAGGAAGAGGAGCAAAGCCAGTGAACCACGCATGGACAGTTGTTTCATTGTTATTTCAAATCATCAGCATGAGATAGGTTACTGGCTTGCTATGGAGGCTTGGCGTTACTTGTCAAGTACATACCAAATAAGTTGTGGTGGAATTATGAGGCAAAAATGTGGTTCTTTGTTGAGTTTATTTGCATATGCCTACCCAGAATCCCTTGCAGTAGTGAGAGCACTGTTAAAGTGAGATTTATGTGGTAAAAGCAAGTCTTATGGCTTGACTGGTGTGTGTATTTGTGTTTAACATCGCATTAACTATCCAATTATTTAAGGTGGAAGGGGTTTTCATCCACACTTTTTTTTCCCAACCACAATTTATTTGGTATGTATATATATATATATATAGTGTAGATTTGCTATGCCATATTAGTCCAGCAGACAAGATGCCAACATACCAGAGTATAGCAGTATGCAATGATACCTTTTTTAATTGGACTAACATAATAGTTAAAAGACAAGCTTTCGAGAGTTTTTCTCTCTTCCTCAGGTATTGCTTCAGACCTGAGGAAGTGAGGGAAACTCTCGAAAGCTTGTCTTTTAAGTATTGTGTTAGTCCAAATAATTAGTCTTGAAATAAATGAGTGGTATATTAGACTAGGTGTACTAATAAGGCTCTGGGACCTGGCTACAGAGCTAATACAGATTTTGTGCTAATTAATTAAGGTGTGGTCCTAATTGTTGCAGGCAGGGTTTAAATATATGAAGTTTTTCTAACACAGGTGACTTTGAGCCAGTTGGGAGGACTGACTGCAGGGAGAGGAGGCCTGCATACTGAGAGGCTGACATTTTGCTACTTTACTCAAAAGTTTTGCTGTGGAATTTGCTGCGTGAAGGTGAAGGGACTTGCTGATTTGGTCGGGAGCACTTTGATGGAAAGGTAACTCTGCTGTGGACTATTATTTGCTGTAAATACCTGTGTGGAAAAATAAAGACATTTGAAGCTCGTCTGGTATATGGGGTGCTTGCAATTTTGCCCTAGACAGTGGTTTAAAATGTTCTTGGTGGAGGATGCGGGCAAGCTACATTATGTCTGTGAACGTTATAAATTGCAAGCAAGATGGAGGACAGGTAAAGTCTTACTCCAGTCTGCTGCTAAACAACAGGGGGCTAACAAGAGAGCTGCTGAGAATAATGCAGCCCTGCAACAGCTGACACTAGCCCAAGATGGACATGCTATGGATATGGCTAAAGCACAAAAGGAGAGCACTGAGACCCTGATGCAACAGATTATGGCTGTAGAAGAGGAGGCATTCAGGAAGGCCCATGAGGAACCGCAAACTGCCACTCATGATCTTCATAAAGAGATTCATGCCGTATCTGACAGGCTGGATTCTGATCCTGCAAGTGACTATCAAGGTTTCAAGGTGATCTGGCCCAGCCATTATTTACAAAAGATGACAATAATAGATGATGTTGAGGTGTACTTTTTGGCATTTGTGCGCACAGCAGAAAGAAAAAGGTGACCAGCCGCTGAGTGGGGGAGCACACTTGCTCTATTCCTAAGTGGAGAACCACAAAAGGCCTACTACTATGACTTGGAGCCAGCGCAGACTAGTGACAATACCAAACTAAAGGCTGAAATCCTTGCACGCCTTGACGTGACATCTGCAGTATGTGCACAAAGATTGCACTCTTTGATATACTCCCGTGACAAGGCACAAATGTTTGACCTCCTTCCGCTTGCCCAGAGTGGCTACAACTTGAAGTTAATAAAGCAAGTCAAATTGTGGAACTATTGGTAATGGGCCATTTTTAGCAAGGATTACCTACTTCTTTGCGTTGATGGATGAATCAAGGTGACCCTCAAACAGCAGAACAAAGTGATTGCATTGGCAGACAGATACATAGCTGCAGGTGAAACCTCCCAGTTCTATGCCTTAGACCTCTTCAAGACTTGGTAAGACTGTTCAAAGTATTAGGGGAATTAGAGATCTCTCTCCAGGAACAAATGGATCACTCTCCATGAATATTTAAATATAACTAACCTAAAAAAAAGAATATAATAAAAGACTGAACTATGGTAAAAGGTGTTATAAATATAATGAGGTTGGTCATATGGCAGTAACCTTAAAGATAAACTTATGGACTATAGTACAAGTGACTTGAGACCACATTCCCTCGTCGAACTGTAAAAGTCCGGTCAATTTTAGTGACTGTCTCTGGTGTTTGGTACTGGGCCCTACAGTAGACAATACATCCATTTGGAATAATTGAGAAGGTGGAAAAGGTTAATTACAAAATAAGCCAACCTGGAGAAAGACAGCCCACGCAAATATATCACATAAACCTGGAAGCAAGCTCAAGTGCTTTAGGAGTATGGAGTGTCCTTTTAAAAAGCAATTTACTTTAAATGCTTGGACACCATTTATAATGACTTGCTTAGTGCTGCTTACTAAGAGTGTTCAGTTTCACTAGCTTGCGGTTTGTGTTTAAACTAATTGTGAATTGTTTATATTTCATTTCCACCTGGGATAAGCTGATATAACACCCATGTGCTTTACTGATTGATTTAATTAAAGGAATGGTCACAAAATTTAACCTGCGTGGGTTTTTTGTTCAAAATAAAATACAGAATTAACTCTCAGAATTAATAGCTTTATTACTGCATGATTAATGATGAGTGTAAGCAAGATTGGGGATCTGACCAAGTGCACATATTGCTGTATCCTTGCGAAGACAAAGAAGACTTGATTTGGCTGGAGAATCAGCTCAGGATTTCGATCCTGGAAGAAGTTGATGAACCTTTTAGGTTTTTGAATACATTTTTATCGAGAATTAGTAATAAGTATAAATGTAGAGAATTATTTAAATAAAACGTCAACCGTATGTGATAACTTTCAAGAACAGATGATTGCCGAGTAGCACGCTCTCCTTAACTTTTTGTAACATATGAATCTAAGAACCAGAAGCATCAGTTTTGGTGAAAAAGAACTAACCAGCTCAGGTATGCGTGACATCCAGAAACCGGTCAATGCTAGCGGTGGTAGCTGTAGTAGCTGGGGTAGTGGTGGTAGCTGTGGTAGCGGTGGTAGAGGTTGATAAGATTAAGAGGACAGACATGGTAATTTGCTGCTCTGATGACATTAACTGAGTCTGAGATTAGTAGGAGTTACAGTCCCGGGCAGCAGCTATTTCAGCTGCCATCATTAAAATGGCAGAAGGAGGTACCATTCGGGAGCATAATTTCAACTAATTTCAGGCAGAACGTGACTTGTATGTCGTGGTCTGCCCCTATATTAGAGTCCTCTGACTGCATAGGTTTGGTCTGAGCATTATGTTCATTCATTATGGGAAATAACTGCATGGATGACGTCGCCTTGAGCGCAGTATGGGATTCTAAAACATGATCTGCTGTTAAAATGTATATATTGGGCATCAGCAGCCATTATGTAAAGAAAAGCATCTGTTTGGTCTTTTCAAGCACAGAGAAATGATTAACACATTGCTCTTTCTCTGTCACACTTATGTTGTAATTATTACAAAGGAAATAAGTTGATGAACTTTTTAGGAAAAGGGATTTAGGGGTGATTATTTCTGATGGCTTAAAGGTAGGCAGACAATGTAATAGAGCAGCAGGAAATGCTAGCAGAATGCTTGGTTGTATAGGGAGAGGAATTAGCAGTAGAAAGAGCTCATGCCATTGTACAGAACACTGGTGAGACCTCACTTGGAGTATTGTACGCAGTACTGGAGACCGTATCTTCAGAAGGATATTGATACCTTAGAGAGGGTTCAGAGAAGGGCTACTAAACTGGTTCATGGATTGCGGGATAAAACTTACCAGGAAAGGTTAAAGGATCTTAACATGTATAGCTTGGAGGAAATGTATACAGGGGGGATATGATAGAAACATTTAAATATATTAAGGGAATCAACACAGTAAAGGAGGAGACTATATTTAAAAGAAGAAAAACTACCACAACAAGAGGACATAGTCTTAAATTAGAGGGGCAAAGGTTTAAAAAATAATATCAGGAAGTATTACTTTACTGAGAGGGTAGTGGATGCATGGAATAGCCTTCCAGCTGAAGTGGTAGAGGTTAACACAGTAAAGGAGTTTAAGCATGCGTGGGATAGGCATAAGACTATCCTAACTATAAGATAAGGCCAGGGACTAATGAAAGTATTTAGAAAATTGGGCAGACTAGATGGGCCAAATGGTTCTTATCTGCCTTCACATTCTATGTTTCTATGTTTCTACTGAAGTTCCCCAGGGAATTTTGGAAGGTGAAGAGACTGTTCTGCGATTAAACATCCCATTGACCTCTATTTAGAAGCAGCCAATGGGTCTGTGCCGCCTCTCTCCGAAAGACTGTTGAAGTTTATGACTCGCACAGCAGCTTTAAGCTCCATCCTGTCAGCTGTTTGAAAGACATCTAAATCAGCTGTCAAATTAAACCTCAGCTGGACAGAGTTTGCTAGTTCCCCATTCAGCTGCAAATGTCTCCAAAACGTTTCACTTCTGATTTCTCCCAGCAACTGTTTCGTTGCTTGTGGGGATAAAAGTGATAATACCACAAAAAGCAGTGGCACACAAGGTGAGCTAGAGTTTTTAATATTTTATTTTGTCATAAAATACGCTTGTGAAAATACAAGATTTTAAGAAAGAAAGAAAAAAACATTATTAATTGAATAGCTCTATATATGTTTCTTTTTTTGTTAGATTTGTTATTTTTAAAGATGATGCCAGTCTTTGACTTGAGGAGGGAATTAGACAAATATGTCAAAATATTGGAGTAGGAGACCAACAAGTCAATATTTCATTATAATGTTTGCCTTATGCTCTATGTAATGCTGTATATAATGAACAACGGCACTTTTATTTTTTGTTCTCTATTACAATATCCTACAAGTTATGGCAGACAATTGTCTAGAACTTTATTACTGAATATTGTGAGGTGCAGGTTCATTTTCAGATTGTTCTGCTGAAAGATTTATACCCATGGCGGCCAGAGGCACTTCACAACCATGCTGCAATTGTCACATAATTAACTGTGGTCAATTGGTAAACACCCCACGTCACCCACACTGTCTCATTCTATAATCCCCGTACTTGACGATGGGGCAAAGCAAAGAAAATGTATCTCTGCGTGGGTTCCAAAGACTTCCCCCTGTGTCACTTTGTGTTGACCTTTAATGTCCATGCTCTACTTGATTTTGACCCTGATCCTACCTGTTTGTATGCATCTGACCTCAGATCATATATATTTAAAAAAGTGAAAGGAGATTTGACCTCAGATCTAAGCGTTGAACAGCTGCCTTTTGTCCTCTCCCCAGTGCTTGTTTGATAATTAATGAATTTTGTCGTTTTTATATTAGATTATCCAGCTATCTAGGAATTCTTTATCACATTAACACTTCACCCAACGTGAACTGAGATTAATTTATCCTCTTGTGCATCATGTTAAAATTTGTGTTAACGGCGTGCGTTAATGCAATGTAACATGCAGTGTTAGGAGTAGTGATGTACCGAACGGTTCGCCGGCGAACGGTTCCTGGCGAACATAGCATGTTCGCGTTCGCCACGGCGGGCGAACATATGCGCGGTTCGACCCGCCCCCTATTCGTCATCATTGAGCAGACACATTCCAGCCAATTAGCAGCACAGCCTCCCTAGCAGACCCTCCCACCTACTGGACAGCATCCATTTTAGATTCATTCTCAAGCTGCATGCTTAGTAAGAGGAGGGAAAGTGTAGCTGCTGTTCATAAGATAGGGAAAAGCATAGCTAGGTTAGGGATAAGGGTATGCTTTTTTGGGATTTTTTTTTCTATGTAATGTAAATGCACTTAGTTGTCTGCCACTGCTGCCAGCTTCTGTGTCAGGCTCACAGTGCCCATTTCCCCAGTCAGTGCCACCAATTACATCTGGTGTCACAATAGCTTGGATTTAAAAACAAAAAACTTTTTTCACTGTTATAGATTGAATAGCAGTCAGTTGTCTGCCACTGCTGCCAGCTTCTGTGTCAGGCTCACAGTGCATACTGTGCCCATTTCCCCAGTCAGTGCCACCAAATACATCTGGTGTCACAATAGCTTGGATTTAAAAACAAAAAACTTTTTTCACTGTTATAGATTGAATAGCAGTCAGTTGTCTGCCACTGCTGCCAGCTTCTGTGTCAGGCTCACAGTGCATACTGTGCCCATTTCCCCAGTCAGTGCCACCAATTACATCTGGTGTCACAATAGCTTGGATTTAAAAACAAAAAACTTTTTTTACCGTTATAGA